>JBBBDQ010001935.1:1417500-1700000 GCA_037127315.1 Ascarosepion bandense
CAATAAACCAAATACAAGTACACCAACAAACAGATAACACTTATGAAGGCAATGTCTCTGTATAGGACGTATGCGTCCGTCTTGTGGAGAAAGCTTCCGTCACTCCCATGTAATGACGTAGACTCTAGTATAGTCACGATCACACACTCTCTCTCGAGTGCTGTCTCTCACGTTCTCCTGTAGTTCGTTCCCGTGGCGGTCTTTTATAACCCGGGCTATACCCTTTGCGGGGTAGGACCAGGATATTCTTCTACAACAATCTCTCTCCAGAACATTCGTAGAGAATAATCTTCGTCCCATCATTACATAAAACTTTCTTCCAGAACTTTTTTTGCTCACCTCTGTACTTCCTTGTAAAATGCAATATATATAAAAAAAAAATACATAAAATATATATCACAAACAATAGCATTTACTACCTGATGAGACATTGTTCTTTCAATGTCAAAAACAAAATGTACACTTTGTAGTAGATGATAATTTGTACATGTTCTAAACTATAATTTATAATAAATATAATATTTCTATATTGAGCACTGATTTAAATTAATGTCTTGAACATTGTTAATATTTTCTTCATTCATATATATATCTTTTTCTAAATATATACAGTATAACCCAGATATGAGAGAGATTTTCTCTGGTCCCAAATTAGAGCCTGTATTAATGTATATAAAACAGACCAAACCCGGATATAAGAGAACTCGTATCCGGACCCGGCAACTATCTTATATCCGGGTTACACTGTATTAAATATAAGAGACAATGAATGTCTGTTATGTTTAATCATGAGCAGTACTAAAATATATTTTGGCTTTAATTTAAATTCATTGTATCTTATATTTAACAGTATATGTTTAGAAAATTATCTGCTGCCTCAATACACTATCTATCTATATATATATATATATATATATATATAGATAGATAGATAGATAGTGTATTAAGACAGCATATATATATATATATATATATATATATATATATATATGGTGGGTATGATTTGTCAGTAAGGTGACTTCATGTTATCAATCTGGGGGAGGCAATCCCAGAATGCAGCACTAGTTAAAAAGTGCCTAAAAACAAGCCTTGTGAGTGAAATTGGATAGACAGAACTTTTCTGGAGTCATCAATGGCTGCTCTAGAACAAAGTCGCAAGTCACCATGGCTGAGGATTTAAGCATATTGGCATGGTTCAAACTGCTGATCATGAAAATTTATGCACTCTTTCTTAAAAACTCTAAAATTCACTCCATGTACTTTCACAAAAGCCACCAGTGAGCCCTGTGGATGTTAAAGAAATGCAGATGTGCCTGAGCAGGCATTTGTAATAGTGACTGGCTATATGGATATGCTTGGAAAATTGAGTCGGCCATTATATCTATATCTATGAAAAAAAAAAAATGACATCCCTTCAGGATATGAAAAATCATGACTCTCCTTTCTAAAATATGCCTGATTCAGAGGAGGGAGAGTAGAGTGTTTACCCATTGTTTTTTTTTTTTTCGATAATGTTCTTATCTGGGCATTATCTCTCATTAACTAACCACTGATGCTTCAGGTTTGTTTGTTCTTAAACAGGTTACTCAATTTTTATTAAAACACAAAACAATGTTTATATGCCTGGACTTTGTATAAATTCAAAGTATTCTTGCAAAAAAATCTACCCTGACCTTTCCAGTCTGGCAAGACACAAATTCAACCCCCACTCAACTGTTAAGAGCCGACAGCTTATCTATGTGAAATTATTGATCATACATCAGTAAAATACTAATTGAATTTCTCAAAAAAAATATAAAGAATATCTTAAAAGTTGACATTTTTTAAATCTGTTTTCTTAATAATATTATGACATATTGCAAAATAAAGTTTAAAATTAATAAATGAGTAAAACATTAAAATCATACAATTAATAAAAATGATATAAATATATTCAAACCAATAATAAATGCAGGCATTTTTATGATATGAAACTTGAGACTACTGATTTGTTGTTATCTAAACTTGGTCTAATTAAATATCATCTGTCCCACCTGCCTTCAACTTAGAGCACCTGCAATATTTGTATTTTTACTCGCATTAACCTGGCAGAATATTTCCCAACTTTAGTTTGGTTAGTTTTACGGTATATCAACCTCAATAGGTTATTTAATGCCAACAAGATTTTTACAACAGATTCATATGAATAGAATATGTATTCTTTGTAAGAAATCAGTTTGCACACCAGGTTTCATTCAAATGTGTTGCTGGTATGTCTTTTTCAAAAATATATTACTGGTATTATTTTTTCTTTTGAATTTCTTTAAAAATGTGTTACTGGTAATATTTTTCTTCAAAAATGTATTGCCAGTAATATATTTTTGTAAAAACATATTGTTGGTAATATTTTTCATTCAAAAATGTCTTTTTAGTCCAAACTTTATTTTCTATATAAGTTGGAAGTATTTTTTTTCTACAGATATATTATTATTTAACCAGTAGATATGTTTTTAAAAGCATGTTAAAATTTTTTGCTTGGTAATAGTTGGGAAGAAGGATGCTGCGAATATCATGGACCGAGCATGTGAGCAATGACAAGGTTTTGGAAAGGATGGAAACGAAAATGAAATTAATACTGAGCATCAGGAAGAGACAACTGAAGTTCCTGGGACATGCAATGAGGAAGGAGGGCTTGGAGAATCTGATACTAACAGACCAGATAGAGGGGAAAAGAGACAGAAGAAAGCAGCAGATAAAATATTTGAAGGACCTGATCAGGCGGATGACGGAACAAGAGTTGCATGATGCAACAGGAGAAAGCGTGCTAACAGCTACCAGGGACAGGGAGATGTGGAAAGCCATGATCGCCTACGTCCTGAAAGGACACGGCATATAAAAGAAGAAGAAAAATAGTTGCAATATATTATTTGGTGCATTTTTATTCTATCAAGATATAGACAATGACAAATTGGTTGCAGTGGGTACACCAGAGGTGTTGTTTCTCTATTGAGTGTGTGTGTGTGTGTGTGTGTGTGTGAGTGAGAGAGAGAGAGAGAGAGAGAGAGAGAGATGGATGTTTGAGTTTGAGTTTTGCTTAATGGTATATCAACCTCTGTGGATTAATGCCAAAAAGGTGGGGTTTTAGGCGTTTTCTTTTGTTTAAATGTTTGGTTATACTGAGAAGGCTGATTTAGTAGGATTTTGATGAAAATGTTTTTTTTTTGTTTTTTTTTTAATAAAAAAATCAAGATGTCTTCTGATTTTATATTTTTGAGAAATGTCCTTTAAGTTGTTTGTCTGGTAATATTTTGACAGAGTTTGTCTGAAACTGTCACAGTTTAAGAGAATGTGTTTAACTATAAGGGGTAAATTGCACATTGTGCATATTGGAGTGTCTTCCTTTTTTAGGAGGTGTGAGTGGGTGATGTGGGTGTGACCAATGCAAAGTTTAGAAATCACTTATCTGTTTCTTCTGTGCCGGCCACTCACCAATGGTGTCTCGTATATAGTGGAGCTTGTTATCTATTTGATCTTTCCATGATTTTTGCCATTTGACATGTATGAATTTGTTACTAATTTGTTTTAGATCAGTGTTTGGGATTTTTGTTTTGGATATGTCTGTCAGCTTTTTTTGTCTTCTCATTTCTGTATTTACCAATATGGCTTGTTATCCAGGTGAGGATGACGCTATTATTTTTAGAAAGAGTGTTCATTTTGTTTAGCAGTTTTGTGATGAGAGGTTTGACGTATCTTTGTCCTGTAGTGCAAAGAGGGCTGATTTGGAATCGGAGTAGATAATAAATCTGGAGGATTTGCAATTTGCATTATTGGGTCAATGGGTCAATAGCTGTGACTTCTGCACTACAGATTAAAGATTCATTTAGGAGACATTTTATTGATTCTTGGTTTTGGAAGATAGCAGCACAACCAACTTTCTTTCCCTGTTTAGACCCACCTGTGTAAATGTGGTGATCGTCTGGGAAGTTATTCTGGATATTAAGGAATTTCTCTTGGAAAGTGATAGGGTGTGTTTTGGTTTTAGATAATTTGGTTAGTTCAAGTTTTACTATGGATTGATTTATGGTCTATGGTGGTGTTTTCGGGAGGATGGTACTGTGTATTATTTTTGGGTCAATCTTGATTTCATTGAGCAAGTTTTTGATTCTTAGATCAAGAGGTTTGGTGACTATTGCTTTGTTTTCAAAAAGGTTTTTGTACTTTGTTTTCATGACGCAATTATAGGCCGGGTTTTGGGGGCATGAGATGAGTTTGGTGTAGTATTGGAGTGCACGTTTTTGTCTTCTTAAGAAGAGAAAGGGTTTGTTAGCTTCTATGTATAAGCTTTCTACTGGAAAGGTATTGAAGGCTCCTAATGTAATACTGAGTCCCCTAGTGGTGAATGGTTTCAAGTTCTTAAAGGTAGGATTTGCTAGCTGCTCTATATAGGAAGCAGGCATTATCAAGCTTTGATTGTATAAAGGGTCTGTATAATTTTATTAGGGTCTTTTTGTCAGCACCCCAGTCTGCGTAGGCGATGGCTCTCAGGTGTTGGATGGTTTGGTTGCATTTGTTTCTCAGATATTTGATGTGAAGAATAAAAGATAGTTTTGAATTAAGAATAATGCCTAGGAATTTGTGTTGATAGGTTATGGGAATTTCAGTATCAAGGTAGGGTAGTCGTGCATTCCTTGCATTCACTTACGCACAAATACCCTTGGGAAAGGTATTAATCCATCTCTTCCCGCCAGTTATGGGTTAAATAATAGGACAGATTAGGTTCTATAGCCTTGGCTGGCAACCAGCCTACTGCAGAAAGCAATGGCAACCTACTGCAGGATAATCTTCTGCCTGATCAGTCATGTCTCTTTCAAGACATGATCGCCCAAAGCGTGTATCATGTATGGCACTTAACTGACTGAGTCATGCATTTTGTGGATTTGGCAAAAATGCATTCATTTGGTTTAGTTATTTGAGATTTTGAATCCATTTTTGATGGTCTATCTTGACATCTTGATGATACATTGTTGTATTTTTCTCTCGATGGCATTCATATTTTTGGAACTGCAGCAAACGAGAAAGTAATCAACATATATTGATCCATTGATTTTTGGGAGAAGACAGATTGTTATCTTATTGATTTTAATTATAAAGAGAATAACTGATGGGTTGGTTGGTTGGTTGGTTGTTTTGTTTTTATGGCATATCAACCTCGGCGGGTCATTTATTA
Organism: Ascarosepion bandense; assembly: GCA_037127315.1. Taxonomy (NCBI): domain Eukaryota; kingdom Metazoa; phylum Mollusca; class Cephalopoda; order Sepiida; family Sepiidae; genus Ascarosepion; species Ascarosepion bandense. Next base: position 1,422,707 of record JBBBDQ010001935.1, read on the forward strand.
CCAACTAAATCTTTTATTTATTTATTGCTGGTAATACCTTTTTCTTTCAACAATTTATTGTTGTTTTTATATAAGTTTTGTGTCTAGTAATACTTTTTTCTTTTCGAGTATCAAGATTCATTGGGATTTGTTTTTAAGGGCAGGGTCTCCAAGTGCTACCCTGTTATTTAACCCATAACTGGAGGGAAGGGACGGATTAATACCTTTCCCAAGAGTACCAGTGCTTAAGTGAATGCAGGGTATTCAACTGGAATTCAAACTCAGCTCACCGATTTCTCTTTCCAAGCCGATATCCACTGCACCGCAACACACATCCATCACTATACACTTACAGCACCTGGTATTCCCAAGTGGTCACCCATCTAAGTACTGACCAGGCTCAATGTTGCTTAACTTTAGTGATCAAACAAAAACTGGTGTATTCAACGTGATATGGCCGTAAGCCACAACTGGTTAGGATTCTACCCTGAGGAACACCTATCTCTTGTGATCTTGGATTAGAGAATGTATTGCCTACACATGTTTGGAAAGTTTGGTTCTATAGGAAGTGTTTTATGAAGATATGGAGTCTGCCTCATAAGCTGAGATCTTTGAGTATGCCATATGGCCATGATGTTTCATAAGCTTTTTCAAGATCAAAAAAGACTGCAACCAGATGTCCCTTTTTAATAAATGCTTTTCTGATTAGGGTTACTATGCGAACTAGTTAGTCTATAGTACTTCTTTTGGCTCTGAAGCGTGAGTCTTAGATTAATCATTCTTTTGAAGGTTTTGAAAGAACAGCTAGTTAAAGAAATAGGTCTATAACTGGTAGGGTTTGAGGGATCTTTTTGTTTTTTGAGAATAGAGATGGCTGTGGCTTGCTTCCATAAGGGATGTTGCCAGAGATTCAGATATTGTTGTATAAATTTAGGAGATATTTCAGAGATATTGTTGGGAGTTCTATGAAGAAAGTGCAGTGGATTTCATTTGGACCTGTGGCTGAGTTATTAAATTTGGATATTGAGTTTTGGAGTTTAGTTAGGGTAAAAGGTTGGTTATAGCTTTCAATATTGTTAGAAGTTTATGTTCTTTTCTTCTTTAGATCTAATTTGGTTGAATTTATTGGATTAGTTTTTTGTTGATGTTTGAGCAAAATTTTCTGCAGTTAGGTTGGACATATGTATCTCACTTGTGATAATTGTTTTTCCTTGAAAGAGTTGATTTATTGGAGAGTTAATGTTTTTATTTAATATTTTCTTTATAAAGAAATAAATTGTTTTGGGAGTGGTACTGCTGTTTATTTTTGAGGTGAAGGTTCTCCATGGGGATCTTTTGGCTTCTTTAATTCTAAGTCTAGTTTGAGATCTTTATTGTTGATATTTGTTTAAATGTTTTGATGAAGGGTTTGTTTTGAATTTCTTGAGGGTTGCTTGATATTCTCTTATGCCTTCACACTCTTCCATGAACCATGGTTTGTGGTGTTTTAGAGATATTGTGGTTTTGGGGACAGTTTTATTAGCTATGGTAGTTCCCAGTTTGATTGCCTCTACAGCCACCACTTACTCAGTTTAATGTTTGATATGGTAAATGTGAGCACATTTTGTTTGTTTTGTTAGTTTTACTTAGGGCTTGACGTGACCAGCCAGTTGTTTGGATTGGGTTCCTCAAACTGCCCGTCTAACTCAAGTAGAGGCCAAAGTAGTGTGTTGGAGTTTAAGAGTATCTGTCTAGTCTAATTCCTAAAACCCTTAACCACCAGGATCCTATCCTCGAGCATCACAGTTCACCACCCTCAGCAAACAGGGGACCTTCTTGTAGAACTTTTACCTCCTGCCGTGATTTAGTCAGTTTATTCTGAAGCCCCACCAACAGGGTAGGCCTAACCTTGGCAATAAAGATTCAATGCTGTGATCCAATTCCCAAACATAAGTTTAAAATCTGATCTATAGCCACTTCAATTAATAAATGCTTTAAATAAATTTTAAATAAGTATGTGGTGCAGTGGATATCGACTCGGAACAACAAATCGAGGGTGCCAACTCCAAATTCCAGTTGAATTCCTTGCATTCACTTACACACAAATACCCTTGGGAAAGGTATTAATCCATCTCTTCCCTCCAGTTATGGGTTAAATAACAGAACAGGTTGGGTTCTATAGCCTTGGTTGACAACCAGTCTACTGCAGAAAGTAATGGCAGCCTACTGCAGGATAATCTTCTGCCCAGTCAGTCATGTCTCTTTCGAGACATGATCACCCAAAGCATGTATCACCTATGGCACTTAACTGACTGAATTCTTGGTATCTTGATGTACCACTATAAAAAATGTTTTATATTCTCAGCCAATAAAATTGAAAACATTACAACTCTTTATAAACAGCAGAAATATTAATGTCTGAAAAATGTTTTATTCAAGAGAAAAGAAAATAATACATAAATCATAGAACTTGAAATATTAGGACATTACGGCAAATCAAAATTATTAATTTCTCTATTACTTGTAAGCAAACATTAAACCATATAATAATTATCAATGAGTATTTACATATTTCTTTTCCCCCTCATCTGTTGTGTGAAGGGAGGTAAATCAACTTAAATTTATGAGTAATTACTTCCCTTTAGTCAGTTAAGTGCCATAATTGATACACATTTGGGCGATCATGTCTTCAAGGAGATATAACTGACTGGGCGGAAGATTTTCCCACAATAGTTTGCCATTACTTTCTGCAGTAGACTGGTTGCCAACCAAGGCTATAAAATTCACTGTATCCTGCTATTTAACACATAGCTGGAGGGAGAAGAAACAAATACCTTAAGGTATTTGCATATAAGTGAATGCAACTGGAATTTGAACTCAACTCTCCAATTTCTTGTTCCAAGCCAATATTTACTCTACCACAATGCACATCCTGTTAGTCATTTTGATAATATGTATAAATAAAATATTTATTTGTAATTTAGACAAAATTACTCCCTAAGAAAAATTAACTGTTTAATTAATCAGTTTCTTTATTTCTATGTTTCTTAGATTGCAGTCTTATTTGTTCAAGCCTTTCATGTAAGGCACTCAGATACCTTCATTTATTAAATGATCGCCTTGCATCAACTTGAATTTAAAATAGGCTTTGTCAACACTTTTGTCATTCTGTTGCTAAACATTTTTTACCTGAAAAATATTCCCATTTCTGTTATATAAAACACATCAAATTTTTTAACATGAATTGAGCGAAAAGTGATTTATACAATACCAAGAATAATCAGAGAATCATCGATACCATACTATATCTAAAAAGTTATAAAGGGAATTAATTAATTTAAACAGTTCATTAGCCTCTGTTCTTGCAAAACCTTTATCTCTGTTTTATTGAATCTCAGAACATTGTTTCAGGACTTTTCTTTAAAATTTTCTAACAATTGCTGCATACACTAGTAACTTAAGAAAAGTTATAAAATAAAAAAAGAAATTAAATATCAATTTACTGAGGTGATTTAAAGTTATTTATGGTATGAACATAAGTAGAGCATAAAAGGCAGAATATGTTAATGAACCTTCATAGACCAGAAATGACAGGAGCATTCACCATATATGCAGGGTGTATCTAAAATAATTTTACTAATCTTAGAGGCAGGTTCCTCAAACCAAAACTGACACAAAAGTCCCTGTAAGTATATGTCTGCAAATTCTTTATTTTTGAGTTATTAAATTTAAATTAAGTTTGTAGTAGATGGTGATGTGTTGTCATATAGAATAGGTTACATTTGTCATTCATGTACATTTGTAATTATTCTGTCTTTGATGTAAGTAGTTGTGAGTTAACTAAGTTAACAATTTAACCATGATAAGATATTCATATCATGAGTAGGGAGATATTTTCAACATATAACTGTATGTGTTCTCGACAGGCTCCAAAGGAGAACCTGTTATGTGATAGGTCCCGACTTGGCAGCTCGACTCCAGGTACATTCTCACTGACGGAATGTGGCTTCCCTCTGTCTCTTCTACAAATACTTTCATGGCTCCTGCTCCGACAAACTTAGGTCACTGGTGACCCCTCCACAAGAATTTACTTGTGCAACCAGACTGTCAACAAGGTCCCACCCTTTTACAGTTAAATCAACCAAATGCAGCTGACAATTCTACTCCAGCAGTTTCTTTTCTTGCACTTCCTGCCTGTGGAACTCTGTTCCATATAGTTGCTTTCCTGACAGCTACAACCACCAAGAATTTAAATGCAATGTCAATTCCCGTCCCTTATCCACTTGAATCTAGTCCTTTCTACATCACCCTGTAACTGGTAACTGGTTTATCTTTCTCTTCACTCTCCCCCTGCTTTTTAATCTCTTATGTAGCCCATGTGCATCAGTGGTGGTACTGCCTTGCTTGGGGTGAAACAAAAAAAAAAAAAAAAGAAAAAAAAGGCAGATGATTCATTCCACCTTTGCTGCTGTTTATCATTGCATTGACACCACAAACTATGGATCAAGGAAGATCAAAATCCGCTCGTATACTTGACCACAAAGAGCACATTCTGCAAGCCGTCAGAGATAATCCAGGTACCGGTAAACATCAAGTATCCCTACTATGTCGTACATCTCATGGTAGCGCATGAAAAGCACTTCAAGAGAAGATACTGTATCCATATCATTTGCAACGTGTACAGGGGTTTTTCAGCATCAGATCACTAACAACAGGAGGTTTTTTTTTTTTGGCCAATGGTTTATTATACAAACTGTTAATTCATCTGTCGGCCTCTTCAGTTTTGTTTGCAGATAAGGCAACAATTGGAAGAGATGGAACAACAAGTTTACACAACTGACATTTGTGAGCGGATCAGAATCGCCATGGTACAAGTTCTCCCAATCACAATCTTTCGGATTCTAATCTGTGGAGCCACCTAAAACAATATATGTAGCAGACATTAATAATGCCAAGACGATTTCATGATGTTCTAAAAGGTTGGAAGATGAATGACTAAAAATTTACATGAACTTTCTTTTGAAAAATCTCTCAGAGTTAAACTGTAGAAAAGACAATATTTATTAATGTAAGAGACAATGAAAAAACGGTATTAGTTGCCAACGCATTTCATCTAATGTGAACATTTTCAAGGCAAAAACAAAATGAATTTATTTAAAACAAAGAAACTAATAATAAAAAAACAAAATATCCTTACCAACTGAAAGAATTTAAAGAACACTATTTTTATACTGTTAACTGAAAACTATGCCAAATACTGTCACATGTAGAGATATTGTTTTTATAGCTGTGTTGATGGATTCAACCATTTTCTTTCGATTTATTGATACTGTTGTGTATGTTTGTTTGGGAGAGTAGTAATTCTGTTAAAAAAGGTGAAATAAAGAAAAAGTCTAATGAACTTTCTTGACAACCATATATATATATATATATATATATATATATATTGTGTATTTTATCAGCATTTTTTCATTAATGCAGGTTTCATTGAATAATACAGACAAATTTTGTCTATTAATTTTGTGTAGGATCCATTCGTACCGTCTGATATACTTGATGGTGATATCGTTGAAAGACAACAAAAAAAATTACAGTAATTGTTGATTTTTTTATCAAGTCTAAGCTTTCGGCTCACATAAGCCATTATCAAAGAATAAATATTAACACACAATAAACATAGAACATTTAAGTTATTAACAATAAAGTGAATTAAATTGAAAATACAAGTCCATCCCTACCGTATATAAATAAAATGCAGAATATTTGGTATTTAAGTCAGGTAAATTCCAATAGAGACAAACTCAAAAGAACTCAACGTTAAATTTATTTATTTAATTTAACAGCGTAATATAATCTAGAAAAATTATTAGATATTCTACAATTTCATGGGTAATATGTATTTTGCAGCAAAAATGTGCTGCTCGTCAGACCCAAATGATTTACAATTTAATTTTATACATCCTATTATCTTTAAAACTAAATTTAATGTTAAATTTCCATGTCATGTTTTTCTAAGAAAGCAAATGAATTGCAATTGACGCTGGTGTTGATCTAAGATGTTAACTTCAACTTCCTTTCTCTTTATACTGTTCGTCCTACTTTCCTTTTTTTCTTCTTTCTCTTTTTTTCCGTTTATGATTTTTCTATATTTTTATTTTTTTTTTTTTTAATGGGCAAGAAAATGTTTTTTTGTAGATTACTGTTACAAACATCTATTCTCGATATGGGCACGTGAGTGTCTCTATTTAATTCTTTTCTGGAAGATTTTGAATATTAACTGTTGTATCGTTTGGGTCTGACGATCAGCACATTTTTACTGCAAAATACGTATTACCCATGAAATTGTAGAATATCTAAAAATTCATATATATATATATATATATATATATATATATATATATATATATGAATATATATATATATAAACCTCAAAAGTAGATTCTTGTGTAAAATGAGAAAGCACTGATGATGAGGAACATAGAAAATTACTTACTCTTCGTCTTTCAACTTTTGCTAGGTCATTAAGTGCAGATCCTGCACTGGGACTTCTGAAAACCAAAAATGATAAACATATTTAACAGATTGATAGCGTAATGACAATTCAAATTTATATATACATAAAACGGAAAAAAAATTTAGATATCTGAAAGATCAAATTAACATCTTTGATTAAATAAAACAAAAAAAGATTTCAGAATGGCTAATGACAAAATTGAAATTCATATTTAGTCCCAGAATAAATAAACTTATTAGTAAATACATTTGAAATAAAACTGAAATCGAGAAAAATTTAAAACACCTTATATCAAATCATTTCATAAATTTTGCTTATTGAATATAACTTTCTAACACTGAATCAAACAATAAAAGATGATGGGATTTGCAAGTTGAATTACTGACATAATAATTATAATTAATTTAATTATTATTTACACTATTTATGTTCGAACTATTGCCTTCATCTTTCTCGTTGCTGTCACGTTTCATCCGTTATGCCCTCTAACCTTCCTCAGAGGTATGTCGATTCAGGTAACCTACAGAGAATTCCAAACTGAACCCTTTATTTAATCTATAGGGCCAGACTGTTTTTGTTCCATTGTCCATGTCTGGGTTTTAGTGATTTGTTTTCTATGGCTTACCAACTCTTTACAGGTTATTTAAAGCCAGAAAATATTTTTAGATTCTAAGAATTTTTTTTCCTGGAAATAATAACAGTTTAACGATATAATTTTGACTAATTAACCCATAACTGAGAGGGAGAAAGGATTTATTCATACCTTTTTCGTGGATATTTGCCCGTAAGTGAATATATTTATTCATACCTTTTTCGTGGATATTTGCCCGTAAGTGAATATAACGAACCCAAAAGGAATTGAAACTTGGCTCTCCAATTAAAAATTCCAAGCCATAATCTATTATGCCACACATACATCTAAGCTCAAAGAATTTTGTATTGCCAAGTAGTTCCTCATCTATGTACTGAACATGTTCGATGTTAAAGGAACTGGTGTCCCAACATCACGTAGCCATAAGGCTCATGTCAAGGGATTTCTCATTTAATACTGCTCAGTTATAAAGAGCTCAGTTCAGAATTCCTTGAAGGTTACAACTGATGAAGGCCAAAGGATACAACAGCTGAAATATTTAAACAGTAACAACAAAGATAAGGACAATAGTAGCACAAAAAAGGTAATAGTGTAAATAATGATAACTCCTCATATCAGAAATGAAGACAAAAATTAAGATAATCATGTTAACAAAATTCAATCCCGTTTTTATCATGATTTTTTTTTAAATAGGTCCTGATTGTTTTTATATATTTTTTCTTTTCGGATTATGTTTTTTTTTTTTGACAATGTCCGACTTGTCAGTCCCAAAAAAGAGCTTTGCCTACAAAAGCCAAAAATTAAGAAAAGCAGCAGATATTATTAACTTAAAAAAAATTTGAACAATGAGAAACTTACTAAAGAAAAACATTTTTAATTAATATCACAATTTTGAACTGAAAAACAATTGTGAGAAAGAAAGAAATTAGTGCCAAGCAAATATTTGGCAATTATGGTTTCTTCCCAGTTCTGCAATAAATGGTCAAAGCTTCAAAATAATGTTGTGTTCTTAATTTAAAAAAAGAAAATTTGATTTGTACATTGCACACAAAAAGCAAATTTTTCTACAGTATAATGTATGAATGCAAATATTTCATTGTGCATTGGCTTTACTAGTTACTTGGTATCTAAAAAGCAGTGATACAAGACTGATACTAAGATATACTTACAAAAAGTATTAGTAAAACAAACATGTTACACAAGACTCAACACCTATTACCCAAAATGTCCGACTCAACCAGCAGAAAATTTGTAAAAAATTTCACTCAGTTCTTTTTGTGAGTTAAGTGAAATATGGAGAAATTTATGCCATTTTTCAAATGCAAAAATTTTGATTGTAATTTTTCTTAAATTGTATAGTATTTAACCAAATTGCATTAAAATAATAATATTCAAACATTAATTTCTTCTTTTGATATTGATAATAAAAAAAATACTTCATTCAAAAGAGAGGTAGGTAGGATAAATATATCAAACTTATTGAAGTACCTACCTACAATGGGTAAAAAAGTGTTCATCATTACTTATGACATTAAAACTTCTTTCATAGAATTTATAGTGAGAAGCTATCTTGCTTAATAAGATAAAACTTAATTAAAATTCGCTTAATTGAAAGGAAATTTTTTTTTCAAATATTATATTTACTTGAAAATAAAATAAAATAAAATAACTTTTAACTTAAAATACTTAGTCTGAATTATTTCCTCAAATTTTTACGTGTACTTTAAATACAAGAGAAATAGAAGAATTCAGAGTTATTTCCCTTCGACAACGAAATTTACAATGAACAGTCAAAATGATTTTTCTGGATAAAAAAAATTTGATGTTTTAAGTCCGCTAAAATACTGGAAAAATGTCAATATATTATTTCCATCAACAATGACTAATAAAAGCCAGATCTATGTTACAATTATTCAACATCTTGCACTTAATCATCAGTAAAATAAAAAAGAGAGCAACGTACAAAAAATCAACAATGATAGAGGGGTAAAAGCTGATCCACTAAAAATTAGGCAAATCATTAACATATGCATAAACTAAAAACCATTCACAGAGAACTGACAAATTAAATTCTGGAAACTGGACACCCAATTCAAGCCAGAGGACAGGATCTAAACAAAAGACTATTCGAGCAGAGTACAATAAAATTTAAAAAAACAAAAACAAAAAGAGCTGGAGAAGAAGTAACTAGATGTTGCCAGAGAAATGAAAACCATTGAGGAACATGAAAATGATAGTTATACTCATCATTACTGGTGAGCTTGTAACAGAAGAGCCTATCACAGAGACTGAAAGAAAAGAGAAGGAGTGGACAATCAAAACTATCCAAATAACAGTACTACTAAATCATCATCATTCATCATCATTTATCCATCACACCCAGATGGTGCATAGGGCAACAACATTTTGTTGCTGTTTAATGTAACAAACTGTTTTTTACGGGGCAGGGTTGTTAGCCTTGCAATCAACCCCCAAACCTGGAGGACCGGTGGACCATTCCTGGTCCTTACATCTACAGCATCTGGTATTCCCAAATGAACACCCATTAAGTACTGACCAGGCTCGATGTTGCTTAACTTCGGTGATCAGAGAGGAACTGGTGTATTCAACACGATATAGCCGTAAACACTACTAAATAGTACTACCAAATAATAGTACTACTAAAACCAACTTGATTACTTGCAAAATAAAAAATTCCCAAAAGTGAAAAGCTAAATTTGGATTGTGAATTGCGTAAAATTAAATAACTAAATTCAAAAAGATGTTAATTACAAAATTTTAAAGAATAACATTATATGAAAAAATTTAAAGTAATACGAGACGTATGCAGACAACATGAAAACAAATGGCTAGGACTGCTACTACGAGGAAAGTTGATTCAGTATGCTGTATTAGTTTTTGGTGAGAAAAACTGTCTATCTTGTACAGCTTATTATTCTACCATTTATCAGTGCATCAAATATCACTGCAACAGTTCTATGCATTTCTTTTATATCTAAGAGTTTCTTGACCAAATCCAAAGAAGAATTAGCAATGTTATTCATCCCGACCTAATATCTCGATTTCAGTCACTCTCCCATTTTTATAATGTAGAATGTAGCTTCAATTTACATCTATAAATATTTTTATGACAACTGTTTTGATAAGCTTCCCTCTTTGATACCTCCCAAAACTAAGCACCATACTAGATTGGCAGCTAGGTCCCATAATTTAATAGTTGAAATTGATAATATGACCATCAGTTCTATGCTAATTGTTTTTTCTAATTCACTTTTCTGGCTTCTTTCTTATCAATGAAAACTTTCAAAAATCTAAATGGCATGTAAATTGTCATCTTCCATCTCCATGAAGCCTGTTCATTTATTTTCTTCTCTGTTTCTTTCAACCTCAGTAAACCCTTGCATCCTAGTGGATTTTATTGCCTTGCTAGTAGCGAAAGGATTAAAAAGAAAAAAGTAATACTTATAATGCTCATCACCACCAACTTGTCTTAGTCAATATAACTATATCTACAGTCGGTCTCTAATATAAGTTTTAAACAGCAACACACAATGACACAACATCACTAATAATGAGACAAATTACCAAATTTACACAACATGAAATACAACCTGCATGCTTTTGAGACAAAGCTAAAAATACAAAACAAAATTAAAATGGAGAAAAAAATGAAAATGCATATTGGCAAATATGATTCAAGCAAAGAGGCATCTTCAAGAAAATGTGTTTAATTTGTTTTTGTTGTCTTTATTCAAAATTCAATCTCCAAAAACAGATTTGTCGCAAAAGCTGCTAAAAATTATGAACTTGGTATTCATTTGAATACTGATATTTTTTATTTTAGTCTAAAAATTCATGAAATAAAGAAAAAAATGTTAATGGAATTTTTTTTGTGTGTGTGTAGGGTCTTTAAATATAAGTGATTCATCACAGCTGTTTATATACTTGTTAATTACAGACAGTTTTTTTTCAATTATTGAAACAAAGAAAAGTATTTAAAATATATCCTGATAAATATTGCAGGTCTTAGTTAATCAGTAATCTCAGTAAGAGTCAACTACTCATCAAGTGATTAAGATAAAGTCATTTTCATCAAATTACAGGCAAAAAGGTGTAAATGAAACCTGCAGATTTGACCCAAAATGGCTATAGTCTAAAAAAAATGGCATAAAAAATTTGAATAAGAAACAAAAAACAAAAAAAATAATTTTCATCATGATTTCATGAGTAACATTTTGTCTGCTAGATATCGGTTTTCAAATCTTACTTAAGGATCATTTTAGAAATCTTCAGATTTTATATTCTATCTAAATCTCTACTTTCAAGAATTTCAATTTATTTTGTATTTAAATCAGATCATAAGGTTAAAATCCATTCAAAACAACCCAAATTCAAGAAAAAGTGGGCATATGTGCTATTTTTCTTTGTAAGATAAAAAAAATTAATGCCAATCAATGGCAGGTTTAAAAAAATATATTAAAAAATAGAGAATCAGAAAAAAAATTTTCTGCAAGTCAGAGATCAGCATGGGAATTTTGGAAGAAACACAACATGGGTGAGAAAAAGTTACATACCTGACATAAACTCTGAGAGTTAAAATATAAAACAAACGTGAAAAATAAAAAATGATGACCAGAACATCAAAAATAATACATTAAACAAAAAAAAGTAAAGGAGTGTGAATATGTAGCACCAGGAGGAGGGAACACGAATTTAAAGATAACATTTTGTAACACTGACATGTAAAGGAATGGAGGGAAAGGGAAGACAAACATGAAAGAGAGGGAAGTCAAGGAGAGATAGAGAGCGGGGTGGGAAGATACAGAGTAAGGAGCATAAAATAAGGGAGAAACAGAGTTTGGCATTGGGGAGAGAAGGAGGAGAGAAAGAGACCTCAGTAGAGAGAAAGAGAAAAAGGCGGGAAAGAGTGAAAGAGAAAAAGGCGGGGAAAGAGAAAATGGCAGGGAAGAATAAAAGATGTTAAAACAAATACCAACAACACAACAATTTTTAGCTTCAAAAACAAAATTTAAATTACCTTCTCTATTTCATATTTTGGATGAAATGGCTTCATCTGTCTCATTTGTTGATTTTTTTTTTTAAACCAAAATTTTTGATAATTTTACTGCTATTATTGATTAAAATTAAATTTCATATTAAACTCAAATGGAATACGTCAGGATTTTGATTTGCGAATTGATTTTGAACTGCCCTTTTATAGTTCTGATGAATTTCTTTTTTAAATAAACTTCAAATTAAAACTAAAAGCATCAAAAGATAACTTAATGCCAGTAAAAATTTGACAAATAAAATGCCCTCCCAACAAGTGAACATTGCCATGCTTGTGAATAACCCCCCTACCCCCACTGCCTCAGAAAAAAAAACTGAATAACTGGATGCAAGGGTCAACAGAAAATTGAGAGAGTGACATGGGAAAAAAAAAAAAAAAAAAAAAAAAAAGAAGACACATCAATCAATAATACTGCAGTAGAAAATTTCTTCTGAGTTATTACAAGTACCTGCCATTACACAGAATGACAAGTACCTGCCATTACACAGAATGACAAGTACCTGCCATTACACAGAATGACAAGTACCTGCCATTACACAGAATGACAAGTACCTGCCATTACACAGAATGACAAGTACCTGCCATTACACAGAATGACAAGTACCTGCCATTACACAGAATGACAAGTACCTGCCATTACACAGGAATGACAAGTACCTATCCTTACCTGGAATGACAATTACCTATCAGCACATGGAATGACAATTACCTATCCTTACCTGGAATGACAATTACCTATCAGCACATGGAATGACAATTACCTATCAGCACATGGAATGACAATTACCTATCAGCACATGGAATGACAATTACCTATCAGCACATGGAATGACAATTACCTATCAGCACATGGAATGACAATTACCTATCGTTACCTCTAAAGACAATTACCTATCGTTACCTCTAAAGACAATTACCTATCGTTACCTCTAAAGACAATTACCTATCGTTACCTCTAAAGACAATTACCTATCGTTACCTCTAAAGACAATTACCTAATGTTACCTCTAAAGACAATTACCTAATGTTACCTCTAAAGACAATTACCTAATGTTACCTCTAAAGACAATTACCTAATGTTACCTCTAAAGACAATTACCTATCGTTACCTCTAAAGACAATTACCTATCGTTACCTCTAAAGACAATTACCTATCGTTATCCTCTAAAGACAATTACCTACCGTTACCTCTAAAGACAATTACCTATCGTTACCTCTAAAGACAATTACCTATCGTTACCTCTAAAGACATTTACCTATCGTTACCTCTAAAGACAATTACCTATCGTTACCTCTAAAGACAATTACCTATCGTTACCTCTAAAGACAATTACCTATCGTTACCTCTAAAGACAATTACCTATCGTTACCTCTAAAGACAATTACCTATCGTTACCTCTAAAGACAATTACCTATCGTTACCTCTAAAGACAATTACCTATCGTTACCTCTAAAGACAATTACCTATCGTTACCTCTAAAGACAATTACCTATCGTTACCTCTAAAGACAATTACCTATCGTTACCTCTAAAGACAATTACCTATCGTTACCTCTAAAGACAATTACCTATCGTTACCTCTAAAGACAATTACCTATCGTTACCTCTAAAGACAATTACCTATCGTTACCTCTAAAGACAATTACCTATTTGCTGAAATTAAAATTTTGTTCATTTTAACAAGAAAGAAGCTGAAAAAATTATTTTTGCAAAACAAAAACCCTCAAGAATTAATCTTTCAAGAAAACAAATGATGAGAATTTACTTTAACCACACCAAACAAGGTTATAGTTAAGGTGGATGTATATGTGTGTGTGTGTGTGTATGTGTATATATATATATATCAGTAATAAATCCAGAAGATTGGTAAATAATCTCAATGGATCCTAGTAATATTAGGTCAAATCTTAAAACTGATCCAACAGAGCGCTCAATGTAAATTTAATTTACAGAGCAGATATTCATTTACTTCATATATAAATTCAGATTTTACATTTGGGGAATAGCTATTTCAACATGCCTATTAGAGACATATTAAAATATCAATAACAGAATTTACTTCTTAACCAATGTAATGAATTAATTAGCAAGTGTTGTCATCAAAGTAGATTTAAGCTCCTTTAAAAAGTTTACATCATTCCCTTCTTCTATTTAAATTATTATATATTTAGCCTTTTTTTATCTTGATTAGAATTTAAAATTGGAAACCCATAGTTTTTTCCTATCCACTACCAATGACTTCTTAAGCAAATTGCTGCCTTCCACTCCCAAATCAAGAAGACTACTATTTCCCCTCTCTACTCTTGCTCAATATCAAAGTGTATATGTAAATTTAAAAGCAGATGTCAAGGTCATCAACCAGCAGCAACAGCCTGTACATTACATTTAAACATGGAACATACTGTTGCCATTCGGTGTTGACCTCAAGGTCCACTTATATATATGCATATATATATCGATGTCAATTCGGCCGGGTTTCAATCCTGGCCAGAAGCAATCAGATGTCTAACCATACTGATAAGCTGTGATACAGCAAAATGGATCTGTCTGCAGATGACTACACTCTCACATCTTGAATGAGCACTATGGAGGAACGGTATACTTTATAAAAGCAGTAGCTACTCAAGCATCTACGCATCATTCATTTAGTAAAGAATTTGAACATTCTCGGCCACTGGTGTGTGTTTACATTGTATATAACACGCTAAAAGTCTGCCTTCCTCTACCAAGCGCCCATAGCATAGAGGTAGAATTGCTGACTGATGTCAATTCGGTCAGGTGTCAATCCTGGCTAGAAGCAACGGGATGTCTAACCATACTGATGAGCAAAACAAATCTGTCTGCGAATAACTATATATATATATATATATATATATATATATATATATATATAATCACAATATAAGAACTAAAACTAAACATAAATCACCTGAACCTATTAACATCTTTCTCTCAAACGTCTGGGGCTTCCATACCAACTTTTGCAGCATTGAATCCTTCATCAAAGTAAACTCACCCGACATCTTAATCCCCTGTGAAACTAACCATGACCCCCTTATTCCTTCCCTTGCTCATTTATATCCCTGGTTACCTTCCCCTCTTTAGGAAGGACTCCAATGTCCATACGCATGGAATTGGTATTTATGTCAGCTAACATCTCCTTCTAGATAGGGTGATTTCTCTTGAATTTCCTGATTATTCCTACACGTGTCTCCATCTCTCTCTCTCTCTCTCTACTAAGCTCAGTTAGCTAACTTTTTTTTTTCTGTACTACTCCCCTTTATCTTTTGACTGTTCCGTATTTGACAGCCTCTCTAAAAATATAGGTAAGGCCATTTCCTCTCATCCATTCGCTCATATAGTTGTGCTTGGAGACTTCAATGCTCACCATGCCAAGTGGCTGGAAAACTGTCACAGAACTTGCTGGTGTCTATATCTTGAGCTTTTCAACCACTCAACCCCTTATGCAAGTAGTTGATTTTCCCACCCATTTCACTAATAACACTAATGGAACTGACTTGATACTCGACCTCTGTTTCACTTCCATCTCTGACTCTTGCCATGTTATGCAGCTTTGCCCTCTCGGAAACTCTGATCACGCTGTGGTTTCTGTTAATATATCTTTTCATATCTCCTCCTACCAGGAACCACAGACCAGCAGAATATCTTACTGTTACCAAAGAGCAGACTGGCAGTCATTCTGCAATTTCCTGAGTGACATCCCTTGGAACAAAGTTTTTAGTCTTCCCGTCGAGGACAATATGTCAAAGTCTCACTGATACTTTCGTCAAAACCAGGAAGTTACAACTTAAACCCCATTTGTCCCCTTGGTTCTCTCCTGCTTGCTTGCTTGGCTGCTATTGCTCCCAGGAATCACTTCTAACGGCTTTATCGGAAACACGCATCTGACCATAATGTGTCTTTTTTACTTCTGCTCGTAATCAGTGCAAGAGGATCCTGAATGATGCTAAGTTGCTGTTTGCTGAAACAGTGCATAGCATCTCACAAGCTCAACTTCAAAGACTATTGGTAGCTCTGTAAAAATATGTTAAATAACAGCAAGCCCTCAATCCCCACTTTAATCAATGAATTTGAGGTTTTCACATCTTCAGCAGACAAAGCTGAATGCTTTGCTCACAGATTCTCCACCAACTCGACATTTGATTCGTCTGGAGTATCCACACCCAACTTCCCACCTAGAACTGGGGTTCAACTTAGTGATGTTAACATTACTCCCTCACTAGTCACTAACATAATTTCAAAACTTAACCCGCATAAGGTGAGCAGAGGTGATGGAATCCCAATCATTATCCTGAAGAAATGTGCCCCTGAACTCTCCTCTGTCTTATCCAAACTCTACAATTACTGCCTCTCTGCTTCTTGCTTCCCTGCTTGCTGGAAGTCCTCCTATGTGGTTCCTGTATTTAAGAATGCTGGAGAACCCACAAACCTCTCCAATTATCACCCTATCAGCCTCCTTCCGATTTTTGGCAAAGTGCTCGAGGCTATTATTAATGCTAAAGTGGTTCAACATCTCACAGCCTCTTCTTCGATAAACAGTATGGTTTCCACTTCGCCAGGTCTACTGCTGATATGTTAACAACCATCACAGATTCTATATACCAGGCTCTCGATAAGAATGGTGAAGCTCGAGCTATTGCACTAGATATCTCCAAAGCATTTGACAGAGACTAGCATGCTGGCCTTCTACGCAAGCTATATAGCTATGGTAAAACTGGACAATTGTTTGACCTAATCCAGTCTTTCCTTTCAAATTGTGTAATGAAGGTAGCATTAAATGGGCATGCTTCCAGATACTATCATACGAACACGGGAGTCCGTCAAGGCTCTATTCTAGGTTCTACGCTTTTTCTGATCTTCATCAATGATTTCCTCGATGTAATCACATCCCAAGTAGGCATTTATGCTGATAACACAACAATTTACTTCCGCCTCGATAAGAAATATGCTAATGCTGAAAAAGCAAATTTAACTGCTGAGCTTGAAAAGGACCTCTAATCTGTGATGGACTGGGGTAAGAAATGGCTTGTAAATTTTAATACTTCCAAAATGAAGCCGCTATCATTTGACTACCTTAGACAACCGCTTCTACCCAGCATCAGAATGAATCAGGCTAGTCTCCTTGAAAGCAAAACACTGCGCCTTCTATGTCTAAATCTATCAGCCGTCTTCAAGTGAAATGACTACATTGATTCCATCGCTAAATCTGCTGCTCAAAAGGTTGTTTCCCTTTGTAGGGTTAAGAAGTTTTTCTCGTTTAAATTCATCTTGAACATATATGCGTCTACCATCTGCCTGTGCATTGAATACGGCTGTCACATCTGGTCAGGTGCCCCTGCTATTTATCTTGGGCTTCTTGACAACACTCAACGAAGAATCTGTAATGTAACTGATCCAGACCTGGTAGCTCAACTCCAGTCACTTTCTCACCGATGTAATGTGTCTTCCCTCTGTATCTTCTACAAATACTTTCATGGCTTCTCTGACGAGCTTAACTCCTTGGTGCCCACTCTGTATGAATTTACTCAAGCTACTAGACTAGCAACTAGGTCCCACCCTTTTACAGTGAAACCAATGAAATGTAACCAAAATTTCTAATCTGGCAACTTCTTTGCCCACATTTCCTGCCTGTGGAATTCCCTTCCGTATACTTGCTTCCCTGAAAACTACAATCTCCAAGAATTTAAACGCAAAGCCAATTGCCATCTCTTATCTTTCTGACTCAAATCCTTTCCATGACAATCCTTGTATCATGTTCTCCTTCTTTTACACTCCACTCTCAGGTATCCCTCTTCACACCTGTATTCTCATCCTGTTCTAACCTCCTTCTCTAACTCCCCTGTGACTTGTTCCTCTTTCTCATCTCATCTCTTCAGTAACCCTCTGCATACCAGTGGCAGTTCTGCCTTGCTTTGGGTGAAATGATTAAATGTAGCTCCTTAAGATCAACCTGTTTTTTACAACATGACAGAAGTGAAGGGGCTAGCTAGATTGAGCGGAACTGTACCCATCAACATGATACCAGTGATAAACCAGCAAGGTGTTAACAAGTGCAGAAACAGCTAGATGGTAACCATAGTGGTCTGAAATAACCTGAAGACTAATAACGGTTACATTTCAGTAAGATTCAAAAGGAAATGATTAAACATGTTTGAGTTTTGATAAAAATCAAATGATTCTAACTTGACAAATACTTTGAATTAGGAAAAAGACCAGTTCTGAAATCCTGAAATTGTCTATTTTCAGACGAGATATTCACACATATCATTTGGGGGCTGTTACCGAAAAAATGCCAAATGCCCACTATCATAACTTTTAGGATTTTAGTTTTTAGCAATGAGTTTATTTAAACAAATTATAAGAATTATATTTTCAACAAGTTCTTGCTGGTTAATTAGTTTCTATATCTTGGAGTTGAGCGTATAAAAGGATTGTCTTCAAGGTGTGTTAATTCTTGCTAAGATTCAAACTGACTACAGTCATTATCAGAAAAGACTCTAAATGAAATTCAAAGTACGTGTTGTACTATGACAGAGACTTTAAATTCCACCTAATTTCTTTTTTGATAATGTTTCATGAAAAAAAGTATTAATGAAAAAATTGCTGCATCAATAGACATATTTATAAAAAGCACAGATAAGATCAATCGATTTACTTTTGTGGTTTATTAAACATTTTTAGTTGCTTTAAAAATTTTATGCATGGGTAACAATGCTTTAGCAAGACAAGCCTTACTAAGTAACCTATAGCTGGGGAAGAAAGAGATTAATTTATACCTAATCAAAATTTGATAAACAAGAAATTGCAATAGATATAAATTGGGGGATCAATTATATATTACAATCAATATATAAACTGATCCCTCATTTTGTGGTCAAGATACTGTCTATATATTTATATTTATGTCCCGAGTGTGACAAACTATATATGGCAGCAAGGCCTCTGATTGGGAGATTTTGAGGAGTATAGAACCACCTCTTAATTGCTGTTGTTTCCGGGTCTACCTTGAACCAGGGTAGTAGCACCTGTTAGGGTCCCAACCATGGGCAAATAGTTAACCCTAAAACTTAGGCCAGAATACTATGAAAGTATAAAATTTTTTTTTTTAGTAGAAAGACCAGAAATACATTTTCTTAGTTAAAAGAAATTACCAGCAATACATTTTTGAAAAAAAAATTACCAGCCATGCATTTTTTTGTAAAAAGTTTTAAACACTTCCAAAATTAAATGTTGGCATTAAATGACTCATAAGAAGTTGATATACTGCTAAACAAATAAACTAACATTTATATTCCAGAGAATGTAAATAAATATAAAAGACATGCTTGTTTAGCTAATCAGTATTTGATTGATTCATTCATTAATTCATTTTCTATGGCCTATCAACTCTTTTCAGGTTATTTAAAGCCAGAAAATATTTTTAGATTATAAGAATTTTGAGGAGATAATGATTTAATGATACAAGTCATACTATTCAACCCATAACTGAGGAAAAGGGGTGGATTCATATCTTTCTCAAGATTATTTGCGGTTAAGTGAATATAATGAACCTAACTGAAATTGGAACTCAGCTCACCAATTTCCAGTTCTGTTATACATCACCTACACATCCACACTTACAGCACCTGGCATTCCCAAGTGGTCACCCAATTAGGTACTGACCAGTTTCAATGTTGCTTAACTCATACAAGACCTACAAAACCCTTATGAGAAAAATATTTTGTCCCAATTTTGAGAAGTGGGGCTATATTTTACTTCAAGTTTATTGCCTCTGGAATGACATTCATGTCCAGAAAAAAAGCTCTTTTAAAACAACCCTGTGTTGTGTGCATCTTGATTTATGTTAACATGGAAATAAAGTATTATTTAAATTTTCATTCCTGTATAAATTGAAAAAAATCAGAGAACGCTAAGAAAAAAAATTGTGAAAAAACCTACCTCACATGTCCATGTAATTCATTACTTATACTGGACTGTCGACTATGACCGACTGACCCATAACCTGAGCCTCGAGATTGTTGGCTGGCATAACTGGAATTTCGGGAATGGCTTTTCTCAAAGTCTACATCTCTGTAACCTTCAGGATCTGTGACAATAGGAGGCGGTTCTGTAAAAAAAAAAAAATAAATAAATATTGATTCTTGAAAATATATTGTGAGAATATCAATTATTACAAAACACGCTCTTAAAATAGGGATCATTACAAAAACACGCTCTTAAAATAGGGATCATTACAAAAACACGCTCTTAAAATAGGGATCATTACAAAAACACGCTCTTAAAATAGGGATCATTACAAAAACACGCTCTTAAAATAGGGATCATTACAAAAACACGCTCTTAAAATAGGGATCATTACAAAAACACGCTCTTAAAATAGGGATCATTACAAAAACACGCTCTTAAAATAGGGATCATTACAAAAACACGCTCTTAAAATAGGGATCATTACAAAAACACGCTCTTAAAATAGGGATCATTACAAAAACACGCTCTTAAAATAGGGATCATTACAAAAACACGCTCTTAAAATAGGGATCATTACAAAAACACGCTCTTAAAAATAGGGATCATTACAAAAACACGCTCTTAAAAATAGGGATCATTACAAAAAAATGCTCTTAAAATAGGGATCATTACAAAAAAAATCGCTCTTAAAATATAGATTATTACAAAACACATTCTGAAAATGCTGGTGATGCATAAGTTAGATGAGAATCTGATGGAATATTAAATATAAAAACAATCTGTAAAACTTTGACATGTCCCATCAATGAACCAGTATCTTCCAACAGTTCATCAGTAAAACATACAAAAATAATAGTAATGCTAGCTGTTTCCTTATTAGGGAACATTTGGTATTCCTTCACTAGAGCGGCCTTAAGCCTTGTGCCACATCTAGGCTGTACCAAGAAAATCACCATTATCTGAGTGGCAAGTAATACATTTCAGTTGAAATTTATAAAATCTTTCTCTAATAAGAAACAAAGTTTCTCAAGTCTACTATTATCACTCTTTCCAGTATTGATGGACGTATTCTTCCTAAACTTTTGTTTGTAGTACTGAGAATGTCAACATTTTGATTCTGTCAATATTTTCTCTGAGTTACATGTGATATCCATTTTAGTCATTTCTATTGTTAAAAAACCTCAAGTGACGTGGTTCTTGTTATTTGGTATAGTCTTTTCTTTGTGATTCTGTAGCAAACGTCATTGAGGTTTGAACCCAGGTTGTTCTTGCTAAGACTGACATGCTTCATCCACTCAAAGACATTTTAACCATTGATCTGAGAGTGTGGTAGTATATGGCTGACAGTTTAGAGATTTCAGAATGATTTTGGCAGTATACATGGCATCCATATGAAAGTCTCAATCTGACAAGGATATTTAAGAAAATGACAAGTTTTTAGTATTACAAAACACTTGAGGACTTCAACAGCCACAACAACTAAAATGGATAGCACATGTAACTCAAAGAGAAAATAATCAAAATGTTCAAAACAACTTCAAACAAAAGGTTAGGAAGGAAATGGCTATTAATAATGGAAAGACAAACATCTGGCAGGAAAGCATCTGATCAGAAAATTAAATGTTTCTTAACTGCTGTTCTTCCTAGGTACACCCTGACCCTGTTAGAATCCCAGCTATGGTAAAATAGTGAAACCCCTAACAAAAAACTACAATACATTTTTATAGCAAAATGACCAACAATAAATTAAAAAAGAAAAAATTCCAACAACACAATTTTGTAGGGAGATTAACAGCAATGCATTTTAAAATCTACAAAATATGTATCTAAAAAAAATAAAATAAAATAAAATAAAATAAAATAAAATAAATAAATAAAACATCACTCAATAAATCCCAGGCTAAACTAATAAAAAACTTTTTGGCAAAATTCGACTTTATTCATCAACATAGTCTCCTAAGATGATACACTGATTCCAATGCTTCCGTAACAATTCAATTTTATAGAACAATTTGTCTTTGGCCTCAAAACACACCTCACTTTCAAATATCACTTTTTTTATTAGAGCCAAATCTCTTTCCCTGGAGCATTATTTTGAGGTTTGCAAACAGCCAGTAGTTGCTGAGGGCCAGATCTGAAGTATAGAGTGGACGTAAAAACAATTCAAAGTGCAATTCATTTAGATTTGCCATCGTTGCAATCGACTTGTGATATGGTGCGTTGTCTTAGTGAAAGATTATTTTTTCTTCTTCATCTGTGGCTGTTTTTGGCCAATTTCTTCCTTCAAGCACACCAATAATGCTATATAATATTAGCTATGGATGGTTCTTCCATTCTCAATGAACATCCAAAAATTCAGAGGCCAAAACCTTGCCTGCTGAGGTTTGCGTCTTTGGTTGCTTTGGACAGCTTTCACCTGCTGCTGTCCACTCAGCTGACTGCCGATTTGACTCTGGAGTAAAGTAGTGGCTCCATGTTTCATCAATTGTCATATATTTACACAAAAACTTCTTGTTGCATTGAAACAGTTGTAAACATTGCTCTGAATTGTCGACGTGTTGTTTTTGATCGACTATGAGCAAACACAGTACTCGCTTTGAACACAGCTTTCTCATTGACAAATGTTTATGCAAAATGGTGAATACACTCCTTTCTGATGTGTTCAACTCCTCAGCTATCTCAAGTAACTTCAATTCACAATCAGTCAAAATAAGTTTGTAGATTTTGGTAGTGTTTTCCAAGACAACCGCCGATTTGGGACAACCTGAGCATCCAGCATCATTTGTGTCTGTACGACTGCATTTAAAGTCAGCATAACATCTTTTAATCGTTGTTTCTGATGGAGCAAAGTCGGAATAATACTTATCAAATCATTGCTTTGCTTGAACAGTCTTTCACCCCCCCCCCTATCAGAAAGCAATGATTTATAAACACACGAAATTCAAATTTTTCCATTGTTTTAAAAATTTGTATCAGTAGCTTCACTTAAATAACTGTAATTTGTAAACTAATAATCTGATTGGGCTCAAATTGTGTCGTATGCCATTTGAAGATTAGTACTTGATGAAAATTATATGGATTAGTGGTGCTATCTCTATTTCAGGCCTGGGATTTATTGAATGATGTGTTACCTTTTACACTGAAAGTATAAAATTATGTACAATTTATTTAGAGTTGGGCATTAAATTACCCATGGAGGTGTTGATATGCTGCTAAACAAAATCAACCAATATTTTATGATTTCTTAAAGAAACCAAACTGCATTCCAAAATATAATTTCAAAAAATTCAACATAAAACACACACATCTCCGCCTCTAGGCATTATCTACCATGTACTCAATTGTGAAAGCAGAATAATCTGTCATATTCTTATTACTTTCAAGCTCCCGCAAAAATAAGATTCTGGCATTAAATGATGCATCAGGAATTGATATGCCGTCAGAGTAAGATTAAAGAATAAATATTGGACAGAGCCACAACAGTTACTAGATTTGAGAAACCAATTTTCCTGAACAATTACTTTCACAAGAAGTTTTATGAATTTAAACCAAAAGTATCAATGCTTGCTTGGTCAATGAATACCGATTGTTTCAGCTAATATCACCATTACAGTTGTTAATCTCATAAGTTTTGAGTTTGAGTTTTGTTTAACGGCATATCAACCTGTATAGGTTATTTAATGCCAGAAAGGTGGTGTTTTAAGGTATTTCTTTAATGTTCAGTTATAGTGAGAAGGTTGATTTAGTCAAATTTTAATGAAAATGTTTAGTTTTTATTCTTTTTTATTTTTTGTCTTTTGGTTTTGTATTTAAAAATGTTTTGCTGAGAATAATTTTTTTCCTTCAAAAATGTATTGTTGGTAATATCTCTCCTTCAAAGAATGTATATTTTTCTATAAAAGTCTATTTTTATGTATATATTTCTAAAAAAGTATTTTTATACTTTCATAGTGTTTTGACCCCAGTTTGGGGGTTAACTATTTGCTCATAGCTGGGACCCTAACAGGTGCTACCACTCCGGGTCAGTGTGAATCTGAGAACAACAGCAATTAAGAGGTGGTTCCATGCTCCTCACAACCTCCCCAATCAGAGGCCTTGCTGCTGGATGCAGTTTACTGTCATGCCCAGGAACAGATCTCATGAGTGAATTCACATTATAATCATATCTAAACTTATTTATAAATGGAACTTTGTCTATGTGTGTGTCTCCATTACCTATAGACTCCGAAACGGCTGAACCAATTTTCTTGAAAATTTACACAGTTGTATTATAAGCGTCTGCGAGTGTTCTTAGCTAGGTTTTGTGTCGAGGTACCCCCCGATTAATATTGAAAATCGATAATCGAAAAAACCGGGTTATAGAAGGAGTGGTCCGATTTTAATCAAATTTGATACACTCGTAGACAAAGACATAAGAAACGATATTCAGAAGTTTCAAGATTGCAGTTCTTACAATAGTGCAGAAAATTTGATATCGATACCAGGAAATCAAAATTTGACTTACATCCATTCATTTTTCTTTCAGTCTACGGTTTAGGTTTAACTGGAAACAACTATTGCTTTTTAGTCTTTCATGCCAACGTCCAAAGAGTCTGAGCTCCACGACCATGGATTAGTTTTAAAGCTTTCATTTCATACAAGCAACGCCGGGCTATACTGCTAGTTAAGTATAAATATGAGAGATTGTAGGTTTAAATAAAAGTTCATTTGGATTTTTCTTATGCATGAATTGAAACAATCTCCTTTCCAAGGTTTGAACAAATCCTCTCTCCCAATCCATTTAGAACAATTCCAAATGTTACCTGTGCAGGAATTCCTCAATATGTGTAGCTAATGTGTACACTGGTAACTATAAGGTAATCAATTTTCAATTACTATAGTTAAACTGAAGAATGTTTTCCCATGCTAATTGTGCATTACATTGCACTAATTGTATTTTAGTATATAAAAATCTTAGCGTACTAATCAAGGGAAGCCTGTATTGCTTTATATACTTTAACAACAACTGGTATTTTTGTCATCTTTATCTTTTTCATAATATATATATATATATATATATACATTTTCATCGTTTCATTATAACTCACCAAAAAATAGAGAATATACTTAATTTAATTAGTTTAAAAAGAAATCAAATAGAGGCCCTCCTCTACTTCTAAATATTCTGGTTAGAAATTCTGTAGATATACAAATAAACCAATGAGAACCTACCCTGTAATTTCTGCGGAAATTTTTTTATCTTTCTTAGCTTCTTAGTAAGCAGTGGCAATGTAAATTGTTCAGACTAAGTGGCAAAATTTCAAAGTGATATAAAATGCGATAAAACATTTGGAAACAAAACAAAAAATTCATTAACCACAAAAAAAGAAAATGAAGCTGTTATGTAATATCAATCCACTTATATGTAATGAATGCTGGACAAACTCTTCACAGATGAAACAACAAATCAAATTTTACAAGCCCTCTTTCCTCATTATGTACACTAGAAATTTCAACTCTCTTTCTGATGTCAAGTATAAGTAAATAATAAACTTTTCCTTACACGCAATGGTGTGTAGGGCAGCATTTTTGCTATTTCCGTAACGAACTGTTTTTTATGGGGCAAAGTTATTAGCCATGCGCTCAACCCCCAAACCTGGAGGAAGGTGATTTTCTAAGCGTGTCTTAGACATAACACACGGCCAAAAGTCGAGGGTACCCAGTGAGGATCGAACTCACTACTCAGTTATAATGATTCTAGCAAGACAAGCTTGCTAGCCATTACACCACGGCGAGGTGCCCTTAAGTATAAGTGGTCCATTTTATTTCCCTTTTCTTTAAAACTTTGTTGTTGCTCACATGTTTAATCGATGATATTCTCAGCATCTTTCTGTAGAACCACATTTCTATTGCCCCAAGTATTCTTTTCATCTATGATGAGTTTTCTAAATACTTTGCTTAGCTTTTAGAAGGCAACTTTTTTCATCTCAATGTGCCTTCAAATTTCACTGTTGCATTTGCCATGCTCTGTTATGACACTTTCCAGATATTTAAATTCTTGAATTTGTTTGATTTTGTTATCTCCAATTTGTAATTTGCATGTTGGGCTGCCCTTTTTGCTAACCACCATGCACTCTTTAGTCATTTTTTTCTAATAGTGGCTCCAAATATTTCTACTAGGGATTTCGTAAATAGCTTCAATTAAGTAAAACTATCAAAGATATAACTCCATCTCAAAAATTTGTTAAATTGTTTACCGGGTATAAACTAAGACAGATTTAAGTTGTAAAAGTTTAAGATATGTCATAAAAGGCAATCACAAAAAAAAAAAGAGTTTTCAAATTAAAAATTGTGTCTCTTCTACAAATACTTTCATGGCTTCTGCTCCAATGAACCTAGCTCACTGGTGCCTCCGATATATAAATTTACTTGAGCCACAAGATTAGCAACTAGGTCCCACCCTTTTACTGTGAAACTAATAAATTGTAAACACAAATTTACTGTGAAACCAATAAATTATAAATGCAAATTCTACCCCAGCAGTTTTTCTCACACTTCCTGCCTGTGGAATTCCCTTCCATTTACTTGCTTTTCCTACAGCTACAATCTCCAAGAATTTAAATTCAAAGTCAATAGTTATTTCCTATCTCGCTAACCTGCAGCCTTTCTCTCATGCTCCTTTCTTCGTCCACTGCACTCTAACCAGTATTCTCATCCTTCTCTTACCCACTTCCTGACACCCCCTATAACCTGTCACTCTTTCTCTTAACTTTCCTCCTATGTAACCCCCTGCAAAACAGTGACAGTAAAATGCCTTGCTTGAGGCGATATGATTATAAAAAAAAAATTAGATAGATAGCCCGACAGCTACATTCAAGAATTTAAATGTAAAGTCAATAGTCATCTCCTATCTCACTAACCTGCATCCTCTCTCTCATGCACCTTTCTCCGTCCACTCCACTCCCATCAGTATTCTCATCCTTCTCTTATCCTCTTCCTGACACACCCTGTAACCTGTCACTCTTTCTCATAACTTTCCTCCTATGTAACCCCCTGCAAAACAGTGGCAGTAAAATGTCTTGCTTGGGGCGATGTGATTATTTAAGAAATAAAAAAAAAACAACAACAAGGCAAAAATTCATTCTTTTGTAGGCCACTGATGTTTGTCTTGCGAAAATGCCATTGAAATATGAAACCAACATCTTGAGTTCAAGAATGTTGAGTTTATAGTTTATCAACAATGTTCAATGGAGAGAAAATTAAAAGCTGAACCAAAGAAAGTTTCAATCTCAAAACTCATTTCCTCTGACCATGTCCGTCTGCGTAGAATGACGGAGAGACTAAAGTGAAATCTAACTCCACTTGCTGACACTTTTACAATTCACTGTTACTATCTGATATGTTTTCTTTTTTTAACTATATTTTCTTTTGTCACATATATACACACACACACACACACACACAAACAAAGCGTGCAATGGGTAAATTGTTGCCATTTTGTACTTTTAATTTTGCCCATGCACACTGATTTTGTCGACTTTACAATATAGTAGAGTCAGTTGGGCATCATAATACAATTCACCTCAACAGAAATTTGAAAATAGCATGCTGTACTGCTTGGCATTCTCACCAGAAGTGCCAATAGGAACATTTCACAATGATTAGGCATCACTCTGAGGACAGTGCAGAGGATTTGAAAAGAGTTGGATGAGTCTAATGGTGATTAAGAAGATATGGCAGCTTGGAAACATAACTATGAATGTTCTGATAAGAAAAGAACTCCAGAATTTGTTGGTGAGAGCCTCAGACTTATCACTAAGGACTACATTAAGTGCCTTGACGAGGTAGTGCTGCCCTGGGTCAAGAGGGTGGCTACTGGAAAACCCTATGTCTGGAAACAGGACTATGCCCCATGCCACACAAACAGAAGAAACCAGTCATAGATGTCAGACAATTTCTGTGGCCATATCACGCCTTACATCTGACCACCTAATTCCTCAGACTGCAACCTCTTTGATAGTTATGCACGAAACGCAGTTGAAACAACTCCTTGTAACACTAAGAATGAACTGAAGGCAAAGCATTCATTAACTTAAAGAAACCATCCAGAAGAGTTGCAGGAGATTCCAAAGTTGTCTGGGGACTGTAGTTAATGCTAATGGTGACTTTATTGAATAAATTTACTCTTTGTATTTAAAGATATTTTTGTGTAATTATGGTAAATATATCTATTAAAAATAAATGTCAGTGTTATTTTCATTTTTGCATAATTCAAACAACAATTCATCTATTGAACTGTGGACATGCACAGCTAAGTGAGAAGTAATATGATTGTTAATACTGGTATGCTTACCATGTAATGTGTTTGTAAAAATCAGATACAAATAGCTTTAACGCCATTTTTTTTCCTTTTTCTTTCAATTATTTCAACCCAAGCAAGGCAATAAAGCCACTAAGATGCAATGGATTACTGAGTGTGAAAGAATATCAGAAAAAAATCATTAACAAGAGAAAGGACTGTAAAAATTGGAGTAGATAGACTAAACTATCGCCCGGTTCACACTCCACCCACGTCTATTGTACAGGTGTAGAGGCTCATCCCTTGTTCCCTGTTTAGGATGTGGTTTCCGGCTTTCTCTTTTCCAATCTTTTCACTCTTATGTAGCCCCCTGCACATCAGTGGCGTTACCGCCTTACTCGGGGCGATGTGATTAAAACAAAAGAACAGGAATTAAGATAGAAAATAATGATTAGCAATACACTGAAATTTTTAAAGATCAAATTTGACCAGAAAGCAAGAAGTTGGAAGAGATTTTCACAAGCTAGAAATGCAAGAGAAGAAACTGTTAGCAAAGCACTTGGCATTACATCTAGCCAATTCAACTGTAAAAGGATGAGACCTTGTTACCAATCTAGAAATGCATGTAAACGTCACAATGTCTAGGTACCAAAGAGGTAAGTTCATCAAAATAATTATCATGAGAATATTTATAGAAAAAGCACAGGTAAGCTACATTACAACAGTGGAAAAGTGACTAAAGCTGAGATGCCATAGCAGGACCACTAACATTGCAGATCCTTTACTGGATTTTATTAAGGATCTCTAAATATATAGCAGAAGCACTGGACCAAATATGGCAGCAATATTCAATACATAGATAAATGGTAGACTTAGAATTGTGCAAGTTAGATTCTGGCAAGAAAGACTGTCTTGCAGGACATGATGAACCAACTTTCCTAGTGGCAGACCTAGCAATTGATTCACTATAATCTTTCCACCTAATGTCAGTGGAAAACATTAGCCTGAAAAGGCACAATTTCATTCTCCTGGAGGTTAGCCTCAGTCATACTGATTGGAGGTAGAAAGTGTTCTCTAAAATGATTAAAAAGAAACGCTTTCATTTTGGAAGCATTAAAATTAACAAGCCATTCCTTGCTCTAGTTAACAACAGACTGTAGCTCATTTTTGAGAGTTCTGTAACATTTCTAATTTATTTTTAAATGTTTATACAGTACATATATATAAACAAACTTTCAACAATTAGCCCAATATTCTGTACTTTGCATACTGAAAATACAGTACAAGAAATCTTTAATATATTTTTCACTCTATTCCTTTTATTTATTTGAAGATAGAGAAAACTACCCTGATCTAAGTTTTCATACAATTTACAATACCAACTGGTTGAGTTTATTTTGCTCATTTCATGAGATTTTTCTGTAATTGGTTGTAAGTTAGGGAGCCAAACAGGTAAGTTTTCAAATGAGGAGGTACAATATATAATGAAACACAATGATAAATGGTTAATTCCAACTGTGATAAAGTTAGCAATTAAAAGTGCGCAATAAAATGCAGACCCCATAAAATGTAAGATAAATGAAGAATAAAAAACTAAATCCCAGGTAACTTGAGTTTCACACTCAAAAATGAATGTTGTGGACCCAGTTAAAGATCCAGCAAGAATAATACAAAACAACGAAAATAGGAATTAATGAATATATACATATATGAAACACAGCAAAATACAACATTTAGAACTTTCTCAGTAGAACGATAATACGATTAGTGAGTAATACTATAATTCGACCCTCGAACTGGGACTTGTAATAGTTGTTACGGTATCAGTGTTCGTAGACAACTCTCGGCTATATTCAGGGCGTTCTCCTCAGGTTATCTACTAGCTACTCACTGGCTATCTGCTCTCACCTCTTGTGAGGGGAAGTATATGTAGTGGTTGGAAGAGTTCATTCTGTTGGATGGGTGATGCTGCCATGACAGAATATATACATATTGCATGGCAAAATCAACAAAAAAAGGATCTGTCATGTAACCAGTCCTGATTTAACTTCTCAACTTCAGTCATTTTCTCACTGACATGACGTGGTTTCCCTCTGTCTTTTCTACAAATATTTTCATGGCAACTGCTCTGATATGCTTTTTTACCTGGTTCCTTATCCACATAAATTTAAGTGTGCTACTAGATTGGCATCTAGGTCCCACCCTTTTGGTTCGATTGGTTTGGTTTGTTTTATGGTATATCAACACCTAAATGGGTTATTTAATGCCAACACGATCTTAACAATAGGTTCGTATGAATAGAATATGTATTCTTTGTAAAAAATCAGTTTGTAGATCAGGTTTCATTGATATATTTTTGTAAAGAAGGTTATATAAAGAGTCAGATATGTTACTGGTATATATATATATATATATATATATATATATATATATTTTCTTCAAAAATATACTGCTGGTAATATTTTCTCAAAAACGTATTGCTGGAATTTGTATAAAAATCTATTTTTATACTTTCATCGTGTTTTGATCCCAGTTTTTGGGTTAACTATTTGCCCATAGCTGGAACCCTAACAGGTTCTACTACCCTGGATCAGAGTGGGCCTGGGAACAACAGCAATTAAGAGGTGGTTCTATGCTCCTCAAAACTCCCTTGCTGCCAGAAGCAATTTATCATCAAATCCAGGACCCAGATGTAGTTTATCGTCATACCCAGGACACCTCGTTATTTTATCATTCAAATAGTTAAATAAAATCACAACTTCTACTAGAACAGTTTCTTTTCTTGCACTTCCTGTTTGTGGAACTCCTTTCTGTTTGCTTGCTTCCCTTATAGCTACAATCTCCAAAACTTTAAATGCAATGTCAGTTGCCATTTTCTATCATCTTGAATCCTTTCTTCGGTACCCCCCCCCCCGCCCTGTCTCTTACTGCAACCACTTGCACACTAGTAGCAGTCCCACCTTGTTTAGGGTGAAATAATTTAAAAAAAAAAAAAGAAAAGAAAATGTGTGGTGGATCATCTCTCATACTAAGAATGGTTTCCTTGATGGAATTAGTCTTAAATATAAAATGGAGGACTAGAAATATCAACTGTATATTTGAAAAAATACATAAAAATTTAGAAAAACTGGACTATAACTTTGCTGTAAAACGTTCTGTTTAATTTCAGTATAGCCAATGAAGAACAATTAATAAAATAAAGAGGAAAATACCATTAAAAGGAAAAAAAAACAAAGTTTTTTTTAATATTTTAATAATTTTTTTAATCCTTACAAACATGTTCAAAATTTTGGTTAAAAATCTTATTTTTGTGTCAGTGGTGAACCAAAGATTATTATAATGCTTTTTTTCTAGTAAAAAAAGCACACTGACTTGTAAATTCTTGCAAAAATCAAATAATTAAAGGATTTTAATAACACTTTTAAAATTTATTTACAAATGAATAAAATTATTTTTGAAAAACAATTTTTTTTTAAATGTTGGTAAAATATTTTTTCATTTAAACAGCTGTAGCCCCTATTCAATTTTATGAAATTTCAAGAAATTAAAATTTCAGTCTCATCATATTTACATTAGTTAAAAGCAGGACTCCTTGGGGAATTTTAGTAATCATTTTGTTTTTGTCAAACAGAAACACCATTTATTAAAAATCTGCTCTAAATTGAAAAATAAAAAATTCAATAACACTATAACATTATTTAATTAAGAAAGCTTTAATTGCTTTTATAAATAAGATATATTAAAACCACTGTTTTCTTCAAAAAAATTTTTTTGATGAATAATGAATTTTTACAAGAATTGTTTTTTTTAATGTTATTTGAAAAATATTAAATTTTAAATCTTTTAAAATTCTGTATTAATTTTCACTCATTTAGATAGTAAAACATATTTAACTTAATTAAGATTTTCAAAAGAAGAGTTTTTTTTATGCATATAAATGTGCTCATTTTTTAATGTATGGTCTACAATACACAACATTAACAGAAAATAAGAGCGATGACTATAATAAATTTAAAGTCAACATTCCTAAAATTAGATTATAGAAAATATTTTCCAACATTTTTAAGATTAATGAGTACTTAAAAAAATATGATAAATCTTTTCGTATTCATTCCTTCATTAAACAGGAAATAATAAAAAGAATTGCACTGTAGTTGGTTCACCTAGTTTAACAATCTTATATATATTATAGTAATCTTGTAAATCAACAATCTAACACCTAAAATGTGTCTATACTTCTGAGCAGAGGTAGTATTTACACTATTCACTATTACACTATTCATCTTTACTGCAATGTTTACAATGTTTCAGCCATTGTAAACTCTGGCCTTCTTCAGATGCTAGGGATTTCAAATTGAACCCTTTATTACTATCACTGGCAGTACACATGGAATGAGAAGGATATAACCTAATGATAATAATAAAGTGTTCGGTTTGAAATTCTTAGCACCTGAAGAAGGCCGGAGTGTACAATGGCCAAAATGTCATTGTGGTGATACTGACCGAACAAAAGCGATGGACCGGATGTTTGCTCTCTCACGACAAGAAGACAAATGACCGAAAGTCATCGTTGCACATCCGGGTCTGTGCAGATGTTTCGGTTGAAAAATAAAAATTAATCAAATATCAAATTTCCATTTTGCGAGCCTACGCAAATTTTATTTACCAGCCAATGAGAAGCCCAGAATCAAATTCAAGTGTGAAATCCCAAACGAGCTGCTTTTGATCCAAAAAGCAGATATAAAAATCTTTTTATATCTGAAAGCACCCAGCAGGCAGACCTCAGGAAAAGAGTGTAATCAATATCCCCTTGACTTAAGTCAAGCTGCTACTATGTTCGCCTCCCTTCACCTCTCCTTACTTTCTTCCCTGTCTCAAAAGTACTTACTGACTTTAGGAGTGAATACAACAAAGACATTCCTTACTCACGACGCTCGCACATTCCTAAGTCTTAAATCTCTTTCAGCTTATTATTTGCCATGAACATTTATCTAAAAGTTAATTTGGAATAATGTGCCATTGACATAAATCCCAAAAGAATGTTATTGTTATTTTTTTTTAATCATGGGGAAATCGAAAGTTCTGATTCTTTGTTCATTCAACCTTGGCAAACTCCGTTAAACTCCGATAAGAACCCGAAAGAACTTTGCTGTTTTAGAAGTTACATAGGAAAATTGACAATCCTGATTATAGAGAATTAATGAAAAGACTAACTAAATACGAGAAGAGACTTTGGCGAATATTTGAAGAGATCTGTTTATTTCAACGCTAACGAAACTTAGACATTTTACATGAAAATTAGAAGCTTTGATGGTTTTGGCGAACTTTCTCTCTCCGTTGTAAAAATCATTTTCGACAACTATATTCTTGGGAAAAGACATACATTGTTTTTTCTTTATATAAAGACATTCTACATAGCTCTCCAGGTGTGTTCGACTTTGTTCATTTATTTCATTAATATTTTTTTTTTGTGCCGTGTTTATTTTTTTTCAACCCACAAGTGTACACCAGTGTCCGGACTGGCTAAAAGGGACAACTATTAAGATTGCAAGACAAGACCACTGGGATCTAATCACAACGTGGGACAGTGGTCTGTTGTTGCAAAAGGCGTCCTGTAACCCAGCTTTTGTGGCGACGTCATCAGACGGGATCGTCCCAACCAGCGATTGCGACCACACCAACCGTACAACCGGGTGGCAGTGTCACAACTGGGAACGTCACGACCGTCAGCAAGAACAAGCGTCACATTAGACAGACAGCCAGCTCGGCCTGCGGCATCACATTTTAACCTCCATTGGACCCATATTCAAGTATTACTTTAACTGTAAAAACATTAATTGATATATATATATATATATATATATATATAAATGTTACTTTCAATTCAATTTGCTTTTCTTGATTTTATAATCATTTTATGACATAGTGGGCTATTTACCACAAGGCCAAATATCGTTAACCTGCAACGGTATACAATTACCTTTCATCAGAACGGACTCCCACTACAACTAGAAAAAGAAAATAGATAAGATATCCCCTATATCAAAACCTAAACTGTGTGTAACATTTTTTGTAAAATTCTAAACAGTTTTTTTTTTTAACAAAAGCATTACCAAGGAAGTCAAGTAAGTATACAGTAATAGCAGTGTTAAGAAAAAAAAATCCTTTTGACGCTTGTTTTTGCAGATCTGAAGATTAATCTTTACCAATTAAAATATGAATAACAAGAAAGAGCAAAGACCACAAACCTGCACTAAAGCAATACTGACATGTTCTCAGCAAATGATGATTATTAAAATGAGAAAGAATAACTGCAATGAAATTGACCATTCTCAAGAGAGAAAATACAAAAAAATTAACTCGACCACTCTTAAAATTAAATGTGCACTTAAAATAAAACAAGTATTTGAAAATGATGTAGGAAAGGTAATTCAGTATTTGGCATTTGAAAGGTAAAAAATAAATTTTAGTAATCAAATCAAAAAAATAACCCAGAAACTTTATCCTGAACTGGACCAAACCCAAAATCTAATTAGTTTGTACTAATCAAGAAATTAATCATACCTGAAAGTTTTATTCGAATCAATCCAACAGGTCTTGAAATAACTTGACTACAGACAAACAAATAAACAAATGTGACTGAATACAATATCTCTGCATTAAGGCAAAGGTAATAATATATTATATTTATTATAGTTGAAAGAGTTTATTAATTTATGTTAAATTAATGATGCAAAAAAATAAAAATAAAAACAGAGTACAAAGAAAGAGAATAACAAAGATACTTACCCTGCTTTTAAAATTATCAATTTTGTCGAATCAAACCAAAATTAAGGGATGAGAACTGCAACTTACCAACAGGAACTACACTGGTTTTGTCTTTTCTGGGCAAACTACCAAAGCCGCTGCTGTTGGATGCCAAACTGCCTTCACTACTGTCGACTTTTGTTTCCATTCCATCTTCAGCCACCGAATCTGCTGAGAAGGTTACAGATTGTGGGAGCTTCTGTCTGCTAAAACAATGCGGAAAAGTGTAAAGAAAGTATTCAACTCAGTTGAGAAGAATTAGTAAACAGAGAAAAAGAAGAGGTTTTATTAGATATTATTAAATAATATACATAGCATAAAATAAATCAACTAGAACACTTAAATATTAAAACAAAAACAGCAAAAGATGAAAAAATTATTTGGCAGACCTGAAGGAGACTACCACCAACTCTAAATTTGTTGTTCTACTTTTTTTTGTTTTTAACTTTTTTTAGCGCAGTCTTATCAGTTATTACATAAAGTTTCTAATTATCAAAATTTTGAAAATGTTTCAATATTTAAACACTTTTAGGGGGCTCACTTTCTCATACAATGTTATAGTAAATTAATCCTCCATTTTGAAACCACTGGCATTGGGGTTGCTTTGTTTTGTTTTTTTTAGGACAAGTTGTTGCTCTTGTTCTTGTCTTTTCAAGTTTTCTTTAGTTCTTACGATGACATCTTCCTCTGAAACTGCAAGAATGGCTTTATTCAAAAAATTTGCAAAGGATTCAATAGCAAAATAGTTAATTGCACAGGATCGATTTTATCGATTTAGGCTGTATGAAAAACTGAGCCCCCACCCCCTAAAATTGTTTAAATGTTGAAATTTTTTGTCAATCAGAAAGTTTAGGGTTTAATTGATAAGGTTGCAATGAAAAAGTTAAAAATATTGATAATCAACCAATTTACAGGTGGTGGTAATGTCGTACTGGCAAGTGGTTCCAAAATGGAGGATTAATTTACTATAACATTGTATGAAAAACTGAGCCCCCCACCTAAAATTGTTGAAATATTGAAATTTTTCGAAATTTTTTTTGTCAGTCGGAAAGTTTAGGGTGTAATCGATAAGATTGCATTGAAAAAAGTAAAAAAAAATTGAAAAATAACAAGTTTAAAGGTGGTGGTAGTTTCCTTGAGGTTTGCCGATTATTTTTCTAAATTAATAAAGAAAATGTTTCATGGGATAACAAAGCACTTAGAAAAACATTTGGTAAAAGTCCCTCATAGCCAAAGGTAAATGTCTGGATGGAGCTGTCATAAACAAGAATTTACAGACCTTTGTTATTGATGAAAATAATTCTACTCTAACATGTTAGACCATCAGTCGGCAACCTTTTGCTAATGATATGCTAACTTAGGGTTTTAAAATCATTCAGTGTGCCAACAGCATACATATTTTTATACAAGTCAAGTTCTACAATATACTTCATATAGCAATATATACAATAATATGTAAAACACATTAAATAAAAAAAACTTTTAAAAACAGTTTCATTTTTTATTATTAATGGGAGCCTTGCCCTAGCATGGTCTTAGCCAATTGCTCAATATTGCAACATACTTTGTTACTTTGAGCTTTACACAATTTTCAAAATGTTCAGGTGTTAAGCAATTTTGTTGTGGATTTAACACTGCTTTCATGTGAGAAAAAATCTGCTCACAATTTGAATCAAAAGTCAAAAGAAGAGCAAAAGCGACTTTCTTCAAACAGATCAAAAATTTCAAGAGAGCAGTAGACTTTTCTAAATGTTAGTCTTCCAAAGAATTTTTTAGTGTAACAAATAATGCTACTGGAAATTGCTTGGTGTGCCACTTGTGGCACATGTGCTGCAGGTAGCCAACCACTGGGCTTTTTACCCCACAATCTCCATGGTTTTGCAAATAACATGTACAACATGATATCATAACTGCAAATTAATGTTGTTTTCAGTTTTTCTGCTACATTCATGT
Source organism: Ascarosepion bandense (assembly GCA_037127315.1). Classification (NCBI taxonomy): domain Eukaryota; kingdom Metazoa; phylum Mollusca; class Cephalopoda; order Sepiida; family Sepiidae; genus Ascarosepion; species Ascarosepion bandense. The sequence continues at coordinate 1,459,869 of JBBBDQ010001935.1, forward strand.
TCACTCTTTTTATCACAAATATCTATCCTAATTAAAAATACTGAACTTCTTTTGGGGGTAAAATCTACATGAAAGGCTATTTAAGAACATGACACTAGTTCTTAGGTTAATGTTTTAGCTTTGTAGCAACTTGCGGTGTTTGTCAAAACTATCTCTAGCACAGCCCATTCTATGTTCAATTTCCTTATCTATACAAAATTTGTAATAATTGATCCATACACCAAGGTATTTGAAGTGTTTAATATTTACCAATTCCATATCCTGAATTTTTAGGATGGATTCAGTGTAGGTACAATCACAGCTTTCGTTTCAATTCCAGATCATAGTTCCTGCTTATTATTAACCAATTATTGAAAGAAGTTGTTCGTTTGGTCTTAGTAGCAGGAGGCAAGATTTAATTTCTATTTGAAATGATTCATAAAATAAAGTGCTATCATTTAGTAAGAGAAAAAAGGCAAAGCTTTGTTTTGTACTTGTAAAATTTGAGTTCTTCCATGTTTTGTATTGTTTAACATTGATTTCTGAAAACATTTATCTTCAGTTCTATTTCTTTGAACATTTGGTCGAGGATGTTGATTTTTGTTCATTTTTATCACAACTATGAATACCCATGTCATCATCAGCGATTGTACAATCATTGAAGTTAAAGAACATCGAGCTTGACCAATACATAGATGGGTGATCACTTGGAAATATCAGGTGCTGTAACCTTGAATGAATGGCAGATGGTATAATGGATAATGTCTCGGAATTGGTAATTAGAAACCTGAGTTCCAATTTCAGATGGGTTCATTATATTCACCTGGACACAAATACCTTTGAAAAAGGCATGAATTTACTTATTCTCACCCCAGTAATGGGCTGATTAGTAAAACTTGTACCCCTAAAACATTATTAACAAAAAAAAAAAGACCTTGCAATCTAAAAATATTTCTTGGCTTTAAATAACCTACAAAGGGTTTATGAACTGACAAAAATGAATCAATGAATTATAATCGTTGGAAAAACATGAAAGCAGTTGTCTATTAGTAGATTCATTTGGAATGCTTAAATAATGAGTACCCATCTCTTTATATCTGTGCTTATATGGCTACTAGCAGTATAGCCTGGCATTGCTCGGGTGTAATGAAAGCTTTAAAACTAATCTATGGTCCTGGAGCTCAGACTCTTTGAACGTTGATACGGAAGACTAAAAAGCAATAGTTGTTTCCAGTTAAAGCGAAACCATAGACTGAAAGAAAAATAAATGGATGTAAGTCAAATTTTGATTTCCTGGTATCGATATCAAATAAGTTTTTTCGTCGTAAACGGAATTTTGAAGGCTAAATAAGTCCTCTGAGTAAATGGTATCATGGCTGAGACTAAGAACTACAATTATACATACTTAGAGCCAAACCCAAAGCAAAAACTAAAATAAAAGGGCTGAAAAAAATACAGACATACAGGCAGATAAACAGACACACACACAAACATCTTGCCTTTTGTATATTATCGATTTTCTGCACTAAGAACTGCAACCTTGAAACTTCTGAATATCGTTTCTTATGTCATTGTCTATGAGTGTATCAAATTTGATTAAAATCGGACCACTCCTTCTATAACCTGATTTTTTCAATTATCAATTTTCAATATTTATCGGGGGTACCTCGACACAAAACCTAGCTAAGAACATTCGCAGACGCTTATAGTACAACTGTGTAAATTTTCAAGAAAATCAGTTCAGCCGTTTCGGAGTCTGTAGGTAATGGATACACACACAAAGTTCCATTTATAAATAAGTTTAGATAATGCGAGGCCCTTATAGTCATCCAAAAGTGTACCTAAAAAAATAAAACAAGGCAAATGTTGAGTGTTGATATGGCAACTAAAATAACAATTGTGCATACGTTAATTTGGTGATTCAGAAAAAGAAATCGTTCATGCATGAACATATGGCAATAATGATGAAAAAACAGGAAGGTAAGAAGAAAGGAATAATTGCAGGTGAGTAGATTTTCAATGCAAGATTATGTATTGATCTGACAGGGCACTTTTGTATTTTTTTCCAGCAGCCCCCAGTAAATTATAAATGAGTCCAGTACACATATATTCTTCCAGGCTATTATTCATCTGGAAACTTCTAATCATACTTTAGTTTTAACGCCTCTTATTAAGAAATCAATGTCTATTACTCTTCTATATCTTATTTGTGAAATCTTTTTTCAGAAATCAATGTTAATACGAAAACATGGAAGCACTCAAGTTTTACAAGTACAAAACAAAGCTTTGCTTTTTTTCTCTTACTAAATGATAACATTTCATTTTATAAATCATTTCAGATAAAAATTAAAACTTGCCTCCTGCTACTAAGATCAAACAAACAACTTCTTTCAGTAATAGGCTTCATTCATTCAAAACTGCCCACTACAAGACAGGGTTTTGCTTTAACATGGCTGTCTTGTTTTTATTTGTTTTGTTTTTTTTAATGAGTTAAAAATTAAGGCAGCCCAACTCTGAGAACAAAAAAAAATATTCACTTTCAAATGCACTCATTCTAAAAATTTGTGACAAGCCTATTTTAAAGTGGGTGGGGAAATGAGTTCAGAAAAAAAAATATTTGGGACAGGAAGTGTGGGAAGAAAAATTTGAATAATAAAAAAAAAAACAGAATAAGTGTTTGCTTATTGTACAAGAAACTATGATATAAATTGTCCTTCATTTGCAACCTACAAAGTGTAACAATATTAATAAGTTCCCTTAGATTCTCAAAATGAAAATTAACACATACACAAAAGATGCATTCAAAAAATAATGTTTCTAAAAGGCACTTTAGCACCAATGAAATCTTTAAGCACTTTTTACTCTATAAACATTTTTTTGGCTAAAAGGAATATTAAACAAAATTCATGATTTAGCAAAAGAAGACAGGCCAATATGTAAATAACAAATTAGAGGTTCTAAAATCAAGCAAATATAAAAATTTTGAACATCTGGGAAGTGTTTTAACAAAGGACAAAAAGTGTGACACTAAAATTCAAAGAAGCATTGAGAGAACAAATGATGAATGCCTTCCAAAAGATAATCAGAGTATTCAGAAACAAAATTTTCAATAGAAACAGACAAGAGTGTTGAACTGTTATGCAACATCAATCCTCCTATATAGCAGTGATTTGTTTGTTTTGTTTTATTTTACGGCATATTAACCCACTTGGGTCATTTAACACCGAATCGAATTATTAAAAATCGAACAAAAAGTTAAGAACAATTTCAAGAAGTTTGTATATTTAACAAATTAATATATATATAACAGGCTTATATATTTAAACAAATTCATACATTTAACAAATTTATATATTAAACACAGTTTAAATTAATAAGATATTTTATAAAAATGTATATATTTAATTTGGCTGTTTAGGTTTTATGGCATACCAACCCCCACGGCTTATCTGAAGACAAATCCAGCCTACATACATTGTATGTATATGTATTATATATACAGGATTTGTAAACACATTCGGTAGAACCAAGTTTTGGAATATATAGCAGGTTGGTAGAAATACATATATCTATGTATGTGTGTGTGTGTGTGTGTGTGTGAATATAGCAGTGAATGTTGGGTAAAATCTCCTTACGGATGAAGTCAAATGGATGGTTAAGAATGAAATGATTAGAAGGTTAAGAATGAATCCATCATCATCATAGTTTTAAAAAGTTATGAAACCATCATCATTACTGGATTAAAAAACCTATTTTCTTAAAAACCTGTTTTAAGAGAAAGATTTCATCAATTTCAATCAAGAACAGTTGCTAGGTTAATGAATGCAAAATGTTTCCTTCTTAAGACATAATATTGCCGTTACAATTAAATATATATTGTTTATAAGTATTACTGTAAGTCAGCAATTGTTCCCTTGTATGAGGTTTATAGTCAGCTAAATGGCTGGACATTGAGGGATGAAAATTATAAAATTAAATTGACATGAAGAGAAATATGGACAGACATCACTGATAGCAGAGGTTACCACGTGTCAATTTAAGGTCTAAACAACCATTTCTGACCAAAACTGCAAGAAAAGAGGGTCTACAGTATAAATTGGCAGATGTGTGTTGTGGTGTAGTGTATATCAACTCGGAACCAGAAATCAAATTCCAGTTAAATTTGCTGCACTTGTTTACGTGCAAATACCCTTGGGAAAGGTATTAATACACATCTTCTCTCTTCAGCTATGGGTTAAATAGCAGGACAGATTGAGTTTTATAGCTTTGGTTGGCAACCAGTCTACTGCAGAAAGTAATGGCAAGCTATTGTGGGGAAAATCTTCTGCCTAGTCAGTCATGTCTCTTTCGAGACATGATCACCCATGCGTGTATCACATACAGCAATTAACTGACCAACTGTATAAACTGGAAGCACTATAATCACAGATATCTAAATAAACATTTTTTAAAAAACACTTGGGGGGGGGGGGTTAGCGGCCAAGAAGGTGAGAAAGATCGAAAATAGAATCAGCAAGGTGAGTTGATATTCCATCTGAGAATCTGTATTTATTTCTCACTAATACCCTCAAGAAAGGCAAGAATAGATATATTTTTTTTTTAATCATATCACCCCAAGCAAGGCGATAACGCCACTGATGCACAGGGGGCTACGTAAGGGTAAAAAGAATGGAAAAGAGAAAGCCAGAAACCACATCCTAAACAGGGAACAAGGAATGAGCTTCTTCACCTGTTCAATAGACATGGGTGGAGTGTGAACCGGGCAATAAATGAAATTGAAAAAGACTAGTAATTAAAAGAGAATTCACATACAATAATTATATAAATTAATATAGAATTTTGTGAAAAAACAAAAGCCAGAAAAGGTTTTTAAAATATAATAAGAATAGAATTTCATTTTTGGTTCATTTTTGTTTCTATGTTTTACAAACTTTTATAAATGCAAAATAAGATTGAAAAGATTTATCTTAAAGAAATACACATGAAAATAAAATCATGGATTTGTATTCATTTGAGGTATTGAGAAAACCTCCCAGGTACTTTTGACAAGAAGAGAGAGAGAGAGAGAGAGAGAATTAAATCGTGGATGCAAACCATTATTTTTGTTACAATTAAATATATATTGTTTATAAGTATTACTGTAAGTCAGCAATTGTTCCCTTGTATGAGGTTTATAGTCAGCTAAATGGTTGGACACTGAGGGTTGAAAATTATAAAATTAAATTGACACGAAGAGAAACATGGACATGCTCACACAAAAACGGTAAAAAATGATGATATGTCCACTTGCGGCAGATTGCACAAGAGTTTCAGTCATTGTACAATTTTAGAGGCTGACACATCCCCACAAATAGTCCAGGCTGCTGGTAGAAGGTGGATATTTTTATCAGATCACTTTTATCAGGAGCTCTTCGGCCTTGGTTGGCAGCCTATCTGCTTATTAGTAACTGGTTTGTTCTCTTCTTACCCTGGTTGCCATCCAAAGCTAAAGAGCACATTCCATTCTGCTATTTAACTAAGGGTGTGGAGAAATAATGGCTTCATAAGTTTCCCGGAGAGTATCTGTGCAAAAGTGAATGCAAAAAAACTGTCAGAATTTGAACTCCATTCATTGATTTCTCTTCCAAAAACACTAACCCTTACAGGTCACAACACACACACATCAGAAGAGGCATATAAACACACAAAAGGCTTATTCACTCAAACATATGCATACACAAACAATGTTATACATGGTAATCAGGTATGTTTAAATAAAGACAAATATCAAATTCTTGTCAAAATCAATAACCAAATTATAAAATGGAAAAGGGGCCATTAAATCATGTTTTCAAGAAATTACAACAAGATCTATAACACACAAAAAGCTTCCTTAGGTATATGAGGTGGATGCTGAAAGATTTTCTCTGACCAACAAAAGATTCCAAAAATGTTCTCATGCTGGGTAAGTTTTTGAAGAATGGATTGGGCCAAGAACTTTTCTGTACATGTATATACACACACACACACACGGTGTATGGTATGTCATATGTAAAAAGTCTGCCTTTTTCTACCGAGCACCCATAGCTCAGAGGTAGAATCACTGACTGACACCAATTCGGTCGGGTTTCAATCCTGGGTTAAAAGCAATCAGATGTCTAACCATACTGCTGAGCTGTGATACAGCAAAACAGATCTGTCTGCGGATGACAATATATATATATATATATATATATATTTTTTTTTTTCTGCGTGTAGAACTCCCTTCCATATACTTGCTTCCCTGATAGCTACAATCTATTAAGAGTTTAAGTGCAACATCAGTTGTCATTATTTATCTCCTTGATTCCCATCTTTCTCTCATCCTTTCTCCATCATCCCTTATATCTTCTTGTTTTTTTTTTGGTTTTTTTTTTGCTCTCCTCTCCTGGAAATCCCTGCACACCTGTGGCAGTACTGCCTTGCTTGGGCCAAAACGATTATAAAAACAAAAATCAAATATATATATATCATATTCAGCAAATACCTATATTTGATTAGACTTTTTTTTTCGTTTATTTTTAATCACTGTAATTTTATATCTACCTGCCTGTGCAATCTTAATGAAAATACAGGTTAATACAGTTTTAAATACTGCCTTCTGGCAGTATTTAAATACTGTATGAACCTTATAGAGAAAACCACCATCTAGCCTGCATACTTTAAAAAGGCTCAGCCACAGAATCCTTTTGCAGCCCAACAAAGTAAAATTACCAAATATTTTGAGAAATGTATATCACCTGTTTAAATCTCTCAAAGCCCATATGTGATAAATTTGCTTTCTATGGTTTATGAACCATTTGGAGTTTATTTAAAGCCAGAAAATATTTTAGACTGTAAGATTTTTTTTAAAAATAATAACAGTTTAGTAATACAAGTCTTACTAATTAACCCATAGATTGGGGGGGAAGTGGTGAATTCATATCTTATACAATGGTATTTACACATAGGTGAATACAAACCCAACAGGAATTGGAACTCAGCTCTCCAATAAAACTTCCAAGCCTGTATTCATTACACCTCCCACATGTCAAAGGTTACAGCACCTGATATTTCCAAATGATCAATTATCTAGGGACTGACCCGGCTCAATGTTGCTTAACTTCGGTGATCGTACAAGAACTGGTGTTTCAATGGGATATGGCTGTAAGCCTAACTTTTTTTTGTGCCCAAAACATAAACATAATTTCTAAGGAATTATGTTCATTCAAAATCGAACAATTTCATTTATAAAACATTTTTCTTAATCATTTCATGCCAAGCAAGATAGTGTTACTAAAACGCAAGGGGTTACTGAGTGTGAAAGAAAATGAGAAAACACAAGGATAATAAAAAGTAAAAAGATTAACAAAGGTAGAAATGGCTATTGGTGTTGCATTTAAATTTTTCAAAATTGTAGTTGGCAGGGAAGCAAGAGAAGGGAAAGAAAATAAACTATTACAATAAAAATTACTATGCATCTTGCTTTTTCAACATAAAATTATAAGACAGAGTTGCCAATTTAGTAACACGCTTAAATTCAAGTAATCAAAGCACCAAGAAATAAAGACTAATTCAGAAGAATTGCCATGAGAATATCTGTAGAAAAGACAGAGGGAAGCCACGTAAAAGTCAAGATACCAAGTCAAAATTGATTACATTGCCAACCTTTATTTGAATTCTGTCAAGAATCTTGTGATATATAGAAAGAGAACTAGACCAAATATGGCTGCAGTATTCAATGCATGGACAAATGGTAGATATGTAAATATGTAAGATGGATTCTAATGTTTTATTTTCTGACAGCAATAATACTACTAGGATTTAAGGAATTATTTGGAGTGAAAGAGAATAAGAGAATTTAATGAGGAGAAAGGACAATAAAAGAACAGGTTTCTGGAAGACAGGAGATGGTGATTAATATTCCATTTAAATTTTGAAGATCATAGATGGCAGTGAAGCAATAAACTGAAAGAGAGTCCCATAAACAAGAAGTACAAAAGAGGAAACTATTAAAATAGAACTTACAGTTTCATCTAACTAATTCAACAAACAATGAAATCTAGCAAGTAGTGTGATTAAATTCATGCAGGAAAGATTATCAGAAAAATTGCCATGAAAATATTTATAGAAAAAAATAGAGAAGCTACGTTACGGTGGTTGAAAAGTGACTGAAGCAGAGATGCCAGGTCAGAGTGGTTAGCATAACAGATTCTTTTTTAAATTTTGACAAGAATCACAAGATATATAACAATGTGACAGGAATATGAGAAACTTCTAAACTGGCATAATCTAAATTAACAAAACAGCTGAACATTTGGATTCATTGTAACTGTATCTTTATAAAAATTAGATTTTAAATATGCATTTGGATTTGTTCAATTAAATTTAACATAGAACTTAATTTACTAGTTATGATTATTACCATTTTTTACATAATACACCAATTCCAGACTCATGAGGATGACTTACTAGAGTCAAAAGCTTGGATACAGCCATAATAAATTTTGGAATTTTCATATCAACATCTGCTGTTATTTCAAAGGATCATTCATAATTTGGAGAGGAAGATGAGCTAACTCAATAGACACAAAATGTCTATACTCTGTAATAAGACATGATTCAAAGAAAAATTGCTGCCTAATTACACACACATGTATATAAACAACCGACAATTTGAAATTATTTGTTTGAACATTATTTTTGATTGTTACTCGTATTTAAGTAGATATTCTGTTTAATGTAATGTGTGCCAAATGATACACATTTTCATAACAAAAATTTATCGCAAATAATCAGGCCGGTAGAAATGAATATATAATACTGTTTGATTATAAACAGAAGATCTACTTAAATATGAGTATCGATCAAAAATAATGTTCAAACAAATAATTTCATATATATATATATATATATATAAAGTGCTTAATTGTTTGTGCGAATTAAATAGGGCTCAAGGTATAATAACACAACTGTAATTCATATTAATAATAAATATACTTTTATTTCTGAATCATGTACAATGTAATCATCACCACCTGAAAATTAAATAGTGCATAAAACTCACAGATGTGCTACCAGTGAGGCACACACTATATATATATATATATATATATATATATATATATATATATATATATTACCTGTTACTACGGCTTTGTTGCAAGTAGTAAAACAAGCCTTGCTGTCCACTTGCGGAAACATGTGGCAACTGATTCTCAACTACTTAAGAAAAATGGCTTAACCACATGTTCCATCTGTTTTAAAGTTTGCCAAACATTCATAGACATTGGAAGACACAGGTGCCCATAAAAATTGACCAACCTTTTATTTTACTAAGCCCTCATCTGTTGTCCACAACAATAGTGTCCCCTCCAAGCACCTATAACTCAGAGGTAGAATCGCTGACTGATGCCAAGTCGGTCGAGTTTCAATCCTGGGTTAAAAGCAACCGGAGTCTAACCATACTGATGAGCTGTGATACAGCGAAACAGATCTGTCTGTGGATGACACTATATATATATATATATATATATATATATATATGTTTGTGTGTGTTAAAAACAGAAATAGGGTTTGTTCTAATGAAAGAAATTGGTATAGAAGAAAAAAGTGTGAGAAGCCATAAACATTTTGTTTAAAATGTAGATTTATTGTTGTTGTTATTATTATTATTATTTGCTTTTTATCTGATATATATCCTTATGGACACTAAATATATAATAAAAAAGCAAATAATATTAATGATAACAACAACAATAAATCTACACTTTAAACAAAATGTTCACAGCTTTTCACTTTTTTCTAATATATATATATATATATATATATATATATATATATATATATATATATATATATATACACACAATAGTAAAGAAATAAATGCCAACAAGATCCTCGAAAGTCCAAGTTAAAATATATTTTTTAAAATAAATTCACATATTCTAGGTTTAAATAGGAATTTATGCACATTCAATGAATAGTTTCCACAAAAACCCTTCTGTAAACACTCGACAGAACTAAATTAGCTAGGCAGAAAAAATAATTTCCCTGCATAAAAAATGTAAAATTAATTTTATTTCTTAACACAGGCTAGTTGGAAAATTTCTATTGTTTAATATCTTTTCTCATTATGCTTTCATTTGGTCTGAAGGTCAAATAATTTTTTTAAAATAAATAAATGAAAAAGGCACTAAGGGTGAAAGACCGTTAGATCAGATCTAGATTCAAATCCAAGGCTTTCTCACCTATTAGACGAACCCCTTCCTGATTGACCATCTCTTCAGGGATGCAGCCATACTCACCACACTTGGTTAATTGTGAGTTAGTGAAGCTATTTAACCAATAGTCGGAGGTTCTAAATTAAGATTTGTCTTTCGCCTAGACTGTGTGGCACTCAAGGCTATAGGACCCAGTCTGTTCTGATATTTACTCATAGCTGGGGTGGAGAGAGATTCATTCCTACCTTTTCTAAGCATATTTGCAAATAAGTGAATGAATTGAACTGAATTGAAACTCAGCACTCCAATTCCACAATCTATTCCACTATCCATTACTCCACCTTGCCGTCATAAAAGCCAAATTATATACAATAAATATTATTGTTGTTTTTTATCTTTCAGATTTCTTTCACTGGCCAATTAATATATATGACAAAAACACCCACCTTAACATTTACACTTACGTCGGTAAATAGCCTACTTAAAAAGAAAATGTATGCAAAATATGTTGCAAGTATTTCCTAGATACTAACAGAACTTGTGGAGGAGGACGAGGAGGAGGAGGTGTATGACAAAAATCATTGTGCAAGAAAGGCAAAAAGAAGTTGAAAAGGAAGTAGCTTAAGTGAGTCAACACAGGATGTGATCTTTTAAGGCACTTGAAGGTAAGAAGAGAATCACAAACCCATTGTTATACATTGTATTTTGTTAATGACATCAAACGATTTATGTAAAGAATATTTACAAACAACCAAGAGAAAAAGTAGACCGGTTGGAGAGTAGGGGTAATATGCATAAAATTTCTAATTGAAATCATTCTCTTCCCCTATAAATTGATATTCAGAAAAAAATATACAAGAAACATAGTCCAAGCTTTTGGTTTCCTTTTGGTTTCTGGACAATTCTCGAGCTCTATCTTGGAAAAGTTGATTATTAAAATTAACTGAAACAAAATGTCTTTTGTTCTTAATAGTATTTACCTTAAAAAACATTTACTGCCTAAATACACTGAAATGTGTGTGTGTGTGTGTATATATATATATATAAAAGCATAAAACAGAATTTTCCCTCTGGGTGTTGACTTCAATGTCCACTTTTATAATTACATATGTTCTATCATCCCTGATATTGAGGACTGACTCAAATATAGGATACCTTAAAAACTATATATATATATATATAGAGAGAGAGAGAGAGAGAGAGAAAGAGAGAGAGAGAGGTGAGGGAGAGAGAGGGAGTGGCATGTGTCTTACCCTCATTACAATCATCAAAGCAGTTTCAATCTATACACACATTGAAAATCAGTATAAGTTCTCATCCTTGATATAACTGCTCAATTTTGAACACATCCTTCTGTTTATCCTACACTCACAGAGACAACTTGTGTTCAACTGTTCTGAACAAACCTTAGTAAACCTAATTATATGTCATGCCAGGGCCAGCTATAGTTTTGAATTCAAAGTTGTCCTTCTCCTGGGCTGGTTACTAATCATGACTAGAAAGACTAGTCTACTTTGCTATTTAACAGGAAGTTTTAAGAAAAATGGGAAGGAAAAGGATACTTGTAATTTCTGGGACACATGAGAAAAGAAGACTTAGAGAATTTAATACTCAAATGAAGGCAAGAGAAACAGAAAAAAAAGCAAATAACTTAAAAGGATGATAAGAGATGTTGCTTAATGCTACAAAGGATGGCAAATTGTGTGGTGACGTGATTCAACACTGCACATAAACAAAAAAGCATTAACGGACTCAATGGATTGAATAACAGGAGAAATCATGTTATGCACCGTAGACATAGTATTCAAGTACCAGCTCAGGCACAAAAGATATTTTTGACAGTATCTATAGTTAGACAAAAATACTGTTAAAATAATGTTTTATAATGAAACTACTTGTGACAATGTCAATTAAGGTAGGTGTATAACACTTATTAAGGTAGGTGTATAACGCTTAAAAGATATCAATAACAAATGTACTAAAGTAGATTTCAATTAGTATGAGTAATAATAATACAGTATAACCAGGATATAAGATACCCGGATATAAGATAAACCCGGATATAAGATATTTTCTCTGGTCCCAAATTAGAGCCTGTGGTAATGTATATAAAATAGACCAAACTCGAATATAAGATAAACCCGGATATAAGAGAGATTTATCTGGTCCCAAATTAGAGCCTGTGTAACGTATATAAAATAGACCAAACTCTGATATAAGATAACTTTTATCCAGGTTACACTGTAATTATAGCAATAAATATTAATCAAAATGATTGATGTAATTCTTCAAATATTTTTAAGCATTTCGAGAAGAGTGCACTTTAAGAAAGTAAAGGAAAAAAAACACTGTTTGACAATGTCAGTCTTTTTCAAGTTCTTCTTTTATGTGCCCTGTCCTTTCAGGACTTAGGTGATCATGGCCTTCCACATTTCCCTATCCCTGGTAACTTTTAGCATGCCTTCTCCTGTTACACCATGCAAACCCTCGTTCCATCATCCAATTGATCAGGTCCTTCAAATATGTTATCTGCTGCTTTTCCCTGTCTCTTTTTCCCTCTATCTGGCCTGTTAGTATCAGGTTCTCCAAGCCCTCTTTCCTCATTGCATGTCCCAGGAACTTCAGCTGTCTCTGCCTGATGCTCAGTATTAATTTCTTTTTTGTTTCCATTATTTGCAAAACCTCATCATTGCTCACATGCTCGACATGCTCACATGCTCTGCAGCATCATTTCTTAAAAAAAAAAAAAAGGCTGTCCTGGTAACAAACGAGTCAAAATGAATGAAACTCAGCCAAAATGAAAGCAAGCAACTAAAATGTGTGTAATATGATGGTGACCTTGCTCATCTTAAAATTTTCAATTAGTTAGCAATAATAATGATAACAGCAACCACAGTAATGATGATGATGATAGAACTGAGAAAATATCTGAAAATTAGGATAATTTTATGTTTTTTTAGGATAGTAGAAATTTAGCTAAAAAGCAATCTATAGATAATACTGGACGACATGATTTTTGGTACAAAGAAACAAAACATGTTTTTTAGCTAATTTGATGGTGATGATTACAAAAATAATCTCAGATTTTCATGGTTAGCTACTGTTTTTGCTGGACTGAAAATGCTCATTTTTGGAAAAAAGATCAATTTATAATCTTTGCTGATCACAACAATTAGTTAATAAAAGTTGTAGAAGCCCATCAATTCTCAGGTAGGCCAAGTAATTTATGCCAGCCACTTGAAATAAACTATTTTTTATTAAAAAAAAAAAAAAAAAAAGAGGTGTTTTCAAGTCAAAAATTTTAAAATAGAAATGCCAAATTATTCTAATTCATTGCCAAAATTCAAATTAACTGATAAAGTTTATCAGTAATACACTAATATGAGTATTAAGGTTTACATAGCCATTTAGATAAATTTCAGGATAATTGCGGCAATGTGAGTGAAAAGCAAGAATGATTCCATCAGGATATCAAAACAATGGAAGAGCGCTACCAGGGACAGTGAGACAAACAAATGATGACCGACTATTGCTGGTCTACCAAAAGGGACTTAACGCTAAAAAAAACGCTATCAAAAAAGAGAACATTTTAGTTCTTATGATCACAAAGGTTTTATTTCTGCTGTTAATTTATTAAATGATTTGATGAAAATACTTGTTAGTCTTGGTATATTCAATCGTGTTATTTTTAAATACTTATAGTCTGATTGTTATTGAAAAAATAGTATTTCTCAATAAGCAGACCAACATTTGTTGGTTTAAATATAAATTAAGAGGTTCCTATGATTTTACTTTGAGATATATTGCCAATTATCAATATCATATATACAGAAAACAGATTAAAAAAATGTTTTGTTTTTTTTGTTTTTTTTAAAAATGAGGCATTTCTGAACAATAAAAATGATAGCTAACCAAGAAAAATTAAGATCATTTTTTAAAAATTCAGAACCCTCAAATTAGCTAAAAAAGATGTTTGGTATCTTGACACTATTTCAAAAATTTTGTTTTGTTGACCAGTGTAATTAGAGTTAAAAATATCAAATAATTAAGAAAAGTTCAAGTAACTTACCTTGTTAGTAAACACAAGATGTTTGATAAATTTGTCAAACATCTGGCCTTGATGAGCATTTCAATGTAAAATTCTATCCAGATAAGTCACTTCAACTATTCTTAATTGATTGAATAAATATGAGAGTATTCACATACTGGAGAGGAGGGTACTCTTACCTTCAATCTAGTAAACAGCCCTCGTTTAATTTCAAATCAATCAAGGACAATCGAAGTTGAGATCATAGTTACTATAAACTCCACAAATCTTTCATTAGTTCCTTTGCCAGGGTGACTTACGGTTTTAAATTCAGACTGATCCTTCTCCTAAATTCGAATGCAAACTCAGCTCTCTGGTTTCTTGTTCCAAGCTGTTACCCATTCTGTCAGTCAGTTAAATGCCATACATGATACATGCTTGGGCGATCATGTCTCGAAAGAGACATGACTGACTAGACAGAAGATTACCCCACAGTAGGTTGCCATTGCTTTTTGCGGTGGACTGGTTGCCGACCAAGGCTATAGAACCCAATCTGTCATGTTATTTGACTCATGGCTAGATGGGGAAGAGATGTATTATATTATTAAGTAGTAATTAGTGGGGGATCAGTTTATTACATCATAACAATATAATACTGATCCCCCACTTTATGCCCAGTAGAAGCCTTAATCATGTTTCAAATTATTATATTCAGTCAGTCAGTTAAGTGCTATACATGAGACATGCTTGAGTGATCAGGTCTCAAAAGAGACAACTGACTGGGCAGAAGATTATCCCGCAGTAGGAGGTAACCATTGCTTTCTGCAGTAGACTGGTTGCCAACCAAGGCTATAGAACCCAATCTGTCCTGTTATTTAACCCGTAACTGGAAGGAAGAGACGGATTAATACCTTTCCCAAGGGTATTTGCGCATAAGTGAATGCAATGAATTCAACTGGAATTTGAAGTCAGCTCCCCGATTTCTCGTTCCAAGCCGATATCCACTGTACCACAACACACATTCCCATACATACCCAGGGTAGCAGCACCATCAATCATCACTGATTTGCACTGCCTTTCCACCAATTTCAAATTATGATAAAAACTAATCATCATAGAGCATATTTGAAGATAACATTTGATTATTCAAATAGGTTAAGCAATTTTTCTAAATTATGTCAGATTGTAAGGAGGACTACCTACAAGCATGTGTAGGTAGAGATTTAGAATGTGTTGGTAATGGATTGGTTAGCAGCTCAAAAAAGAAAAATCAGTGAAGTGAGTTAGAGTTCTAGACAAATTCATTGCATTCACTTTTGTACAAATAGCCTAGGGAAAGGTACAACCATCTCTTTTAGAAGCAAAGAATGGGCTCTCCAGCAATCTATCTAAAATGACAACTGAATTCAAAACCAGCTATATAATCCAGGTGATGTACATACTATACAACCATTGAAATGATTTTGAATTCCACATTAACTACAGCACAAAGTTATGGACTGGGGTAAAAATCTTATCTTAACTGGGATAAAAAAAAAAAATTAAAAAAGCTGCAAGAACATTTTCTAGAATTGTTTTTATCTTTTATTACAAATTTAATAGACAAAGACACAAAGCAAATCAGCCAAGACCTGGCAATATGTACAGTCATGCAACAGGTGAAGGTCATCAATGAACAGAATAATATATTAATATTTAGAGGTCATTTGTTGGTTTTTAAATAAATAAATAAAAAAACAGATTCAAGCAGGTAAATTACATCAAAGTAATCAAACAGCAGTGAGACATAGGCACTGAGATTAAAAAGTTATTACAAAGTTAACTTTGATGAAAACTGAAAAATGGAGACTACACGTACACAAAGAGCTATTAAATACAGCTCCGGTCATAAGATTTGTCTTTGGTAATAGTGAAATCAGGTATTTCCATATAGAAAATATTAGGTATTCACTGACTGAAAATAGCAGAATAACCAATTCCATATAGAAAATATTAGGTATTCACTGACTGAAAATAGCAGAATAACCAATTCCATATAGAAAATATTAGGTATTCACTGACTGAAAATAGCAGAATAACCAATTCCATATAGGAAATATTCAGCATTCACTGACTTAAAATAGTGAAATAGCTTTTTTCATGCACGAAATATTAGGAATGCATTGAATGAACATTTAGTGCTAATGTCAGTTGGAATTTATAAAAATTTTTCTTTTAAGAGAGTTTTCCAAGAAATAAGCCTCCTTAAATCCACTAAATTTTATAGCTCTTTCTAATACTGATGAGAATTTTCTTCCAAACTTTCATATTTTTTGGTAGTGTGGAAAGTTAACACCTTGATTATATCATTATTTTTCCTTTCTAGATACATGTGCTATCTATTTTACTTGTCGATGCTGTTAGACATTAAGTGATGTGGTTTCTATTAGTTGGTAAACATCTTTATTGAAGTTTGTTTAGTTTTTTCTTTGTTGAGCAGCATACTAACTCTTTACGGGTCATTTAATGCCAAAATTTAATTTTCTTGGAGCATTTTTTGACAAAAAATGTATTGCCAGTAATTTTTGATTTTTTTATTATGAAAATTTACGGCTAGTATGTTTATACTTTCATAGTACTTTATCCATAGTTGGGACACTAATAAGTGCTACCAACCCGAATAAGGATGGATCTTGGAAACAACAATTAAGAGGTGGTTCCACACTCCTCTTTCAATCTTCAGAGGGTCTTCCTGCCAGATGTTGTTTATCCTCATATCTAGGACTGATATTTGTTTAGCACCAATCTCTAGCATCTGAATAATAGATTTGCCTCTTACTTTTTTATTTTTAAGAGAAATTTATTTATCCAATATATAAAAGTACAAATATGAAGATTTTAATGATTACAAAATTCATCTTAATTATTTAGGAAACAAAAAATTTGCAAATTCTAATCTAAACTTATTTATAAATGGAACTTTGTCTGTGTGTGAGAGTGTGTGTGTGTGTGTGTGTCTATTACCTATAGACTTCGAAACAGCTGAACCGATTTTCTTGAAATTTTACACAGTTGTACTATAAGCGTCTGCGAGTGTTCTTAGCTAGGTTTTGTGTTGAGGTACCCCTGATAAATATCGAAAATCGATAATCGAAAAAATCGGGTTATAGAAGGAGTGGTCCGATTTTAATCAAATTTGATACATTCATAGACAAAGACGTAAGAAACGATATTCAGAAGTTTCAAGGTTGCAGTTCTTACAATAGTGCAGAAAATCGATAATATATATATATATATATATAAAAGGCAAGATGTTTGTGTGTGTGTGTCTGTCTGTTTATCTGTCCGTATGTCCTTTATACAAATCAACAATTTTTATCCGATTTTCACCAAACTTCACACAAATATTCTTTAGGCTGAGTCTGAGCTCTAGGACCATGGATTAGTTTTAAAGCTTTCATTACACCCGAGCAACGCCGGGCTATACTGCTAGTAATCTATAAAAATGATACAATTTTAATCAGTGGATTACCTCTGAAAGAATTTATTTTACTCTGAAATTAAATATATTTTCTTAATTTTCAGCTTTTCATTTATGAAGAATAAATAACATTTTCACTGGTTTATGAAAGAAAAAAACAAATACTGACATGATGAAAAAAAAGTCCTGAAGGAATTATTCCCGTGCCATCAAAAATGATGGCAAAATATTTGTATCAATATGCTGTCTAAAATGACAGCAACATATAAACTGATGTACCTAAGTGTCATACATGATACACGCTTTGGGCGATCATGTCTCAAAAGAGACATGACTGACTGGGCAGAAGATTATCCCGCAATAGGTTGCCATTGCTTTCTGCAGTAGACTGGTTGCCAGCCAAGGTTATAGAACCCAATCAGTCCTATTATTTAAGCCATAAGTGGATGGAAGAGATGGATTAATATCTTTCCCAAGAGTATTTGTGCGTAAGTGAATGCAAAGAATTCAACTGAAATTCGAACTTGGGTTCCCAATTTATTGTTTCGAGTTTATATCCACTGCACCACAATGCACATCATCTTACATTAAGACTTAAGAAAAAAAAATAATCCAAAGTATAGAGGGAAAATATATATATATATATATATATATATATATATATATATATATGCACAACAGTCTTTATTATAATAGAGAGGATATATATATATATTCTTCACTACTCAACAACAATTATTGCCAAAAAATAAAATAAGGCACTGTTAAAGAGCAAACATGTGGCAAAAGCTTAACTGGTAGTAAAGAGAATGAACTAAGCCAACCCTGCCTAACTATTGTCTCTCTCTCTCTCTGTATGGCTTATATTAATGTCCCTGTAACCACTCTGAAGATGGCTCATGTAAGCCTAAAGCTTAGAACCAGAGTAATAAAAAAATCCAAATATTAGACAATATTTATCTTTACTTTCACCTGAAATTAAAGCCAAAATACAATGTTTAGAACGGCTCATGATTGAACATAATAGACATTCATTGTCTGTTATATTTAACGGTATATGTTGAGAAAATTTATATATATATATATATAAATTAGAGAAAATTTCAAAATTCAAAGGTGTCAGATGTACATTTCGACATAGGATCTCTAATAGAGATTCTACGTCATATATATATATATATATATATATATATATATATATACACACATACGTACATACATACATACACACACACACACACAGCAGTCCTTATTATAATTAAGAGGTTTGTTTTGAGTAATGTTCCTTCTGAACCTGTATTGTTTTTTTTTAGGATACCAAAATGCATTCTTTAGCCTTCCTCAGGCATATAATTCAGAAGGAGGACCACTTTTGAGGTGTCAGATTTCTGTCAGGTATGAGCAAACCTTGTATCCTCTCCACTTTCTACTAAGACTGAATACATTTAGCTTTATCAACATACAGACCAAAAGCACATTTGAAAGATAGTCAAGAATTTTCTTTTCTTTTCACTTGTGGCTGTTCCTATCTCTACATATTTGTTTTTTTTTCTATCTTTACTGAATATAGGAACCAACCTTACATGAAGCGATGTATTGCCTTGGTTTCTACAGCCTTGAGAAAAAAAGGCAGCAATCGAAACAGAAATAAAAGAATGAGAATAAAAAGCCAAATATCTTACTGAATTATCTCAGTTGAGTGACATTTGCCAAATGTTTTTATTTATAACGAGAGAATAGTTTTTCATCCAAACTATGCAACAGTATGATGAGCATGGTTAGGTGCAAAGCAATGAAAGGCCAAGTAGACTTATTGGCCTCTCATTGCTTTGCATCTGACTATGTATATAATTTGTAATGTATAATCTAGGGAGCTTTAGATTAAGTTCACTGACAATAAAAGAGACCATGTTGAAAAATATATGTTTAAATTATTTTCTAATTTTTCAGTACAAGGTTGTAGACTTATTAATGTAGATAAATAAAAAGAGGCGATAGATAGATAGATAGATAGATAGATAGATAGATAGATAGATATGAATCAATGAGTGGAGAGATTTGTTTTTTTTATGCACCGGTTAGATGTGGCTGAAAGTGTAGGGTACCCAGTAAGGATTAAACTCATTACTCAGTTCTAACAGGTTCTAGCGAGAGAAGCTTGCTGACCATTACAACATGTCAAGGTGATTGATGGATATATCAGACAGGTAGGTAAGTAGAGGTAGAGAGAGTAGGTAAGCAAAAAGATAGAGAGATAGAGACATGGAGGCGGAGGCAGGAACATAGAGAGGTGGAGGCGGAGGCAGGAACATAGAGAGGCGGAGGCGGAGGCAGGAACATAGAGAGGCGGAGGCGGAGGCGGAGGCAGGAACATAGAGAGGCGGAGGCGGAGGCAGGAACATAGAGAAGCGGAGGCAGGGGCAGGAACAAAGAGAAGCGGAGGCGGAGGCAGGAACATAGAGAGGCGGAGGCAGGAACATAGAGAGGCGGAGGCAGGAACATAGAGAGGCGGAGGCAGGAACATAGAGAGGCGGAGGCAGGAACATAGAGAGGCGGAGACGTAGGCAGGAAGATAGAGAGGTAGAGACATAGACAGGAAGATAGAGAAGTAGAGACATAGACAGGAAGATAGAGACGTAGAGACGTAGACAGGAAGATAGAGAAGTAGAGACGTAGACAGGAACATAGAGATTTAGAGATGTAGCTAGGTAGAAAAGTTGCTAGATCAGTACAGAGTTAGGTAGGTTGATAGAGGGTAGAGAGTCAGGTAGATAAAGGGACAAGTATGTACATAGATCAGTACATACACGTCTAATAATGACTAAAAATGATCTTTTTTG
Organism: Ascarosepion bandense; assembly: GCA_037127315.1. NCBI lineage: Eukaryota > Metazoa > Mollusca > Cephalopoda > Sepiida > Sepiidae > Ascarosepion > Ascarosepion bandense. The sequence goes on from JBBBDQ010001935.1 coordinate 1,480,395, forward strand.
TTAGTATGATTAGACTAGTATATTTATATATGCTGAAATATGTTGTCACCATTTTATATTTTTGATTTTGTCAACTGCACAGTAGATTAGGGTCCGTTGGACACAGTCAGTGAAAAAAATGTAACCATGATGCAATTCACTCCATCAGAAATTTGGAAATGGCATTCTGTACCACATCACCTGTTATCTGGCCACCTAACTACCCAAACTGTGGCCTCTTTGATTATTATATGTGGGGTACAGTTGACTATGAGGTCAACAAAACTCTTTGTAACACCAAAAATGAAGTAAAGGCAAGGATTAAACTTAAAGAGACTATCCCAAAGAGTAGCAGGAGATCCTGAAGTTTTCTGGAGGCCGTAGTTGAGGCCAATGACAATTTTATTGAATATATTTAGTCCCTAGTATTTTGAGATATTTTGGTGTAAGTTCAGTAAATATATTTGTTAAAATGAGATGTCATGGTTATTTCCATTCTTGTGTAATTTAGACAACAATTCATCCATCACACTTATTTAAAGATTCACAGTGTGAAAACAAAATAAGGACTTAAAAAAATTGCCATCAATTTTAACAGCACTAATAAATAAGTTCCTAACACCTGATATTGACAGATTAAAAAAATACAAGAAAGTATTGTTTGACTGCCAAGTTGCTGACATTATCCCAAGTAGAATTGATGTCAAGTGCTAACATTTAATTGAAAAAGGTGGATTAAATAACAGCAAAATGCTGAAAAGAACTCAAACTGATGCATAGCCATTTTTTTACTTCAAGACTTGCTTTAAATTTGAATAAAAGTAAGACATTGATATGACGATAAGAAAAGAGTACATATAGGATGACAATCTTCTTCTTCTTCTTCGTCTATGTGCCCTGTCCCTTCAGGACGTGGGCAATCATGGCTTTCCACGTCTCCCTATCCCTGGTGGCTTTTAGCACGCCTTCTCCTGTTACACCATACAACCTCCGCCCTGTCATCAACCTGCTCAAGCCCATAAATCTAGAATATAAATGTATAGAAACTAACATGGCCACAAAATGAGTGATCATTTTATATATTGATTATAATATCGATTTGATCCCCCACTTTATATCCACACTTTAATTTCTTATAAACAGTTGGCATATATATTCTTCTTCTATGTGCCCTGTCCCTTCAGAACGTAGGCGATCATGGCTTTCCACATCTGTACATATAATATACACTGCCTTCCTCTGTCTCTTTTTCCTTCTATCTGGCCCGTCAGTATCAGGTTCTCCAAGCTCTTCTTCCTTATTGCATGTCCCAGGAACTTCAGTTGTTGCTTCCTGATGCTCAGTATTAATTTCCTTTTTGTTGCCACTCTTTCCAACACGTCATCATTGCTCACATGCTCACTCCACGATATCCGCAGCATCCTTCTATAGAACCACATTTCTGCTGCTTCTAGTTTTGTCCTCATTTTCGATGATATTGTCCAGCATTCACTGCCGTATTGAAGAAATGACATCATATAGCAATCCAGCACTCTTTTCTTTGTTTCTAGTGAAATTTTCCTGTGAGTTAGTACTTTGCTCAGCTTCTGGAACGTGTCCTTTGCCATGCCAATTCGCCTTTGGATCTCTGTGTTGCACTTTCCATCTCCTGTTAAAACACTTCCTAAGTATTTAAATTTTTGTACTTGCTTGATTCTGGTGTCCTCCACCTGTATTTGGCATTTTGGGTTGCACCTTTTGCTGATTACCATGTATTCAGTTTTCTTAAAGCTTATTTGTTGTCCTTTTTTGTTACCCTCCACCGATACCTGTAGGAGGTCTTGTAGTTTCCTTTCCATGTCAACAACCAGCACTGTATCATCTGCATACCTTATGTTGTTCAAGTTGTGGCCTATAATAACAAATCCTGGTGTGTCATCTAGGGTCCTCAAAATATTCTCGCTGTACAAGTTGAACAGATCCAGTGAAAAGACACATCCTTGTCTTACGCCTCTTTCTATCTTTGTAAATCTGCTGAAATCATTACCTGTCCGTAACCAAATTATAAAACCATAACTAAAGCTATATATTTGTTTTCTGAACCTTTTTGAATATTTATAGAATAATATTTAATAGCAGAGAAAAATTGACCACAAAACCATAAAAGACAGATCACAAATCAACCTGTATTTCAATAGCAGTTTCTCAAACTATAGCTGGTGAGTTTATGCTTCAAAAATCATTACCTTATCACCATTTCAACCTACATTTAAATTACCTCTGTTGAATCATTCAAAGCAAAAGAGCGTCAAATGTGAGATAATGTTTGCCAATATAAGCATTTTTATAACATCAAATGTCAATCTCAGCTTAATCAACTTCCCAAAATCTGAGCAAACAATTTTTTTCCCTCATTGGAGAAAGGGTTTTTTGGTTAGGTTATAAATTTTTATCACACCCTCGTTAAGGACCTCTTTTTTTTTTACCAGAGACTTAGGTTAAGACAAGCGCTTGTACAAATTCTGATGTTAATTGATCCTTAACTAGAGTGTTTATATTTTTCTTACATTGATAAGACTACCTGGACTAGAAGAGCAATGACACATACTGTCATTTTTTTTTTTAAATTTTCCCTGGACTAAATGAGCAATGACACATACTGTCATTTTTTTTAAAATTTTCCCTGGACTAAATGAGCAATGACCCATACTGTCATTTTTTTAAAAATTTTCCCTGGACTAAATGAGCAATGACACATACTGTCATTTTTTTAAAATTTTCCCTGGACAAATTGAGCAATGACACATACTGTCAATTTTTTTTTTTTTTAAATCATATCACCCCAAGCAAGGCGGTAATGCCACTGATGCGCAGGGGGCTACTTAAGAGTAAAAAGATTGGAAATGAGATAGCCGGAAACCACATCCTGAACAGGGAACAAGGAGTGAGCCTCTTCACCTGTTCAAAAGACGTGGGTGGAGTGTGAACCGAGCGATAGTATAGTCTATCTACTCCTACTGTAAACAAGGATTGCTAGAGAATTGTTTTCAATGTTCTTTAATTGCCACCCAAGACTATAAAACCCAGTCTGTCTTGTTATTTTACTCGTAACTTGGGAGATGAATTCCTACCTTTCCCAAGGGTATCTAAATCAATCTAAACTTATTTATAAATGGAACTCTGTCTGTGTGTGTGCCCGTTACCTATAGACTTCAAAACGGCTGAACCAATTTTCTTGAAAATTTACAGTTATACTATAAGCGTCTGCGAGTGTTCTTAGCTAGGTTGTGTCAAGGTACCCCCGATAAATATCGAAAATCGATAATAAAAAAAAGGGGTTATAGAAGGAATGGTTCAATTTTAATCAAATTTGAAACACTCATAGACAAAGACATAAGAAACAATATTCAGAAGTTTCAAGGTTGCAGTTCTTACAATAGTGCAGAAAATCGATAATATATATATAAAAACTTTTATTACAACCGAGCAATGCTGGGCTATACTGCTAATTAATACATAAGTGAATGTAATGTATCTAACTGGAATTCAAACTCGAGGATTCCTTAATCTGAGCCTCTGTCCATTACTTCACCATGCCTCCAGTGATTTATTATTTTACTGTACATGTGTGGGGGGGGGGGGAGAAAATGTTCTTTTGTCCCCTCTTTACTAACAAATAAGAAAAACAGTCATTTGGTTTCACTTCAGAAGTACAAATGAATCTGAATGCCGAATTAATTACCAATTCTTACTCTGTTCATTACTTAAGCCAAAATTATTAAAAGGAATTAAAAATAAAAATGGTCATGCGTACGTACACTTTGAAAACTGGATCACCGGAAACCAACGTCATTTCAATTGTAACCTTTAACGTTGAATTATCTTGTCGATTTTTGTAATCGTAACCATTGAGGAGAAATTTTCTTGACAGGATACCAGCTCCTGCAAACTCTGACAAATTAATGTCTGCATATCCAAGCTTCTGGAAAGATCTCCCACCTTTGAGTTCCTGAAACAAATTAAAAATATGACATACTTAAAAGGAATAACCGAGAATTTTCATCAATGTCACTTTCACTTATGCACTAAATTGGACACTATATCTAATCTAAATTTCAAAGGTAAAAAAATGGTAAAGAAAAACGATATTTACATTATTCGGACTTTATTGACATTTGTACAATGTTTCGGCAGTACACCGCTAGGAATTTCAAACTGAACCCATTATTACAGTCACATGGGTATATAAACTCCATTCCTTGCGTAAAGCCTCAATTGGAAGTCATGAGTTATCTCCCTCTAAACCTGCAAGTTACTTATTCACCACTGAGTGTAGCCTGGTGCTGAATTCACAACTCTAAGAGTCAATGTCAGTATCGCACTGGGGCCATGTGTCCTTAAGGACAAGAACAACTGAATTTTTAGGATTTATAAACCTTATGTCCAGTAATCATCCTTTTTTTTACCAGAGTTCATATTGCAAATTTTTTTATGTTAATGGTTTTCTCTAGTATAAATGGCAACAAAGATGAAGACAATAGTACAAATGATGTAAATACTACCACATCTCAGAAACATAGACAAACAAAAAACATATTCAATAATTTACACATAATAAATAATACACATTAAATTGGACAATCTTCTCACATATGAAGAAGAGATTTGAGACAACAGAAGAATACTAAGCATTACTATAGACTGTCCATGTAATGAAGAAAATAGAAAGAAAAAAAAGACATACTTAGAATCAGAAAGAGACAAAACTTCATGGACAAGTTTTTTATGGCTTATCAACCCTTTGCAGGTTATTTAAAGCCAAAGAATAACTGGGATTGGAAGAAATCTTTTTGAGGTAATAATTTAGTGATACAGATCTTACTAATTAAGCCATAGTTGACAGGGAGAAGAGATGGATTTATACCCTTCCCAAGGATATTTGCGCTTTAGTGAATATAAAAAAATTAACTGAAATTAGAACTCGATTCTCTGAGAAACAATTCCAAGCCACTATCCATTACACCACCCACACATTCAAACTTACAGTAACTGGTATTCCCAAGCAGCCACACTTCTACATACTGACTGGGGTCAACATTGCTTTACTTTGGTGATAGTACAGGAATTGGTGTTTCAATGTGATATGGTTGTAAGCCCAAAGAGAATTTAGAGAATTTGACATTCACAGGGTGTAGTGAGTGGCAGGGGTAAAACAATTGACCTACTTAATGAGCTTGTGTAACTTGGATGACAGTACACAAACTTAGAGTAAAAAGATAAACTTTACCAAAAGCTAAAAAAGATAAGATGTTGTAGAGGGCCATGATCACCCACATTACTAAAGCACATAGAAAAACAATAGTTTCTTTGACATTATCAGTTTTTAGTTCTTCTGTCTCATCTTACTACACCCTTGCATCAAATCACAACTCTCATGCCATGATCCAACATCCTAATTTAGCAGCATTTATTAAAAATAATCAACTTCCAGTGAAAGAAAAAATCAATAAAAAAACTACCAGGAAAGAAATATTTAATAAAAATCAATTCTTAACTAAGAAACTATATTTTTCTAATAATATCTCACATGAAAATTACATAGCATTTATCAATACACACTGCTCCACATATTCAGCTATTGAATTGATCGTTACGCATGTTCAGCTATTGAATTGATCGTTACGCATGTTCAGCTATTGAATTGATCGTTACGCATGTTCAGCTATTGAATTGATCGTTACGCATGTTCAGCTATTGAATTGATCGTTACGCATGTTCAGCTATTTATTGTTACGCATATGCAGTTATTTATCCTTACACATATTCATTCAATGCAGCAAAATGAAGAAAAAGAAAAAAACAATTAAAATAAATTACAAAACAAAAAAAAAGATATCAGGTTTAATAATTGCCTCTTTTACAGAATACTTTTATTTATAAGTAACTCATTTAAAATCGAACAATCAAATTTAGCCAAATATAAATCAGAAGTGATTCTGCTACTGACATCAGTGTGACATAAGGAACACGAAAAAAAAAGAAAAGAAAATAATGAGAATAAAAATCAAAATTTGAGTGACACTTATCAAAGAAAAAAAAATATTTGACAACTAGTTTTCTAGCAAAACAATCAAATATAGAATGAACACAGCAACATAACAGAAAACAAAAAATGCAAATGATATACCCAGTGATCAAAATAAAGGGTTCAGTTTGAAATTTTAATCACTTGAAGAAGGCCGGAGTGTACAACAGTTGAAGCGTTGTAAATACGGCAATAAAGATGATGACAACAGTCCAAAGAATGTAAATACTACCACATCTCAGAAGTATAGACAAATACAACACAATGATATTTTTTTAATCATATCACCCCAAGCAAGGCAGTAATGCCACTGATGTGCAGGGGGCTACGTAAGAGTTAACAGATTGGAAAAGAGAAAAGAGAAAGCCAGAAACCACATCCTAAACAGGGAACAAGGGATGAGCCTCTTCACCTGTTCAATAGACGTGGGTGGAGTGTAAACCGGGCGATAGGTTAGTCTATCTACTCCAATTGAAAAAAAAGAAAAAAACGAAGAGGAGTGAAAAGATTGGAAAAGAGAAAGCCGGAAAACACATCCTAAACAGGGAACAAGGGATGAGCCTCTTCACCTCTTCATATACCAATAACTCTGTGGCCTGAGATATTATTAGGCAATTTTTTTTTTTTTTCACAATATAATGTACAACCTCAGAAGCTTTAGATTAAATGCACTGACAGGACAATAGCTCATGGATTAAAATAATATTTGGTTCATGAATTTGATATCAGCTTGTGAATTCAATCCTTGAGCCGGGTAGTGTGTACTTTGACTCGATGGAATCAAGGGCAAGCAAGAATGGATCTAAATAAAAACAAGATAAATTCCCTGTACATTAACCGGATTTTTCTGAACTTAGCAAGAGGTCCAAACAATTCAAGACTGACACTTACATCAAATAACCATATGTAAATTTCCAATCAATTTTACTTAATATTCTTTGAGGAGAAAACTAATTGAAAAGATTTTAATGCAAAAAGACAAAACTGAAAGCTAAATCATCTGTAAACATTTTTTCTCTTTTTTTAATGTTATAATTTTGCAGATCTTCTATGTGCCCTGTCCTTTCAAGACATAGGTGATCATGGCTTTCCACGTCTCCCCATCCTTGGTGGCTCTTAGCACGCCTTCTCCTGTTACACCATGTAACCCTCATTCTGTCATTCACTAGCTCAAGCCCATAAATCTAAACTATAAATGTGTAGAAACTAGCATGACCACAAAATGAGGGATCAGTTTATATATTGATAATAATATAAAATCGATCCTCCACTTTACATCCACATTATAATTTCTTATAAAGAGTTGGCATATATCTTCTATGTGGCCTGTCCTTTCAGGACTTAGGCAATCATGGCTTTCCATGTCTCCCTACCCCTGGTGGCTCTTAGAACACCTTCTCCTGTTACACCATGCAACCCTCGTTCCGCCATCCAATTGATTAGGTCCTTCAAATATGTTATACGCTTCTTTCTCTTGTCTCTTTTGCCCTCTATCTGGTCTGTTAGTATCAGGTTCTCAAAGCCCTCTTTCCTTATTGCATGTCCCAGGAACTTCAGCTGTCTCTTCCTTTTCATTTCCATCATTTCCAAAGCCTCATCATTGCTCATGTGCTCGATCCATGATATTCACAGCATCCTTCTAAATTGCTTAACAATGCATCTTTCCCTAAATGCCATCTTTTTTAATTCCATTCTCTCAAAGATATCTCTTTTCCTTTTTATTCATCCCCTAAAAGTTACCCTCTTTTCTTCCTTCTCAATCCCCAAAAAGATACCCCTTCCTTTTCTCTATCTCCTCCTCCTTTCCCTAAAAGCTACCCTCCTCTTTTTCTCTTTCTCCATCCCTGAAAATTTGCTCCTTATTTTCCTCCTCCTCTTCCATCCCCTTAAAATCACCCTTCTTTTTCTCAATCCTCTAAAACGTACACCCTCTTTTTCTCCTCTCAATCCCCTAAAATACACCCCTTTTCCTTTCTCCATATGCTAAGAGCTGCTTCTTTTACCTTCTCCAACATAAAAAGATATAAACTAAATCATATATCATAGAAATATTTCTAATAAACTTCACACCCATGTGAAAAACCACTTACACACTTCTATTCCACGTTATCTTTCCAGAATTCTTAGAAAAGAAAAAAAACAATCTGTAAAATTCAGGTCATTCACTTGAGTAAAGCCCCCCCCCTCATGAAACGAAATTTGCTTCAGGCTTAACGGAATTTTGCCATTCGTTTCGTTTTAGAGAGACGAACAGCTTCTTTAATTACTATATCATTTTGTGAAACCTCAAAAATTAACAGGTTTGCTTTTTTGCAAAATGTTAAGAGCATATTCAGTAATTCTGAAAAGTTCTCAGCTCAACCAGCTTTCAGAAAATCGATATTTGAATGAAATATCAGAATAGTGATTTAGGTATGTGGGTCAGAGAACTTATTCAATACAACATTGTAGCCTGATTCACTCCATGTTTCTTATATTGTTAAAATATATTTTACAGGAAACATGAAAGTGTGTGTGCTAACAAAAAAAGAAAAAATATACGATTTATGCAAAGAAAACATTAAATTAGAAAAAGCCTATGAAAAATGGACAGAAAGTCCACCTACTAAACTCTGGAGTTGAAATACTGAAAGTAACATCAGTCAGCAAAGTGACAACATTTTATTCATATAAATTTTATTATTGCTCTATCTTTTACTAGCAGTATAGCCCGGCGTTGCTCAGGTGTAATAAAAGCTTTAAAACTAATCTATGGTCCTGGAGCTCAGACTCACCCTGAAGAATATTTGTGGGAAGTTTGGTGAGAATCGGATAAAAATTGTGGATTTGTATAAAGGCCACATAGACAGATAAACAGACACACACACACACAAACATCTTGCCTTTTATATATATATATAATCGAATTTTCTGCACTATTGTAAGAACTGCAACCTTGAAACTTCTGAATATCGTTTCTTATGTCTTTGTCTATGAGTATCAAATTTTATTAAAATCAGACCACTCCTTCTATAACTCAATTTTTTCGATTATCAATTTTCGATATTTATCGGGGGTACCTCGACACAAAACCTAGCTAAGAACACTCACAGATGCTTATAGTACAACTGTGTAAATTCTCAAGGAAATCGGTTCAGCCGTTTCAGAGTCTATAGGTAACAGATACACACACACAAACATACACACAGACAAAGTTTCATTTATAAATATGTTTAGATATTGAGCACTTTATTACAAAGTCTAATCGCCCTAAATGTCTTTCTATCGGCAGGGTTAGGGTTAGGGTTATTAGGGTTAGGGTTAGGGTTAGGGGTTAGGGTTATTCAACTGACTCTGCAATTTTGACTTCACATTGTCTTCCAAATTGCTAATACTTGAAATTTTATAAACACACACACTCAAGACTTAATTAGTAAGTTTCATATGTTCCTTGATCTAATTAACTCCTGCTGAGCTAAAACTATTTAATCCATTAGTGCTTGGCCACTATTTTCGTGGTGGTCCAGTGGATATCGGCTCGGAACAAGAAATGGGAGAGCCGAGTTCGAATTCCAGCTGAATTCATTGCATTCACTTACGCGCAAATACCCTTAGGAAAGGTATTAATCCGTCTCTTCCTTCCAGTTATGGGTTAAATAGCAGGACAGATTGGGTTCTATAGCCTTGGTCGGCAACCAGTCTACCGCAGAAAGCAATGGCAACCTACTGCGGGATAATCTTCTGCCCAGTCAGTCATGTCTCTTTCGAGACATGATCGCCCAAGCATGTTTCACGTATGGCACTTAACTGACTGACTACCTTAAATTCATAATCTGCCACACCTCAGATTCCCAGTAGCCAGCAAAGTACATTAGGCAAAAGGAGGTGAAATTCTAAGAAAACTTTATGCCATAAGGGATTAATTTTTTTTGTTATTATTTATTACTGAATCTAAATCTAAATTTATTTATAAATGGAACTTTGTCTGTGTGTCCATTACCTATAGACTCCGAAACAGCTGGACCGATTTTCTTGAAAATTTACACAGTTGTATTACAAGCATCTGCGAGTGTTCTTAGCTAGGTTTTGTGTCAAGGTACCCCCGATAAATATCGAAAATTGATAATAGAAAAAATTAAGTTATAAAAGAAGTGGTCCGATTTTAATCAAATTTGATACACTTATAGACAAAGACATAAGAAACAATATTCAGAAGCTTCAAAATTGCAGTTTTTACAATAGTGCAGAAAATCGGTAATATATATATAAAAGGCAAGATGTTTGTGTGTGTGTGTGTGTGTGTGTCTGTTTATCTGATTGTATGTCCTTTATACAAATTCACAATTTTTATCCGATTCTCACCAAACTTCACACAAATATTCTTTAAGCTGAGTCTGAGATCGAGGATCATGAATTAGTTTTAAAGCTTTCATTACACCCGAGCAACACTGGGCTATACTGCTAGTATATGATAAAACCATTCAGGAAAAAAGTTTCTCCAGCCACAAGCGAACTAGTAAATTACTTTTGTAAACTATCAACTGTACAGTATAGTAGGGTCAGTTGGGCATTTTCTGTGAGAAAAAGATCAGCATGACATAATTCAATCCACCAGAAATTTGGAAACAGTATACTGGTACTGCTTGGCATTCATGCCAGAAGCTCCAACAAGAACAAAGTGTTTCTATGTGTTACGAGAAATGCATTTCTATATAAAAAATAATAAAGTCAACAAAATGTTAAAATTTATATTAAGGGATTCTACTGAGTCCTATTTGTTAATAAAAAAGTTTTCATTCTAGATCATTCCAGTATATTCGAGAAAAATCTAGATGATTCGAGAATTATGCTAATTAGCTAATTAGGTGCTAGTGCCTATAAAAATAGCTTTTTTGAAGAGAGTTGCCAGTTGTAAAAAGGGAATTTCTGGTATTAAAGTGTAACCCTGATATAAAAGAGCTGTCGGGACCGGTTAAAAGTTCTTATATCTGGGTTTGGTCTATTTTATATACATTACCACAGGCTCTAAGTTGGGACCAGAGAAAATCTCTCTTATAACCGGGTTTCTTATATCCGGGTTATACTGTATCAACTCCAGCTTTTGATTCTTGGATTATTATATCCAGCTGAAAGAATCTCTATGAAAAGTTACTAACCAACAAAAACCCAAAAATGGACCACCTGGAACTAAATTGGTAAATAGAGTTTTCGAATATTTTCATTGACCAAACTAAAAATTATTCAATATATACCTATATTTGGAGATTTCCATAATGGCACTTACATTACTTTGATAGCCCTAACATGTCAAAAATACCTGACCCTCACCTTCCCTTCTCCCTCGTAACACTTTGCCAGTAGACGTAAATCTCTACATTTTCTGTTTTGATTGCCACAGTTCAGTCTTTGTACATATTTTATTTTTGTGTTTTTTTAGAAAATTAAATATTTGTTTATGATTCAGCTCTGCGTTTTAGTAAATCATTTTCTTTTCTTTTGTTACAACTTCTAACAAGTAACAGTATGTCAATCTGAGGACAGTGCAGAGGATTTGAAAAGAATTGAATGAGTTTAATGGTGATTACGAAAGTGCTTGAAGTGATCACTAGTGATGGTGATGTGATGCCTTCATTCATCTTCCCACAGGGGCATCGGATTTGGCATGGAGACCTACATCAAATGCCATGAGAAGATAGTGCTGCCCTAGGTCAAGAGGGTGGCTGCTGGAAGACCCATGTCTGGCAACAGGACTCTGCACCATGCCACACAAGAAGTAGAACTCAGTCATGACTGTCAGAAAATTTCTGTGACCACCTAACCTCTTACCCCTGGCCACCTAACTCCCCATACTGCAACCCCCCCTTGATTATTACCTGTGGAGTGCAGTTTGAGAGACCAACAAATTTCTTTGTAACAGCAAAGATGTACTGAAGGCAAGGATTATATTAGCATTCACCAACTTAAACAAGGAGACCATCCAAAAGAGTTGCAGCAGATTCCAAAGAAGTCTGGAGGCTGTAGCTGAAGCCAATGACAATCTTATTAAATAAATTTACTTTTTTAGTATTTCAAGATATTTTTATTTGGTTTGGTTTGGTGTATTTTGTTTTACAGCATATAAACCTCATTGGGTTATACAATCTCCCTAAAGGATCTCCCTAAAAGATCACACAAAAAAATAAAACAAAATAATTTAATTTAAAAAAATCATGGGTATGGATGACTACACCACCTTCATAGGGGAAAATGAAAATATGTAACGAGAAAAATTATATATGTATATCGATTGCTAAAAATGACCAACAAGGAAGATTTTATTAATTTTTGATTTATTTTTTCCAGTATTCTTACATGATTCCATCTTGCCGGAGGTAAGGTGTAAAAGATGTTCCATAATTTTTGAATTTCCAAGCACTTTAGGCTTCTTCACAGTCCATTTTCAAGGATGTCATTTTTCTGTTGTTATGTTCATATGTTTGACTGTAATGTAATTTTTCATTTTAGTGTTTTTTTTTTTTTTGTTTTTTGAGAAGGATAGTTCTTCAAAGCTGTCACATGATGTGCACAGAAGGCATCATGTGAACGTCTATTTTTAAAAAAAAAACTTTCGAAACTTCATTTCCACTGTTAAATAGTGGAAGGTTGATGATAGGAGAAAATTGATAAAAAAAAACAAAAAAACAACGCATTAACATTCTTGTAAACAGCCTGTGAAGAGGCTGAAAGTGCTTGGAAAGTCAAAAAATTATGGAACATTTTAAAATTTCTTATCTCCAGCAAAAAGGAAACATGTAAGAATACTGCAAAAATTAAATCAAAAATGAATAAAATCTTCCTTGTCAATCATTTTAACGAAAAATTGCTGCCCAAATATACATTTGTATAAGGACAAGACTCCAGTTATTTTTTGATACATAAGCACCTACAAGTTCAGCTCTTAGAAACAAACTATGATTTAATTGTAGTGGTGAAGATTTGCACAAAACTGACCACAATTTTTGGAAGAGCCGAATACAGAAAACTGGTGGACAGTGTGCCACAAGCTCCCCAAATTTACAATTATCTAAGTCTAAATGGTGCAGCCACTCATATTCAAGAATGTCTGTCTACCATGGTGGTTACTTAATCCCTGCTGCATACACCTACTCAGGGATATTTCTGTTTGTTGAACACAGAGCCCACCTGTATTTTATACTGTAACTATGCTGAAAAGACCTTAGTTACAGTTTCTAGGCAAGTGTGTGTTATCTATTGTGATCAACAATCTAAACAAATGTCACACACTCAACCACGATGACTTGTGACATGCTAGAACAATCATCGACAGCTCATAAAGTGTTCTATCTACCCAATTTCACTCACAAGCCTTTGGTCAACCCAAGATATGGTTTACAGGTACTTTCCAAAGGTGACACCCACTGAGGTTGCCTTCTCCAGACCAAGAACATCACCTACTTGACAAATCAACCATAATGAGATTTATGCTCAGAAAGTGAATGTTCTAACCACTAAGTCTTGTGTGTGTGTGTGTGTGTGTGTGTGTGTGTGTCTCTCTCTCTCTCTCTCTATATATATATATATATACACACACACTACCGGCCATAATTATTAGGCTACTCCAGTTTAAAAAAAATTTAAAAAATTGTGTATTTCATACTATTTTTAGTATTTATTGCCAAGTGGATAATTCTAAATAAAAATAAAATGGTTCTTTTGTTATTATTACTTTGCAAAATTTCACAAGGCAGCCAGGAAAACTTTGCTTTGGCCAGCCAACAAGAAGAAGAGACTAGCATAGGGACAAGAGCACAAAAAATGGACACCAGAGCAGTTCATTTGATGCACATGTTATTGTGCAGTATTAACAAAGGAACCATTCTATTTTCATTTAGAATTATTCACTTGGCAATAAATACTAAAAATAGTATTGTGTATATATATATATATATATATATATATATAGGAAAAAAATTTAGTTTTATGATATCCTATATTGTTGGGTTAAAGTGTTCACTATCAAAGACAGAGTATATGTAAATATAAAAGTGGACAATGAGATCAACACTCAATGGCAACAGTCTGTTTCATGCTTGAATACAATCTTCAGAGCGTTTTAAACAATCTTCAGAGCGTTTTAAACAAGGAACAGACTGTTGCCACTGGCTGCAAAATTTGTGACCCTCAAAATGTGCTTATTACACATAAGTAGGCCTGTAAATAAGAAAGGTTATTTAATAAATACAGTAAATTACTTGTTTGATATTTTCTTAGTTCATAAATAATCTCAAAACAAATAATTTACTAAATGTTGATTTAATTATTTTCTATTAGTTTTAACAACAAAAAAAAATAACTCAACTGCTCTTCATCACAAAATCCTTGAGCATATAGGTCCACTTGTCCTTGATAATAGCCGATTGATATTGGGGTGGGGAATATCTTTATTTTATTATTTTGTTTACTCCATAACAGTTAATAGAGTGAAGTGTACTTGGCTCAAACCCAGACTAGAGGAGGGTGAGGACTTTCAGTCAGTTAAGTGTCATGCATGATACACGCTTGGACGATCATGTCTTGAAATAACTCATCCCTCTGATTTCTCATTCTAAGCCAATATTCACTGCATCACAAAATACAGCCTACTAATCAGAAACGTTGTAGAACATTTCAGCATCCCCTCATACATGATTTAGAAATTGGTAGATAAAAACAATGATGTCACATAAGATGCCCTAAAAATTAAAAAAAAACAAACAAATTCAACAATACCTGATGTACAAAGTTGAGGTCTCTTATAGGATCACTTTATCCCCACCCACCAAAACCACTGCTGCATGCTAAAATTTTACCTTAGATGGTTACTTCAACATTCCTCAAGACTATAATAATACCAGGTTAGAGATGACAATCTAAACTTATTTATAAATGAAACTTTGTGTGTGTGCGTATTCGTTACCTATAGACTCTGAAACGGCTGAACCAATTTTCTTGAAAATTTCAACAGTTGTACTATAAGCATCTGCAAGTGTTCTTGGCTAGGTTTTGTGTCGAGGTACCACTGATAAATATCGAAAATCGATAATCGAAGAAATCGGGTTATAGAAGGAGGGGTCTGATTTTAATCAAATTTGATACACTTACAAAGACATAAGAAATGATATTCAAAAGTTTCAAGGTTGCAGTTCTTACAATAGTGCAGAAAATCGATAATATATATATATATAAAAGGCAAGATGTTTGTGTGTGTGTCTGTTTATCTGTCTGTATGTCCTTTATACAAATCCACAATTTTTATTCGATTCTCACCAAACTTCACAGAAATATTTTTTAGGCTTAGTCTGAGCTCCAGGACCATGGATTAGTTTTAAAGCTTTCATTACACCCGAGCAACACCGGGCTATACTGCTAGTGATAAAATAATTATCAGTCATAAAAAATAATTACCCTGAAGTACCACATCAACATCATCATCATTTAACGTTCGTTTCCATGCTAGCATTGATGGGCTCTTTTCCAGACTTCACGATTTTGTGTAAGATCTGGCTGTAGTCTCAATTTCTTTAAATCATCTTTAATAAGGGTCCATGTTTAACATGGTCTACATATCATATGTAATCGAACCATCATGAAATATTGGAGCAAGTTTTACAGCTGTATGCCCTTACTGACACCAACCAGTTTAGGAGATTGGAAAATCAGTGTTTTTATGGAGTCACCATCTTTAGGGAAATTACCTACCAAGGTTAAAGAGTTCAGCCTACCCTTTTCTACACAGAGTTGGGTGTAGAGGTTTTTATTTCCAAGATTTCCTTCTCTTAGACAAATTGCTATCCAAAGCTAAAGACTCTTAGCCAACCAAAGCAGTTTAACATCATACTTCAAACACCCCTTACACTATTTGCCCATAGCTGGGACCTTGACATGTGCTACCACTTCAGGTGAGGGTAGACAGCGACAGCAACTAAGAGGTGGTTCCACACTCCTCAAAAACTCTAATCTTCTGATCAGAGGCCTTGCTACCAAATGTAGTTTATCATCATACCAAGGACCAATCATACCTAAATATGCTTCAATGCCATGCTACCTGATGAAAACTATATATATATTTAGTGTATCGAGGCAGGAAATAATTTTCTAAACATATACTGTTAAATATAAGAGACAATGAATGTCTATTATGTTTAATCATGAGCCGTTCTAAACGTCGTATTTTGGCTTTAATTTCAGTTGAAAATAAAGACAAAAATTCTCAAACATTTGGATAATTTTTTATTAATTTGTTTCTAAGCTTTCGACTCACATGAGCCATCTTCAGAGAGGTCACCAAGATGGTAATACAATAACATCCACCATTACCAACGATTTTATTTTGTGTTGACATAAAACTCCGCTAGGCAACAGCAATAGTTACCAAAAATAACAAACGCAGTTCGCAAATTTACAATGCGGTTCTATGACATCACACAGCATGATAGTGCGAAATGACAACAAAATCATGTACTCAAATGCAATGTAATATGTTATGGCCAGATTTAAAAATGATTTTATTAAGTGTGGGTTGTTTGGATTTAATGTACATGGCCTCCAATATATCCAATAAAAAGAACCTTCAGATATTTGTGAACTGCGTTTGTTATTTTTGGTAACTATTGCCGTTGCCTAGCAGATTTTATGTCAACACAAAATAAAATCATCAGTGGATGTTATTGTGTTAAAGTCTTGGTGACCTCTCTGAAGATGGCTCATGTGAGCCGAAAGCTTAGAAACAAATTAATAAAAAATTATCCAAATGTTGGACAAAAATTGTCTTTATTTTCAACTGAAATTAAAGCCAAAATACAATGTTTAGAACGGCTCATGAGACATTCATTGTCTCTTATATTTAACAGTATATGTTTAGATATATATATAAACTTCTAACTGAAAAAAAATCTTGATAATGGTAAAACTGGTGTTGGTTTGTTTAACCGCCACAGGGGCTTGCTTTTTATGTTTTTTTTGTATGAGGTTTTTACTATTGTGAGTTTTATTTGTTTTATATTCAAAAGCTTTTTTATATCTTTTTCTATGTGAGGTGTCCTTTCAGGATATTGGCAATCATGGCTCTCCACAATTTCCTGTCCTTTATAACTCTTAATGTAAGGAAATCAACTGGAATTTGAACTCAGCACCCCGACTTGCCATTCCAATATATTCACTGCACCACAACACGAATTCAAATATCATCTCTCCAATTTCCACTCATAAAATCTTTTAGAAAAAAAATTAAAACTTGAATTTTTCTGACAAAACTTCATTAGGACTAATATAAAGAAAACAAGTTATTTACTCATGTTGAAATTATACAATAAATTTTAGATTTGAAAGTGATGGCAATTACTTCCCTTGCCCCAAGATTGCATCTCTTCATTGTAATTAAAGGAGAGGGACAGATCATGTCAGGATCTGAAGTCTGCAATTACCACACATTTTCTACACACCAACATTTAAAATATCCCAGAGAAAAGAAAAATAATTTCTGAATTTTAGAATAGTAAGAGCTAAAAAATAAACTAAAAAAGATTCTTAATTAACTCAAGTCTTTTTTTTTCTAATTTATCTTTTGTTTTGTTTTTTAAGAAAGAAATAATTGATTTTTCACAAGATAGAAGATAAGTGACCAAACGATATGAATATAAAATATTGATTTAAAAACATTTTCATTTACTCATCCAGTGTTTTAGCTATCAAGTAATTGAAACAATAGCAAATGAAACATTGGCAAGCATATTCCAACTTTTTGCTTTTATGTTATCAATGCAAGAGAGTTTTTCCAAACAAATACAAATTATAGATAAACTAGCAGTATAGCCCGGCATTGCTCGGGTGTAATGAAAGCTTTAAAACTAATCTATGATCCTGGAGCTCAGACTCTTTGGACATTGGCACGAAAGACTAAAATGGTTCCAGTTAAAGTGAAACCGTAGACTGAAAGAAAAATGAGTGGTATCGATTTATACATATATATATTATTGATTTTCTGCACTATTGTAAGAACTGCAACCTTGAAACTTCTGAATATCGTTTCTTATGTCTTTTTCTATGAGTGTATCAAATTTGATCAAAATCGGACCACTCCTTCTATAAACCGATTTTTTTGATTATCGATTTTCGATATTTATCAGGGGTACCTTGACACAAAACCTAGCTAAGAACACTCACAGACACTTATAGTACAACTGTGTAAATTTTCAAGAAAATCGGTTCAGCCGTTTTGGAGTCTATAGGTAACGGATACACACACACACACAGACAAAGTTCCATTTATAAATAAGTTTAGATCTTAATAAATTTAATAAGTTTTGGTAGGTCTGGAAACATTATGCACACCAGAAATAGTTAGGTATCAGCAAGAGCTTTAATATACAAATGATTAAAGAGAACCAAATAAAAGAGAAACCACAAGGATTAACAATACAGAAAACTTGCAGTGTCAAGAGTACTTGCAATCTGGTTAAAACTGGTCCACTACCATTAGCAGAAAGTGAACCTTTCTCAAATTATAATTTTCAAGATTTCAGATCAATGTAAATTTAGGAAAGAACAGATGACATTAAAGAGAATGTTGCAAAAGCGCCAAACTTTTATCGAATTCTTGGGAAATATCCAAATTGTTCATTCATATGCATTTAGACAAATACACTTTTTACTATGAAAATATCATCCATAGACACGCAATGATTATTTAGGTGCAGCTAGAACAGACTAATAAACATAGAGATATGGAGACAAGTTGCAGAGAAAACAGCCGTACACATACAAATATTCACATATACATAAATATAGAAAAGGCATCTTCACTTACATGACAGGTACAGACACACACACACACATATATATATATATATATATATATATATATATACTAGCAGTATAGCCCGACATTGCCCGGGTGTAATGAAAGCTTTAAAACTAATCCATGGTCCTGGAGCTCAGACTCTTTGGATGTTGGCACGAAAGACTAAAAAGCAATAGTTGTTTCCAGTTAAAGTGAAACCATAGATGAATGGATGTAAGTCAAATTTTGATTTCCTGGTATCGATATCAAATAAGCTTTTTTCATCGTAAACTGAATTTTGAAGGCTAAATAAGTCCTCTAAGTAAATGGTATAATGACTGAGATTAAGAACTACAATTATACCTACTTAGAACCAAACCCGAAGCAAAAACTAAAATAAAAGAGCTGAAAAAAATACACACATACAGGCAGATAAACAGACACATACACACAAACATCTTGCCTTTTATATATATATATTTTATCGATTTTCTGCACTATTGTGAGAACTGCAACTTTGAAACTTCTGAATATCATTTTTTATGTCTTTGTCTATGAGTATCAAATTTTATTAAAATCAGACCACTCCTTCTATAACTCAATTTTTTCGATTATCAATTTTCGATATTTATCGGGGGTACCTCGACACAAAACCTAGCTAAGAACACTCACAAACGCTTATAGTACAACTGTGCAAATTTTGAAGAAAATCGGTTCAGTCGTTCTGGAGTCTATAGGTAACGGATGCACACACACAGAGACAAAGTTCCATTTATAAATAAGTTTAGACATATATATATATATATATATATATGTTACAAACACTGGACCAGCCCCCAATTATGTTATAAATCCTGGACAAGCTCAGAATTTTGTTATGTACATGCAAAGGGACAAATCTCAATTTTATTAGGATTCCAGACAAGGTTAGTAACATTTAAAATAAAATAAAATTATTGACCAGAGTGGCTTGGGTTCTATTAATTGTATTTTGATGTCAACGACTGGTAAAGAAACGTACGAGGAGATAAATAGACGATTAGCATTTAATGAATGAACAACCAGTGCTTTAAATAAGAGAAATGAATATTAATATATTTCAAAATTACAACAAATAATATTCTAAAGCAAGGAGGGAGAATATCATGTGAATGAAGTGTATGCAATAGAAATAAAAATTCATACATGTGTTTAGGAAGGAGATTAAATTGTCCAAACATGTTAAAGATATTGACAAAAAAAAATATGTTCATAATCACCACTAATGAATACGAGAAAGAAAACAATATTCTTACATGTGTATTTCAGACACAAATAAATGAAACAATATTTCTGAATGAATAGAATCATCTTCAAGCTTTATGTGAAAAGTCAATAACCTCATTTAAAGTTAGTGAAGCCGTGACTCAAATTCTTATCTTTTAGCAAGACTGGTCAGCACATCCAAGTCATTCAACTTTGTTTTCACCTCTGCTCTATCACGCCTTTTTTTTTGTCAACACATAGGCTGCCTTCCAAGAAAAGAGGTCCTTCCTTTTTCCAACCCATGGACAAACAAGTCTTCCACTTTCCTTGCCTACAAGCCGGTCAGTTAACGATTACTACTATTATTACTTAGTTTAGGGGGGAAAGTGGGAGAATGGTCTTTTCTCTACATGTGTCTTACTCCTGTGTATATGTGTATAAAAAGATAGACATACAGAGAGATAGACAGGCAGAGAGATGGACGGAAGGACAGGCAGGCAGAGAGATGGATGGAAGGATGGACAGGCAGACAGATGGATGGAAGGATGGACAGGCAGACAGATGGACAGATAGACGGGCAGGCAGACAGATGGCTAGAGGGATAGACAGGTAGATGGCTAGAGGGATAAACAAATAGACGGATAGATAGACAGATGGCTAGATATGCGGATAGACAGACAGATAGATAGACGGATAAACCGATAGGCAGATAGACCGACAGACAGAGAGAGACCGACAGACAGAGAGAGACCGACAGACAGAGAGACAGACCGACCGACAGAGAGACAGACCGACCGACAGACCGACCGACCGACCGACAGACAGACAGATAGACCGACAGACAGACAGACAGATAGACCGACAGACAGACAGATAGACCGACAGACAGACAGATAGACCGACAGACAGACAGATAGATAGACCGACAGACAGACAGATAGACCGACAGATAGACCGACAGACAGACAGATAGATAGACCGACAGACAGATAGATAGACCGACAGACAGATAGATAGACCGACAGACAGATAGATAGACCGACAGACAGATAGATAGACCGACAGACAGACAGATAGATAGACCGACAGACAGACAGATAGATAGACCGACAGACAGACCGACAGACGGACAGATAGACCGACAGACCGATAGACGGACAGACAGACAGATGGACGGACAGACAGACAGACGGACGGACAGACAGACAGACCGATAGACGGACAGACCGATAGACGGACAGACCGATAGACGGACAGACCGATAGACGGACAGACCGATAGACGGACAGACCGATAGACAGACGGACCGATAGACAGACGGACAGACCGATAGACAGACGGACAGACCGATAGACAGACGGACAGACCGATAGACAGACGGACAGACCGATAGACAGACAGACAGACGGACAGACAGACGGACAGACAGACAGATGGACAGACAGATAGATGGACAGACGGATAGACAGATGGATAGACGGACATACAGACAGAATAACAGATAGATATTAAGTGCATGCATTTGCATTTAATCAGGGACAAAAAATATCAGTTCTTAAGAAAAGAAAGGAAATCAAATAAGTCAAAGTTCTACTGAAAGGTCAGAATGTCTAACAATTATTGTCACTGTGGCAGAGACTTACCTCACCAAAGCAAGAGAAGCTAAACTGTTTCTACATATTCTTATAGATATCATAGACCTGCAAGGTGAACTTTGGCAAATCAATGTTGAAGTGACACAGCACATGTGTTATCAGTAAGAATGAGGCTAACACAAACGGGAGATCTTGGTTTCTTGCTCAAGACCAAGCAAGGATGAAAAAAGATTACTTTTGGTTTCAAGGCAGTTAGAAAGGTCAGAATGTCTAACAATTATTGTCACTGTGGCAGACTTACCTCACCAAAGCAAGAGAAGCTAAACTGTTTCTACATATTCTTATAGATATCATAGACCTGCAAGGTGAACTTTGGCAAATCAATGTTGAAGTGACACAGCACATGTGTTATCAGTAAGAATGAGGCTAACACAAACGGGAGATCTTGGTTTCTTGCTCAAGACCAAGCAAGGATGAAAAAAGATTACTTTTGGTTTCAAGGCAGTTAGAAAGGTCAGAATGTCTAACAATTATTGTCACTGTGGCAGACTTACCTCACCAAAGCAAGAGAAGCTAAACTGTTTCTACATATTCTTATAGATATCATAGACCTGCAAGGTGAACTTTGGCAAATCAATGTTGAAGTGACACAGCACATGTGTTATCAGTAAGAATGAGGCTAACACAAACGGGAGATCTTGGTTTCTTGCTCAAGACCAAGCAAGGATGAAAAAAGATTACTTTTGGTTTCAAGGCAGTTAGTTTTGGGGTCTCATGAAGTCTATATTCGTGTTCCAGAGAGCAAGCAAGTGCACTGTTGTTTACAGTGCGCAGGAAATTGATTCCCAAGCGAAGCATTGCTTCCGTTTCCGCATTAGATATCAGCAGGAACCAATTCAAGCGGACATTTATTTTCTTACCAACCACTCTTTGTTTAAATACTAGTCGCAGAAAATAAAATCAGCAGTCAGTCAGGTAAGTACCATACGTGATACACGCTTTGGGCAATCATGTCTTGAAAGGGACATGACTGACTGGGCAGAAGATTATCTCACAGTAGGTTGCCATTGCTTTCTGCGATAGACAGGTTGCCTTGCCAGCCAAGGCTATAGAACCCAGTGTTTCCTATTATTTAACCCATAACTGAAGGGAGGAGATGGATTAATACCTTTCCCAAGGGTATCTGTGTATAAAGAATTCAAACTCAGCTCCCCGATTTCTCCACTGTACCCAATACAGGTTCAAATTTGCATTTCTTCCACAGGAATCAATTCATCTCTTTTTCCCAACACCAGCAGACAGAAAATTCTTGCTTTGACCAAGAACAAACAAAACAGTAGAAAGATAACTGAATTCAAGAAAGCACAGTATAAAAAAAAGCACTCCACTATATTTCCAAGAATAGTCATAGCAATTAACAATTTACTGATAATAAAGTTAAAGAAATTTAGTTGTGGAGAGCCATAATCACTTACCACCTAAGTGTTATGGTGAAACACACCTATTCCTCAGATAACGGACTCTCCCTCTTATATTAATAAGAGTTAACAGGAAGTTAACTCAAGAATTTCTTAGGAAGTTCATAGGAGTTCTTAGAAATTCAAGAGAGTTCTTTAGAGTTCTATTGGAGTTCAGTAGAACTACTAGGCAGTTGATATCATTCGGCAGTTAGTCGAATACTAAGGAGTCAGCCTTCAGTGGAAGATTACCAAGTTCCTAACATTTAGAGTGTGTTAAGTCAATTAGCAACCGACATAGCACAATTATAACTTTCAGTGCAAAAACTACTCCACAACACTAAGTGAAATTTTTTTGTACATTTGTTTTTATAAGATTTCATCCATAGCCACTTATGCTTTAGGCAATATACCATTAGCAAGTAAATATTTCAAGTTTTAATCAATATTAAAATACAAAATTATATCAGTGTACTTCTTACTGTTAAATCCTTTCATTTTTGTCTTAACAAAAACAAATCCAAATAGATGCATTTATTTTTTTTTAGCTATTATGCATTATAATGTCAAAAAAATAAAGAATGTTCACGTACCCTCGGATATCAAAATAAACTTACACTATTAATTAAGGATAATTAGGTTATAAGAAATTCCAATTAAAAGTTTTATTACATAAAAATGAAGCTGTTATTAAATGTCATTAATTTGTCGTATTCCACAAATGAAAAAATGTGGTACAAAAAGAACAAAGAAGCTAATCCGAAAAGGGCAGAATTTATCAGGCAAAATGGCCACAATACAGCTATAATCAATAGAGAAAACGGCAACAGTATATTAGCCCATGCAGATCAAATGAGGACCCAGGGTGAATATGAAGAGCAAAATGAGGAAGAAATGGATACGATTCCGTCCGTTAATGAGCCATTAGAACAACCGCTACAGAACGAAACATCAGAAGACGAAATAATGCAGGATCAAGAGGGCCAGAATGAGTTGGACAGTTCGGACAAAGATCAAATAATGTAAGACAATACAGATGATTACAGATGGGCGTGGGATAGATCTAGGTCTCCCAGAGAAAAAAAAATACGGGAGAGAGAGAAGTAGAGCAAAGCAATGAAAATATCACGAGGAGTACAAGAACTACTGGAGGTATAAAATCTATACGTTTCAGGGAGATGCAGTGACAATGGCAAATTAATATACCTAATTTGCATAAGTGCAAGTGAAAGCCGATATAACTCAGTCACTGAGAATAAGTGGAAAAGTGAAGGATCACTGCTAGACTTCACATCACAACTAAATCCAAGAAATAATTATGATTGAATAGACCACTTGGATTTATCATTATGAAAGAATGGGTTCAAGTCATTATGCAATATATACAGAAAAAACAAATCATTGTAGCCAAATATTCTAAAAAGTTTTTAATTATCTATTAAATATTCTTGAATGAGAAATCATCACAAATGCTCCATTTGCAAACAAGCCATTAGAACTTTTAACCATAAAACAAAGAGATACACAATTCCATACAAAGGTTCAAGGCGAATTGGCATGGTGAAAGAAGCATTCCAGAAGTTGAGTAAAGTATTAAGAAACAGGACAATTTCGCTAGAAACAAAGAAGAGAGTACTGGATTGCTATGTGTTGTTAGTTCTTCAATATGGCAGTGAATGCTGGACAATATCATCAAAGATGAAGGAAAAACATGAAGTAACTGAAATGCGGTTCTACAGAAGGCTGCTGCGGATATTATGGGCCAAGCATGATAAGGTTTTTGGAAAGGATGGAAATGAAATGGAAATTAATACTGAGCATCAGGAAGAGACAGATGAAGTTCCTGGGACATGCAATGAGGAAAGAGGGCTTGGAGAACCTGATACAAACAGGCCAGATAGAGGGAAAAAGAGACAGGGGAAAGCAGCGGATAACATATTTGAAGGACCTAATCAGGTGGATGATGGAACGAGGGTTGCACGGTGTAACAGAAGAAGGCATGCTCAGAGCCACCAGGGATAGAGAGACGTGGAAAGCCATGATTGCTTACGTCCTGAAGGGACAGGGCACATAGAAGTCTATAATCAACTTTTATAACTAAAAACAAAATATATGTGCAGTTTATTTGTAATTTTAATCTCGAAAAAACAACTTACTGCATCTTAGCAGATTTATCACCATCTTTTGAGTGAAATGATTTAAAAAAAAAAAAGAAAAAAAAGAAAAAGAGTTCTTACAGGAATCACATTTAAACACTTGTTATGGTAGAATAACAAGCTTATCTAAAGGCTGATCTCCCAGTGTGAATATATCTTTGCTGCCAAACCTTTGCTATTCAGGTCTTATCCCCCATCCCAGACACATTAACTGAGATACACCCAAGACTTCTCAACCCATCCATAACTCTGCCAAGAAAATATGAGGTTGTGAACATCTTTAAACAAATTACTGACATTCTTGTAATTCTTGGCCCAAATACCTTGAGACTTGATGTGTTTATATCTAACTGAATATATATATATATATATATATATATATATATATATATATATATAAATGACAGATAAGATTGCTTTTAAATTTTGTAGTAAAATTTTTGTACAAAAAAAGAACAAATATTAAAAACCAGTGGTAATTTTTATTTTTAAATTATATGAAATTTCTCACTAAAAAATGTAAAAATTAAAAACTTATCCCATGTTAGAACTGGATATTTTTTCAAAGCTCATCTCCAACTGAAGACAGATTTAAGAAGAAAACAACAATTTTGTTTGCAATCATATTCCTACAATATTTCTATAAAACATAAAAGCAATGCCAACTTTTAAAGAATTATCTGAAGATGAAAAATGAAGGCACTCAAACATCTACATAATGTTGGAATATGAAAATGAAGTAGGATTCAAAGTAATTGATCTGTAATATTAAAAAAAATGGCTCCATTCACTGGATCCAAACATTCTAGAAATCCTATTAAAGAAAATGTACCCTACAGCAGAATTCAAAATTTTGCATTCCACTTTTCATGAGAAACTGTCATTAAGACTAATGTGCTTTGACTACTTGGCTACAAAGAGCTTCCACATCAAACAAAGTGTTATTTGCATTTTAAATATTTTCTTTAACAGGATTTCTCATTTGTTCAGATGGGGAGACAAAATAAAATACTGTTTAAATAACTGGAACAACTTCTCAGATACAAGTATCTCCTAAAAATATCATTTAAAGTAATAAAAACATATTGGATTAATAAATAAAATCATTAATTTTTTATATAGAATTTTATATATCAAGAACTATTTCAAAGGAAAATATATTGACAAAGTGGAAAGGTTTTTGTGTGACACATTTTGTCCTTTAGGACTTCATCAAACTATGTTTATTTATAGTGATAGCACAACAGACACACACATGAATGAGAGCGGTTGAGAATTTGAAGTTTAGAAAAAAATTTATATATATATATATATATATATATATATATATATATATATATAAGGCAATCTGTGAGTCTGTGTTGGACTGTTCCCTATGTACGCCTACATTTTTTAAGCTACGCCATTCAAACTTTCTAGGGACACATATTTACAGGGAAGCCAGGCCGACACTTACTTTTTGAGTTTAAGTTCAGCAATTTTCCCTTTCGCACTTTTTTGGCCAATGGTGTTTATATTTGCTCCGGAAAACATCTAAGATCTAAGATGGTTGCTGTACATCACAGAAATCAAATCACATGTCAAACGCGACTATAAAAAAAAAAAAATAAAAAAAAAAATAAGTCTTTATATTTAATTTTATTCCAACGTTTTAAAATTTCATTTGGTTAACAAAAATATGTGAATATTTTTCCCCATAATTTTGAAACAAAAGAAATATTTAAAAAAATGATTTTTGAACTGAGAGCATAATAGTTTTTATATTTCTAATTTCAGTATAACAAAATAAATAATTTTTATTCTTATGTTAAATTCATTTAGTCAACAAAAAATGTAAATATTTTTCCCCGTAATTTTGAAACAAAAACAAACGCAATGTTGTTTACAATGTCATACAAAACATCAAATCACGTTTAAGAAAAACTAAAGAAAATAGATTTTTTTAATGGAATTTTCAACAATTTTTAAATAACAATTTCTTATATAATTATATTTTTTATATAACTGAGTCCTACTACTAAAATGTTCTGAGTTGCACAGGGAATGCCGGGTTATGTTGCTAGTGTGTGTATGTATGTATATATATATATATATATATATATATATATATGCATGTATGTTTTGAGGGATATAATGTAGCCAATATCAGATTCTTTTCCTTTCCATCATCTTTGCTATTAAATATCCCACATTGTGATAACAGAACATCTGTCAAGAATTGTGAAATGGTGTAAGAATCTGGACACTAATTTACTATGGATGATCTAGGAATTAAAGGACTTTCTAGACATTTTCCTCTCAGTGAATTGTTTTTTTCTTTAATTAGAGTAGCATTTTTTATGCCAGCCATATATACACATGTGCATTGTGGTGCAGTGGATATCGGCTTGGAACGAGAAATCGAGGAGCCGAGTTTGAATTCCAAGCTGAATCCACTGCATTCACTTATGTGCAAATACCGTCTCTTCCTTCCAGTTATGAGTTAAATAACAGGACAGATTGGGTTCTATAGCCTTGACTGGCAACCAGTCTACTGCAGAATGCAATGGCAACCTACTGCAGGATAACCTTCTGCCTGATCAGTCTACTGTTGGTCAGTAAGTCGTTTGAGCTGTTATTAATTTATAGTCTGTCCTTACTCTATTCATCACTTTTTGACAAACATTCTACTGGCCTGAAATATGTTAAATTCTAGCGATTTTAATGTGTTTTGATAGATGCCATTCAGTTACACACACACACACACACACACACACACACACACACACACGTATGTGTATATATCAGTCAGTCAGTTAAGTGCCATATCTGAAACATGCTTGAGCGATCATGTCTCGAAAGAGACATGACTGATCAGGCAGAAGGTTATCCTGCAGTAGGTTGCCATTGCATTCTGCAGTAGACTGGTTGCCAGTCAAGGCTATAGAACCCAATCTGTCCTGTTATTTAACTCATAACTGGAAGGTAGAGTTTCACATAAAAATGACCAATGAGGTCAGGGATCCAATAAATCTTTATCTTCAGTTGTAACCAACATTTCAACTTATGTCTTCCAGATTCTGAAGCCAAAAGTTGTTGTACTTTTGTAACTGTTATGGATCTCTCTTGTTCTGAATCATATACTACTACTACTACTACTTCTATGTGCCCTGTCCCTTCAGGACATAGGCGATCATGGCTTTCCACGTCTCTCTATCCCTGGTGGCTCTGAGCATGCCTTCTCCTGTTACACCATGCAACCCTCGTTCCATCATCCACCTGATTAGGTCCTTCAAATATGTTATCCGCTGCTTTCCCCTGTCTCTTTTTCCCTCTATCTGGCCTGTTTGTATCAGGTTCTCCAAGCCCTCTTTCCTCATTGCATGTCCCAGGAACTTCATCTGTCTCTTCCTGATGCTCAGTATTAATTTCATTTTTGTTTCCATCCTTTCCAAAACCCCATCATTGCTCACATGCTCGGTCCATGATATCCGCAGCATCCTTCTGTAGAACCACATCTCAGTTGCTTCAAGTTTTTCCTTCATCTTTGATGATATTGTCCAACATTCACTGCCATATTGAAGAACTGACATACTGCTAATAAAAAAAATAAATAAATAAAAAATATTTATCAGACCCTCTGACCCTGATGAGAATTGTCATATGAAACTTTGGAGCTGGTCAGTGAGCCAAGTCCTTTGAGCATTTATTCGATTATGTAACAGCTGCATACCACACAAATGGATCGATGAAAAAGAAAAAAAAAGGATAAACAGGGGAGAAAAGAGTTTTGTAGATGTCCAGTAATTCTGAAGCGTTTAATTGGGAAAGAACAAAGAACAGGAAACTAAAGAAAAACCGAGGTATGTAAAGATAAGACAATGGCTCAAATGAATAGATGTTTTCTTTCATCTGTAAAATCAATACCTTATCAATAAAAATAGCACAGAGTTTGGCAAGATTTTTAAATACAAGAATCAATGAAAGCAAGAAAAACTGGAAGCAGGATTCCATTTCTATAGCAGACACTGTGGTGGTACTAATTACTAGTTCCTATTATTAGTATTACTAATTACTTTTACATCTTTTATTAGATATGATAACTTCATCAAAATTATCTTTTTCATAATAGCGTTACTGTTATTAGTATTACTAATCTCCTAGAAAATAAATTAAGATACGTCCAAAATACACAGAGGGTGGAAAAAAAACCCAAGTCGGTAGGTTTTTCTAAAATAATCTTTGTTGATTGCTTCAATAGACTGAAAATGTTCGTTGTATAAATGCACATTCTCCAAACATCTTAGTACAAAGGCCACATCATATAGTTATATATTTTTGCAGGTAAGAGACAACAAAAATTTTATACAGATTTATTTTAATTTTTTTTATCAGAAGGATATAATCTAGAACAATTATAAACTTTCTGCCTTCAAAATCCCCAGTTAAATTTTTTTTTATTTCACCCCAAGCAAGGCAATAATGAAACCCAGACACAAGGGGATATTGAGTGTGAAACAATATTAGAAAAAAGAAAAAGATTATTACAAAAAGATAACAATAAAAGTATAGTAATCAAGAAGACAGATGATAATGATTGATATTGCATTTAAATGTTTGAAAATCAAAGTTCATTGGAATTCAACAGAGTTCCGCAAGCAAGAAGTGTGAGAGAAAAAAATCTGTTAGCATAGAACTTTGTTACATCTAGCCATTTCAACTACAAAATGATTCATAAAATATAGGTACTTATCAGTACAATTACCATGGAAATATTCATAAAGATGGCACAGAGAAGCTATGTTATGGCAGTGGGAAAGTGACTGCAGCTGAGATGCCAGGTCAAGATCGATAACATTGCAGGTTTTTTCGTACTTTATCTAGAATCTCTAAATACATAGCAGAAGCACCAGACCTGATGTGGTAATGATATTAATTTCATAAGTCAATTTTTTTTTAGGACATATAAAAGTATCCAAAATAAAAGGGAAGATGATGAGACAAAGCAGAAAAGCTTATAAATGACATTTAGATGAAGAGGATTATCCTGCAGTAGGTTGCCATTGCTTTCTTCAGTAGACTGGTTGCCAGCCAAGGCTATAGAATCCAATCTGTCCTATTATTTAACCCAAACTGGAGGGAAAAGATGGATTAATACCTTTTCCAAGGGTATTTGTGCATAAGTGAATGCAAGGAATTCAACTGGAATTCAAACTCAGCTCCCCAATTTCTCATTCAGCACCACAACGCACTACCTAGTTTAAAGGAATACAACACAAAAATCCTCTTACATTTATTCATAATTAAATTAACTAGTAAGTTTATGACAATTCCACAATTTATCTTTATTATTTATAAACAGATACAGAAACTAAGTTTATCATCTTAATTAAAAAAAAATTCTGTTTATAAATTTAAAATCCTGAGGGGAGAAAAAAAATTTGTTCTGAAAAATGTTCTTTGTTTCCCGTTCTTGATTGTGAATTTTTTATAAACTTCTTAGGAAATAAAAAAAAACATAAGTACATCAAAATACTTGAGTTTCTCTTTGAACTTTATTTTATTGTTTTTGGAAGACAATTTTACTCTTCATAAAGAATCATTAATGAATCAATAAGTAGTAAAGACAGTTGAAGCATCACAATAATGTATTAAAATTAAGTGAACTGTCAAAAAATTCACAAAGTAACACGTCTTCCGCTCCCCACTTGTTCACTGCTCTTGAAGGCAGAAAAGCTAATCTATAGTCTGGATACGTGGCTATTCCATCATCCAGCACAGCAGGGCTATTCCATCATCCAGCACAGCAGGGCTATTCCATCATCCAGCACACCAGGGCTACTCCATCATCCAGCACACCAGGGCTACTCCATCATCCAGCACACCAGGGCTACTCCATGAATCCCACAGGCAGCAAGCCTGAACTACTCTGTCAAGACCACAGGCAGTACACTCTGGCTATTCCATTGAACGTTTTCAGTTATAAACAAGGGAATGAGACTGCTCAAGTTTTTCTTTTTGTCATGAAGCCAGTACCATTTGCAGGTGCATGCTCTCAGCCTTTTTGAAATTAAGCGGATTGCGTTGCTACAAACAACTTAAAATATACATGACTAACATTATCAACATCTCCCATAGAATATTTTAATGAATATCATAGAATAAATAATATACTTTTATATTTTGTGACTGGATTGGATTAGAGTGAGTGAGTTTTGCTTAACAGAATATCAACCTCTGTGGGTCATTTTATGCCAAAAAGGTGGGGTTTTAAGGTATTTTTTTTAATGTTCGGTTATAGTGAGAAGGTTAATTTAGTCAGATTTTAACGAAAATTTTGTTTTTATTCTTTTTTATTTTAGAAAACTGAAAATGTATTCTAGTTTTGTTATCAAAAATGTTTTACTGAGAATTTTTTTCTTCAAAAATGTATATTTTTTTATAAAAGTTTATTTTTATGTATATATTTCTATAAAAGAATTTTTATACTTTCATAGTGTTTTGACCCTTGGCTAACCATTTGCCCATAACTTGGACCCTAACAGGTGCTACCACTCTGGGTCAGGGTGGACCTGGGAACAACAGCAATTAAGAGGTGGTCCCATGCTCCTCACAACCTCTCAATCAGAGGCCTTGCTGCCGGATGCAGTTTACCGCCATGCCCAGGACTGATTGAATTGAAATGCCTGCTTCATCTTCCACAAACAAGTATCAGATTTCATCCGATTCCTTATTATCCTGAGTTTGTAGTTCACTCACTCACCAGCCCTCAATAGAATTTTAGAACGTCAGTTTTCAATCACAAATGTATATTTATGGGAAATTTATTTACTCTCTAATTACAGAATACCTATTTTTTTATTTTAAAACATTTGAAAATAAATTATATCTATTTTTTCTTTACTTGAAAATATGTAGATTACTGTTTATCATCAGAGCTGTTTACATTTTAATCTTAGATTAACACCAAACTAATGGTGACAAAAATATTCCTTTAAGTAGATCCATTTTCATAACACTGTCTAAGAAGCAAATGAACGTAAACTCCATCAGACAATCAACCAAATGAACCATATATCAGAACTTATCATCCAAATTTTGATTTATTGATAGAGCACATAACAGAATTAGATCAAAAATAGGACAAGAACAGTGTGGGTTCATTAAAGACACTGGAACATGGAACGCGATGTTTGTGCTCAGAATGGTATCAGAATGAGCAACACAAATGCAAAAAAAAATGGATGTCAATATTTTATAGATTATGCAAAAGTGTTTGATGAAGTATGTCACAAAGAACTATTGAATAACTCAGAATTTCTACTGACTACAAATCGGATAGAAAATGGAATTCAGTAGATATACAAAAATAGAAAGAAGTGTAAAAACCAAAATACGTCTTCTCACCAGACGGATTCAACCAATACAGTGATGTGGTTCTAAAAGAATGAGAAGTCTTACAAGGATTCATAAATGACAGCCACAATCTTAATGATATAAGATTAGGTGATAGAATGTTGATAGCAGGCATAGAAAGGAAACTGCAAGAACTCTTGTAGAAAGTAGTGAAGGAAAGTGAGATAAAAGGACTAAACATCAATTGCAAAAAGACCAAATACATGGCTGTTAGCAAAAGGAACAGCTCAACATGCAAATTACAGAATGGATATTCCGAAATCAAACAAGTGCAAGCATTTAAATTCTGGGAAGTGTTTTAATAGAGGACGGAAAGTGTGAAATCCAAAGTCACATTGGGATAGCAAAAGAAAGATGGCTTCCAAAAGTTAAGCAAAGTATTATAAAACAAGAAACAACAAAAAAAGTGCTGAAATGTTATGTAATATCAGTCCTTCAATATGGCAGTGAATGCTGGACAGATGAAGAGACTTGAAGCAACCAAAATATGGTTCTACAGAAAGATGCTTAGAATACCATGGACTAAACATGTTAGCAACAACAAAGTTTTAGAGAAAATGGAAACAAAAAGTACACTTGTATTTAACATTAAAAAGAAACAGATGAAAATTTTATTGCCTATAATAAGAAAAGAGTGCTTGGAAAATTTGATACTCACGGGACAGGTTGAAAGCAAGAGAGACAGAGGGAAATAGTTTTAAACCTACCTCGCAGGCTTGAGTAAATGAATGGCAGAACAGAGTTTTGGAGGAATAGTAAAAAAAAACCAAAACCAAAAAAAAAAACTTTATTATAAATGACAGAGAACAAGAAATTGTGGAGAGCTATAATCACCAATGCCCTGATGAGACACAACACATAAATTGGTACCAACATGATAATATTTGTGATTCTATCATATTATAAAAAGTAAATGTAAACAATATGCTAGTCTCAACCGACTGCTAATGAATTTCATTACTCTTGAGTGCTCTCTTAGTTTGGCCTTGTGCCAGACTTGAATATCTCAAAAGAAACAAAAGATAAGCAAAAGAAAGTATTTAATCTAACAAAGCTAAAATATCAACTGATCATATTTGATCAGTTGATAGACATTTCAGCTAAGAAGATCAATAAGTTAGCAAGTAAATTAGATTCAAAGAAACTATATAATCATCTCTGAAAAAATCTGCCAAAAATTGTAGACTGTCTGATGAAGCCAACAGAGGAGAAGGAAAAGAAAAATAAATTCTCCTATTAGAAAAAAAAAAACAATGTATCGGTCATTGACTTGGAGTCATGAGAAGGTTAAAATATTTTCCATTTAAAATATTTCAACTCAAGAACTTTTCAAGCAACTATGAAATTTTAGAAATCAGTCATGTCACCAAACATTGTTATATACATTAAAGCAAATGCACTGGAGAGAAAAATTAGTCAAAATTAAACTTATTACACAGGAAATAAATAAATACAGTAAATAAACACAAAAATATTGCAACAGTACTAAACAGTCTGAATAAAAATGACAGCCTTTTTGTTGATATCACAAGGACCTGAACAAATAACATTTGCCGATTCAACTCAATAAAATAATCAAAAATTTTCTTAAATGATTATTAAAAGTTCCACAATGAATGAACATAGATGCAAATTTTATTTTACAAAATCCTAAAAAGAATCTGCCATCTCAGCTTCGGTCACCTTTTCACTGCCACAACATAGCTTCCCTGTGTCTTTTTATTAATATTTTCACTGTAATTGTTCCAGGGAACTTTCCTCTTTGGCAAAAAAAATTCACTTTTCACTTTCAAAAATTGAAGTGCTGTACTAGATTGGCAACTAAGTCTCAGCATTTCACTCTTGAAATTGCTAGATGTAACTAAGTTTTATTCTAATGGTTTCTTTTGCACTTGGTAGCAGAACTTTCTTATCAACTATGAACTTCAAAAATTATAAAGCAATATCAATAACTAGCAGTATAGCCCAGCGTTGTTCAGGTGTAATGAAAGCTTTAAAACTAATCCATGGTCCTGGAGCTCAGACTCTTTGGACGTTGGCATGAAAAACTAACAAGCAATAGTTGTTTCCAGTTAAAGCGAAACCATAGACTGAAAGAAAAATGAATGGATGTAAGTCAAATTTTGATTTCCTGGTATTGATATCAAATTTTCTGCACTACTGTAAAAACTGCAACCTTGAAACTATCTATGAGTGTATCAAATTTGATTAAAATCAGACCACTCCTTCTATAACTCGATTTGATATTTATCGGGAGTACCTCGACACAAAACCTAGCTAAGAACACTCACAGATGCTTATAGTACAACTGTGTAAATTTTCAAGAAAATCAGGTTCAGCCATTTCGGAGTCTATATGTAACAGACACACACACACACACACACACACAGAGACAAAGTTCCATTTATAAATAAGTTTACAATGTCAATACTCATCTATTAACCACTTGACTCTAGTTCTTTCCCCACCCCCATAGATCCTTTCCTTTCTCTGCACCTTTGAAACTGTCATCACACCTGTATTCTCATCCTTCTATTGTTCCTTTCTAACTGGTTCATCTTCCTCTTCACTGTCTTCTAATTAATCTTTTTACACTTATGTAGCCCCTTGCACATCAGTGGCATTGGTGATACGATTAAAAAAAAAAACAAATATATATATATATATATATATATATATATATATATTCTGTCTCCTTGAAGTCTCTTCATTTATTGTCCTTTCTCATGAATATTTTCCCAGTAGTTTCTTTCACACTCAGTAACTTATAATAATAATTCTGATCACGATGAACATATTTACAAGGTAGGGATATATTAATTGTTATAAGTTAACACACTGACTACCAACCATGAGATAACTTGTGGTTGTTAATTTTATTATGATGCCTACAAGTTATCTCAAGTTAGTATTTTTCTAATACATTTTCTCATCTGTGGACACAACAACAAATTTATTAGCAGTGATGCTTTTTATGTGAAGGCAATGTTAAGACTTCAGTTGAAGCTATAATTCAATTCATAAATATTTTTTATTGCCTCACTTGGCAATTATAAAGTTGGTATTTGAAGTTAGATTTCATAATTGACCTTTGGCAGCCAATGTGTTAATGGGTCTAAAATAATAAGGGTGTTGTAAAAGAAAAACAAAATACAAAAAAAGTGCTCAATGTTTGCTAAAACAACAACTTGAGATCAGATGAAAAGAATATATATATATATATGAATAAAGACAAAAAGAAAACTTATCTTAGCCATCATATTTTATTCTCTAAGGAACTTAATCAAAGATGAAGCATATGTTGGCTATTTTCTTATCATTATTCAAACTGCACTTTTACACATATACTTTGATATTTTCACACATGTGTGCATATATATATATATATATATATATATAATACTTATTCTAAATTATATTTTAGAACATGTACAAATTTTTTTATATATCCACTACAAACCGTACATTTGTTTCGACATTGAAACTACAATGTCTCATCAGGTAGTGTGGACAGGAATGTCAAAACAAATGTACGATTTATAGTGGATATATAAAAAAATTTTTTTTAAAAATTGTACATGTTCTAAAATATAATTTACAATAAATATTTACAGCTCTATATATTATATATCAAGCACTGTTTTAAATTAAGGTTTTGAACGCTGTAAAAAAAAAAATTTTTTTTTCTTCGTTCCCTATTCACTCGTGTATGTATATATATATATATATATATATGTATGTATGTATGATAAAAAGTATAGTTATAAGGTATTCTATATTTATGGTTAAAAGTACTCAGTATCAGGGACTGAGTATATGAAAATATAAAAGTGGACACTGAGGTCAACACAATATTCAAGCCTGAAGATTGTGCACTGAAGAATGAAACAGGCTATATATATATATATATATATATATATATATATATGAGCTGTGATACTGCGAAACAGGCTTGTATGCAGATGACTAATATATATATATATAAGTCATCTGCATACAAGCCTGTTTCGCAGTATCACAGCTCATCAGTGTGACTAGACACATCCACTTGCTTCT
Organism: Ascarosepion bandense; assembly: GCA_037127315.1. Lineage (NCBI taxonomy): Eukaryota > Metazoa > Mollusca > Cephalopoda > Sepiida > Sepiidae > Ascarosepion > Ascarosepion bandense. Next base: position 1,517,138 of record JBBBDQ010001935.1, read on the forward strand.
GGCCAGGATCGAAACTCAACTGATTTAATGTCAGTCAGAGTCACTACTCCCTAAGCCATAGGTGCATGGAATCAGAGAAGGGAAATTTTAACATATTGTATATAAGAAGTGTATACACACGCCAGTTACTGAAAGAACTCAATTCATTTCTGAAGAGCCACGAATATAGCAGAAGTGGAAACTATATAAACTGTGTCTAGAGATTATATGCAAGAGATATTGTCAAATATTTTACGTAAAATTCATAGATATGTGTTATTCAATGAAATAATTTGTACTATTATGTATAGCGAGTAAGCATGAAAGCAATTAAGTCCCAATTTTCAATTTCAGATTGATATTTAGTATTTTTTCAGTAATTATAGCAATTTGCAGCGTCAAGAGATTGTTTGCAAGAACTAGAATTTAGTATCATGGCTCGTAAAAAATAACTAACAATGAATGAAAAGAACTATATAATCAAAGAAATTAGCAAAGAAAAGTCTTCGCTTCAAATTTTTAAGGATTTGAAAAGAGATCATCGAACAATTAAGAAAATATGTCAAATGGGAATTCAACCAAGGAAAAAAAGGGAAACAAAGTGCAAAGCATTAAGAAAGTTTGTTGATGTTAAAAAACAAATAAAGAAACCCATTTTAACAAAAAAATATAAAGAAAGAAGATTGCAGTGGGAAAAAAAATACATGAAAACTGATTTCAGTAAAGTGCTTTTTACAAACGAATCAAGGATCACCCTTGATAGACCCGATGGATGTGCTCGAAGATGGGTTTGCAAGCAACATGACTCAAGAAAATTTTTTAAATGCCAGCAAGGCAGCGGTGGGATTATGATACGGGCTGGGATTATTGGTAATGAGCTTTCAGGTCAATTTAAATTGAAAGACGGGGTTAAAATGAATTACAAAAGTTACTGTGATTTTCTAGAGCAATATTTCTTTGAATAGCTTAATAACCAATCTTTAGCCAAGCATAGATCTATGATCTTTATGCAAGACAATGCACCAAATTATGCATCAAAGTTTACTGAATCCTGGTTGAAAGAAAAGGGATTTGTTGAAGATTCTCTTATAGACTGGCCTTAAAATAGCTGTGACTTGAATCCCATGGAGAACCTGTAGAGCATCCTCAAGAGAGATATTTATTTTAATGGAAGGCAATTCAACAGCAAGTGTGATCTCTAGGAGGCAATTAAAGTTGCTGCAAACAACTTACCAGCTGCTAAAATTGCAAATCTAACATCAGATGTTGACAATAGGCTGCTTAGAGTTATTGAAAAGAAAGGAGCATTTGTGCAATAAATTTTAGGAGGTTCTTATTTTTCGTTAATATATCTTTTATTTTTAAAATAAAATGTTTTTTTCTGTTTTTCCTTTAAGAAATTGACAAATTTGTTCTAAAATCTTTTCATATTTTTACATTAGTTTTACAAGGTTTAATAATGTAAAAGTATCAACATAAATAGTTGTAAATAAACTACTGACAGTCAAATTAATCTGTTTTGTTAACTTAGTAAAAATTTTTTCCAACCAAAAACAATAGTTTTCTCTATCATTATATCTCTAAGTTTGTGGCACCACCCCGGCCCGGCCGCTGTTGTTTGCGATCCAGATAGCTGGTTGTAGACTGTCATGGTGATCTCCCTTGTCCCACGTTGTGTTAATTAATCACAAGGTAGTTACATGAGTTCTCCACTAGCTGTCTCTCTGCCGAGCTAAACCAAACCAGGAAACATGCAAACAATTAAGTAATAAAAGAAAGAAATATAGCACCAAGAAAAACAAATGGACTGATGTCTGAAGTGTTGTAAAATAACGTCTTTATATATAGAATATACACAATAGTCTCTTGAATAATTCCCAATCCCTGCTTCTATCAAACTGGTAGTGGAATGAAAGTTTCTAAGTAAATCGAATTATTCTCTCAAGCAATAACAAGAAATCTGCCTGGCCACAGCTCACTGCTCCGAACAGAGTTCTAAGTTCGTTGTAAGTCTAGTCAACTTGTTGCTTGTTTTCTGGAATGTTACAGAAATTGCCGAAGTGCTGGGTTACTCTCTCTTCATAATGCAATTTCAAACTTGTCAGCAAATTCTTTTCTTGTCTGTCTCTTAACTCTGGTTGGTTGATTGGCGACAGGCTTCTCTACGGTCAGCACCCAATGGCATGGCCATCATCTCTCTGTCTCTTTACTTCTTCAGCTGGGAACTGTCTTTGGTCATTATGTCTCTGGACTGGGAACTTGAACTCTCTGCCACTCGAGCTGCAATTACTCTGTCAATCTCTGCAACTTCACTCTGACTGGACTGTGCTCCAACTCGAACTTCAACTCAAAAACTGTCTCCAAATTCTCTTCTGTCTTTAACTCTGGTTGGCCGGTATTTGGCCTCTGCGGTTGGCGCCCAGCAACATGGCGCCTATCTTCATCGTTACATCTTTGGGCCAGTAACTGGAACTGAACTGCCTCTAACCGCTGTTGGGACTCAACACCAATCCAACTCATTTTGGCCCCTCGGAACCCTGTATTTATGCCCATGCCATGGTGTGGGGCCAACAGTCGCTGGGTGCCTAACCTCTCATCTTGGCAACCAATAGAATGCCAGGGTTAGCTACTACTCGTTGTTGCCTCTGGTTTACCCAATGGGATTAAGCTGCTTGCTTTCCATTACGTCAATTGTTGGTTGTCTCCCTCTTTCGGCTTGTTTACAGGACCAATGGAATTCCTCTCCGTCTTATGACGTCATCTTCCCATACCCTTTTTCTGGGCTGCACTTAACTGAATTTTCTCTCTCAAAATTTTCTTTCTCACGAAACAATTTTGGGGATTTTTTTCTTAAAACAATCGCTATTAACCTTTTCAAACTGGCTTCACCCAAAACAAGTCAACAAGGGTCCATTGACATTGTTACCCAGATAAGGATTTCTCCGCACCTGTGTTTTTTTAATATCCATTTCTGAGTCACCTATATTTTCAAGAGACAGGAATGTTTTCGTTATCTGGTCTTACCCTGGTGTCAGTGAAAATGTTTCTTTCTCTAAATTACTTCAGGACCAGTGTTATCTTAATTCTTTTCACAATTCAGATAGCAGGACAATTGGATACAATAATTATTAATAAAAGTGAAATATCTTTTTCAGCTTTTACAAATGCCCTGCAAAAAAATAACCATTGAATTTATCTCTTTCTTTAGGTTTTGAATGACAATTGTTAGCTTTCTTGGGTTGGCTGAAATCGACTTTATGACATTAAACAAATTCATTTCTCTTTTCTTCCTCTTCCTTCTCTTTTTCCGGTTTAAAATAACAACAGAGAAATACCATTTGTTATCTTTTGTTTTTCTTTTCTTTCACTCCTAAAGATAATGTCTTTTGCCGACTTATAATAGTAATTAGAAGATTTTCCAGTTGAAGTTAATAATTAACTAATAAAATTAAACACCTCCATTTTCCTTTGCTCATATTTGGAGAATAAAGAACATTTCTCTTAGTACGATCTCTTATGATATATAATAGCAATTAGAAGATTTTCCAGTTGAAGTTAATAATTAATTAATAAAATTAATTATCTTTGATCCGCTCCAAAATATTCTTATAAGTTAATAATATTGAGTTGAATCTAAACAACATCATAATAGGACTTTCAACATTAAAGACACAACTCATTATAACAATTCACAACTTGCATATAATCTCTAGACACAGTTTATACTATCATGTGATATAGTAACAATCATACCAGTACACCATCTGTTAGCGTTTCAGATTGATAGATTCATTTTCTATGGCTTATCAACCCTTTAGCTAGGAGAAGAGATAGATTCATCCTATTCTCAAAGGTATTTTCACAAGGGACTCTAACAAACCCAACTGAAATTGGAACTTGGCTCTCCGATTTATAATTTCAAATCAGAATCCATTATACTATCCACACATCCAAGCTTACAACAAATGTATTCCCAAGTGGTCACCTATCGAGGCACTGACCATTATCAACACTTCCCAACTTCAGTGATTGCATAAAGGCAGCACATGGATAGATAACATGGCTTCCGGCACAATATTGGGACTTGTTTACTTACGTGACAATGGGCAAACATAACTAGATAGACTTTCACTGGTGTCCCAACTCTCCAGTGCAATCACAAAAGAATCACTTGTGTAATCCAATACTAGAGATGAAAAATTCTACCTTCATACAAGTGATTGTCATTTACCTGTGCAACATAAACCTAAAGAACAACACATTCCAAATTGTATTTATTCAGGGAATACAACTACAATTTGTGGCATCATCTTTAGAAGTACAATAAGTTACAGTTTTCTCTCACCTTTCATGTTTGTGAAAGGAAGGTTGTTTTAGAGTTATTTTTTACAGTGATGTTTATCTTTTACAAGACCTGAGAGTCACTCAAGAGTAAAAGGCACAGTCTGTGCATATATGACAGAAAGAGAATGGTTAAACCTAGATTTGAGTTTTGAGTCTTGCTTAACCGCATATCAACCACTGTGGGTTATTTAATGCCAAAAAGCTGGGGTTTTAAGGTTGATTATTTTTATGTTCAGTTTTAATGAGAAGGTTGATTTAGTCAGATTTTGATGAAAATGTTTTGTTTTTATTTTTTTTATTTAAAGAAAACTGAAAATGTCTTCTAGCTTTTTATTCAAAAAGTTTTGCTGAGAATAATTTTTTCCTTCAAAAATATGTTATGGTAATAATTTTTTTCTCAAAAATGTCTTGTTGGTAATATTTTTCCTTCAAAAATGTATATTTTTCTATAAAAATCTATTTTTATGTATTTCTAGAAAAGTGTATTTTTATACTTTAATAGTGTTTTGACCCCAGTTTGAGGATAACTATTTGCCCATAGCTGGGATCCTAACAGGTGCTATCACTCCAGGTTAGGGTGGACCTAGGAACAACAGCAATTAAGAGGTGGTTCCATAATCCTCACAACCGCCTAATCAGAGGCCTTGCTGCCGGATGCAGTTTACCGTTATGCCCAGGACCAACCTAGATTTGAATAGGTTAAGATTCTAGTGATAGAGAAAACATCCTCTTGGAAGTCGGTTCCACAGCGCAGTGGTTTGAAAGAAGAAACTGCTTGAGTGGAACTTACATTTCACCAATGGAATACAAAGGAAATGAGAGATGGTTCACTACAATATATGCAGCCTACTGGGTCTTATCTGTGGAGGTTAGAACTAGTAGAACTAAAGAATGTAGTTCATCCAAGAACTTTCCATAAAAATAGTGACAGGCCTGTGACATTTTGAGAAAGACATATAGAGATTTCTTTTGGACTCTTATCAATACTGGAAAGTGAAAGCTAGTTGAACAGTGTTAAATATGTCCAGAACATCATTCAACTCATTTTATAACCATTCCTGCAATGTTATATTCCGATAGAATTATGTCTACCTACATGAGGGATTACCAAACTGGAGTACATTTGGACTCTTCAGTGGATATTTTTTTTTATTAATCATCTCACCCCAAGTAAGGCATTCTAGCGCCATTGTTGCGCAGGGGGTTACATAGGAGGAAAGTTACGAGAAAGAGTGACAGGTTATATGTTATAATCATATCTATTCTTCTAAAATCTATCAAAATAAATGTGTAGAAACAACAGTGGCCACAAAGTGAGGGATCAGTTTACATAATGACTCTCATTTAGAATCCTTTTCTTTTAATTGATTATTTCCTTTCAAATTTAAATTTTCCTTATTCTTTAAATTTCTTTTAAAAAAATCATCTCACCCCAAGCAAGGCATTCTACTGCCATTGTTGCACAGGGGGTTACATAGGGGAAAGTGATGAGAAAGAGGGGTTAGTTACAGAAAATGTCAGGAGCAGGGTAATAGATAGATGAGGACACCTGTGTAATGGTGGTGAAGTAGATGCAAAAAGAGCTTGTGAGAATAGATGCAAGTTAGTGTGATAGGAGATGTCTATTGACCTTAAATTTAAATTCCTGGAGATTGTAGCTGTTGGGGAAGCAAGTATATGGAAGGGAAGTCCGTGAAAAGAAGCTGTTAGAGTAGAAATTGCAGTTACATTTTATCGGTTTCACTGTAGAAATTGTGGTTACATTTTATTGGTTTCACTCGTTGCTAATCTAGTAGCTTGTGCAAATTCATACCTAGGGGACACCAGTGATCTAAGTTCATTAGAGCAGAAGCCATGAAAATATTTATAGAAGAGGCCCAGGGAAGCCACATCACACCAGTAAGACAGTGACTACAGCCAAGCTGCCAAGTCGGTATCGATCACCTTACAGATTCTCAGTTGGATTTTGTCAAAAACCCCAAGATGAAATAGCAGGGGCACCCAACCAGATATGGCAGCGGTATTCAATACACGGGCATTGACTCCAAGAGAATAACCACTACCGTGCATCACTAAACCTGCTATTTTGGCACTGCTGTTATTTCTATCAACATGGCTTTGTTAGTCAGGATTTTCAGTGCTGTTAAGAATCAAATCAAAACACGGATTAAGACTCCTGAGCAGGATCTTCATTCTGCTACTGCTGAAGTCTTCCCACAAATAAATGGGCTTGTTGCAAGAAAGAAAAGTAAAAAAAAAGGATCTAGCCCCTAAATTTAATTAGTATAGCTTAGTTTTTGCTTATCAGTACATAGTTTTGAAGAGTTTTGTCTATTTTTACTTAGTAACGATCAATCAATCAAAAAAAATATTTATGAAGGATCCAACTATTTTATAAATTACCTACATTTAATCCACTAATGTTAGGAGTAATTGATTCTACTCAAAAAGACATAACAGAAGATCAAAATTTCAATTTCATTGTTATTTTTTTTGTTTTTTTTTTTCTCATGGTCAATTTTTAGGAATACAAGGAATCTATAAAAATGCCAAGGAGTACAGAAGAACAAAAAGATCAAGAATCTCTGATCTACATGATAACCAAACTCTCTAGCTGACATAAGTACTTAATCTGTACCTCATTGAACCTGGGCAGGATATGATAGTGGATTCATAACTTGGTCAGTTAGCCAACTTACAATGCTCGATGTACTACATCAACAGATACAAGAGGTGTATTGTCATGGCCAAGGACGTATTCCAAAAACTGAGTAGAGTATTAAGAGACAGGAAAATTTTGTTGAAAACAAAGAAAAGAGTACTGGAATGTTATGGGATATCTGTCCTCCTTTATGGCAGCAAATGCTGGACAATCTCTTCAAAGATGAAGGAGAGACTTGAAGCAACAGAAATGTGATTCTACAGAAGGATGCTGAGGATACTATGGACCGGACACGTGAGCAACGACAAGGTTTTGGAGAGTATGGAAATGAAAAGAAAACTTCTACTTTACATCAGGAAGAGACAGCTGAAGTTTCTGTGACATGCAATGAAGAAAGATGGCTTGGAGAACCTAATATTCACAGGACAGATAGAGGGAAGGAGAGATGGGGAAGCAACACGTAATATACTTGATGGGTTTGAGCAAGTGGATGGCAGAGCAAGGTTTGGGAGAAATATCAAAAGAAAAATTAAACACTACAAAGGATAGGCGGATGTGGAGGCCCATGATCGCCTTTGTCCTGAAGGGACACAATACATAAATGAAGAATGTAGAAAGATCACAGGCATTTGTGAATACAAGTCTGTGTTACATCCCAGTGAAGATTTGGATCTGGCACAATTGATACACATTATTTTAGAACAAATGCATGTATTAATCTGCATATTCTATCAGTTACCCTAATCCATCTGTATTGCATATATGTTTAATGCTAAATGAATTGAAATATTTTCAGGATACATTAATTCTATTTTGCATCAGTATGTATGTGTGTGTGTGTGTGTATATATACACACACACACACACACACACACACTACCAGCCATAATTATTAGGCCACACCAGTTTTTAAAAAAATGTATTTCATACTATTTTTAGTATTTATTGCCAAGTGAATAATTCTAAATGAAAATAGAATGGTTCTTTTGTTATTATTATTTTGCAAAATTTTACAAGGCAGCCAGGAAGCCTTTGCTTCGGACAGCCAATAAGAGACTAGCATGGGGAAGTGAGCACAAAAAACTGTACACCAGTAACAAAAGAACCATTCACTTGGCAATAAATACTAAAAATAGTATGAAATATATTATTTCTTTTAAAAAGATGGGTTGGCCTAATAATATATGGCCAGTAGTGTGTGTGTGTGTGTATATATATATATATATATATATATATATATGCACCTGAGACATATACTTAACCATCAAATGGCAATTGGACTCATAGTATTTGTGAATTGTACTACTCATTCATCAGCTGCATAGCATGTAGTTCACCAGGAGTACATGGTTTTTAAATTCAGAGTTGTCCTTCTCCTAGTCTGGTTACCATCCAAGGCTGAAGAGCCTAGTCTGCTTATATATTTAAGCCATTGCTGAGGGAAAGCAATGGATTCATACCATTCCCAAGGATATTAGTGTATTAACGAATGTAACAAACTCAATTAGAATTTAAACTTGGATGCAATCCCTTACATTTGTCTATCAAACGAGCCTTCCAGCAGGGTTCAAATCACAGTGATGCACAATGCACCTGAACACTTCAGTAATGGAAAGATTTCAAAACAAAACATTATTTAAGCATATTGTATTAGTCATATTAATTCCTTTTTTACCAACATGAGTAGAAAATGATCAACCTAAAGTCATTGTTCTGTTGAGCCAAAGAAATACAGATTTAAAAATAAGAAAAAAGATGTGACATTCTTATGAATCCAAATATTTAAAAACTGCAATTATCAAATCCATTTTATGGTTTCTAAGCAAAGGCCCATATTTTGATGTGAAACAAAATTCATTTATTGTTTGTTGTCAACACCACTCCCAACACCAACATTCGTTCTATTAAAAATAAAAAAAATTTAATTAACCTGGATTCCTTTGTCAGTGTTGACAGCATACTAGAAAACATGAATGGCATTTATTATGAATTAATAGATAACTTAATGCTAAAGACCTTTAAAAAAAAATGAATTTGATTTTGAGTGGCTCATCTTTGTGAACCTTGTGCCAAACTAAAATAAGAAAATACAGAGTAGAGAAATTCAAAATAAATCTTTTCAGCCATTTTTGTTAAAGATGCACAAACCTGAACCTAAAAAGAATTTTTTCTTTTGAATGAAATGCAATCCTGTAATTATAATTGCTTTGCTTAAACTACAGAAAAGAATTTGTTGTTGGGATTTCAAGAAAATTATACATCATATGAAAGGATTTATTGAAATGTGATATGAAGAAGACAGCAGAATAAGACTATTTCTGCTATTGACAATCTTTTTTTTTTAATTCTTATTCTATTTGCTAAAATGAACAGAAAGAATTTTTTTTAATTTACTTATTTTCATTTGTAAAATTCCAATAAAAATACAAAAATACTGAAATTAGCCATTAGTTGCAAAAACAGAATAATCAAAATAAAAATAATAAATGACAAAGTTGAAAGATAATATTGAATCAATTGCTAGAAAAGTTGGTCTGCTCTGTTATGCTAGACAATTTTTCTCTCCTGAATCTGTTTTACATATTTATGAGTACTTTGAATATTGATACAATATATGGTGCGGTAGTCCTGCTATATATTTAGAGAGTCTTGATAAAATCCATAGAATAATCAAAGATCATATTTTTTTTAAAAACTCAAGATATTTCAAAATATAAAATAATAGAAAGATATACAAAAATATATATATTTTTTTGAAAAATTTTATATTTCCAAAACCATATTTCAAAATATATATAATATATATATTATAGATAGATAATATATGATATATTTTCTTATATATCAAAATAGAAGCTTCCAAAATGAAGCTGCTATCTATTAACCATCACAAACCCCCATTAGCATGGATCTGGTGAGTTTCCCCTGAACGAAAAACACTGCGCCTCCTCGGCTTAACTCTGACAAAAGACCTCAAGTGGAATGAATATATAGAATTCATAGCTAAATCCACTACTAAGAAAGTCAGTTCTCTGTGTAGGGCCAGGAAGTTTTTTTCTGTCTGAAACAATCCTGCATATATATAAATCTACCATCCGCCTGTGCATTGAACACTGCTGCCATATCTGGTCGGGTGCTCCTGCTATCCACCTGGGTGTCCTAGACAAGATCCAATGGAGAATCTGTCATGTGATAGATCTCGACTTGGCAGCTCGGATACAGTCACTTTCTCACCGGCAGAATGTAGCTTCCCTGTGTCTCTTCTACAAATACTTCATGGCTTCTGCTCCGATGAACTTAGCTCACTGGTGCCCTCTACATATAAATTTAATCGAGCCACAATATTAGCAACTAGGTCCTACCCTTTTACTGCAAAACCAATAAATTGTAAATGCAAATTCTACTCCATCAGCTTCTTTTCTCGCACTTCCCACCTGTGGAATTCCCTTCCAGTTACTTGCTTTCCCAACAGTTACAATCTCCAAGAATTTAAATGTAAAGTCAATTGTCATCTCCTCCCTCACTAACTTGCATCCTCTTCCTCATTTCTCCATCCACTTCACTCTCATCAGTATTCTCATCCTTCTCTTATCCACTTCCTCACACCCACCAATAACCTGTCATCCTTTCTCATAACTTTTCTTCTATGCAACCCCTTGCAAAACAGTGGCAGTAAAATGCCTTGCTTGGGGCGATATGATTATAAAAAAAAATGTGATAACCTGTAGTACTAAGAAGGCTAAATTTGGTTTTATTCGAATGAGAAATTAATTTACTTTCATATAAAAATTCACTTGTTAAACTTGATTTTTAACCTTTTTTTTTTTTTAGATATATCAATTCATTAATGTCACATTCAGATTTTTCAACAAATTGGTCAAGACTTTGGGGATTTAACAATTGAAATCTTTTAAAAGCTGATAGTTTTAAAGATTTTGTAATGTACATTTGTAAAAAAAAAAAAAAAAATTAACTCATAGCATTTTGTACTTTTCACAATTTAAAAGAAAAAAAATCAATCTATTAATCAATCCTTTTTTTTTAACATCTACCAAACAATCATAAAACTTATCAACACTGAGTGTTCAGACCATTGCAAATAATGAATCTTCATCCTGAAAATTCTTGAACTCAGCTTGGCCTTGATACCATAAATTCACTTCAGGATTAAGATCTGGAGATTGTCCAAAACCAAAACAGACAAAATCTTGTACAATTTTTGATTGATTTAGCAGATTTTTCAGGAACAAATATCCTGTTGATGTATTATTGGATTGGAATGAGGAAGCTGTTTGATGAAAAGAACAAATTCTTTAGAATTTCTTCCTGGTAGTAATTGGCACCAGCATTTTCATTGCAGAGAATCAGTGGTCCAAAAAAACTTCACTAATGAATTCTTCCCACACTCTTATGCCACTACCTCCAAATTTTCATGCTGGTTATTGGCAGTTTTTTCCCTACATTTTCAGTTAATCTTTAAGACATCACCAATGCCTATCTTGAATCAAGAAAAATCTTGACTCATCATACAATGTTGTACTGAAAGTAACTGACATTCTGAAATAAATTATAGTCAAATACTTCAAAAGAACTTCGGAGTATGTCTGGATGAAGTTTTCCTTTAGCAGAAAAAAAAAGCCAAAAAGAAAAAAAACCCAAAAAACAGATTCTTGGATGAATATGATTGTCTGCTTCCTGCCAATAGAAAACGTTTTCCCCTGTCACTTCCCCCTGCTTCCAGATGCAATTTTTCTGACATTTTTCTGTAAATGATAAAGATCTTAATTTTTCTTTTTTCTCCAAAGTCATCTTGTTCTTCAGCCTGTAACATTCATTATAAATTAAGAGAATCCTTCTCTTTTTAGAGAATTGAGAATCCTATTTTTAAAGGATTGAAAATGCCTATTTCCTTTGGTTGAGATGATATCAAGCCTAAAATAGATAGATTAGATTTTGCATCTTGAGGTCATAGAAAAGTGGTTCTAGATATATTTGATTTATTTATTTTCTTTGTCAATCTTTTGCCAGTTATTTAAAGACAGAAAATATTTTTAGATTGCAGTAATTTTCTATTTTAGTGCTAATGATTTAGCGATATGTCTTACTAATTAACTCATAGCTGGGGTGAGAAGAGGTGGATTCGTAACTTTCCCATACATGTAATTCTTCTCATCAGAATCAATCTTGTATATTCATAAGTCTACCATTTGCCCATGCATTATCTGATTTGGTGCTCTCAAGATTCTCAACAAAATCCAAAGAAGAATCTGCAATGTTATTAGTTCTGACCGGACAATTCAACTCTTGTCACTTTCTTCACCATTGTAACAAGACTTCCGTCTCTTTTCTATAAATATTTTCATGCTAAAGTACTTGTCTCCTTGATACCTTGATCACATGAATTTAAACATACTACTAGACTGGTAGGATGTGCAGTGTGGTGCAGTGAATATCAACTCGGAATGACAAATCGGGGTGCCGAGTTCAAATTCCTGTTGAATTCCTTGCATTCACTTACACACAAATATCCTTGGAAAAGGTATTACTCCATCTCTTCCCTCCAGTTATGGGTTAAATAACAGGACAGATTGAGTTCTATAGCCTTGACAACCTACTGCGGGATAATCTCCTGCCAAGTCAGTCATGTCTCTTTCAAGACACAATCACCCAAAGCATGTATCACATATGGCACTTAACTGACTGAATGAATATAATAGTTGAAAACATGATTAAGTCTTCTACTGAGCATAAATTGGGGGATCAATTTTATATTGTTTTGAAGTAATAAACTGATCCCCCACTAAATACTACTTGATATAATACATCTCTTCCCCCTCTAGCTATGAGTCATATAACAGGACAGATTGGGTTCTATAGCCTTGGCTGGCAACCAGTCTACTGCAGAAAGCAATGGCAACCTCCTGCGGGATAATCTTCTGCCCAATCAGTCATGTCTCTTTTGAGACATTATCACCCAAAGCATGCATCATGTATGGTACTTAACTGTCTAGACTAGTATCTGGTTCTCATCATATCATCACTAAAGAGACTGAAACAATGGATCCTTGTATCATTCCAGAAAATATTCAATTCCTTCTGCTATGGTTTATTTTTACAAGTGTCAAATCAAAACCAGCACCAATTCTGTCAAACCCTAACCCTGTCCAGCATCAAATGAGTTCAGAAACTGTGACATGGCCTTGAGGGTGATTAATTATTTTCTACCCTGCAACTCCATTCTCACAGATCAAATGTTGCTAGCCTCCGACTACTTCATCACTATTACTATAGCAAACGTTCAAACTAGCTGCATTCCACCAGTTCAGACCTTCACAGCTAGGACCCACTGTATGTATGCATGGCTAGTCACTCGTATTCGAAGATGCCTGTGTACAAGGGTGTCAAGCTAATCTTCATTGCAGACGATTGCTCAAGCACACTTGTTTGTTCAACACCCACAGAGCCCAACTGTGGTTTATACTGCAACTATGCTGAATGAACCTTAGTTACAGTTTCTGGGTGAGAACACATTATCTGGTGTGAATAACAATCTGAACAAGGCCAGGACGCTCAAACTCTCAGTCACTATGACTTGTGACTTTGAGCTAACACAATTATCGTCTACCTAATTTCACTCACAAGGCTTGGGTCAACCCATAGTATGGTTTTCAGGCACTTTCCAAATGTGTTGCACACTGGGATTGCCTTCTCCAGACTGACAACATTAAGTAGTCACCTTCTTAACAAATCAACTATGATGAGATCTGAACGGTCTAACCCCTTGGCTACACGTCCATATATAATGTATAAAATATATACTCCAGACAATGTATAAAAAATAAAACAAATAGAAAACTGTTTCATTGAAACTAGATGACATGTTTCGCCTTTTCTAGAACCCACCATGACATGTTTACAGCATCAAATCTTCATTCCCTTCGTATTATTTTGTTGAGAAATAAGTTCCACTCAAACAGCTTATTTCCAAAAATTTACAATGTGGAGCCAGCTCCTGTGAGAATGCTTCTTTGATCACTGCATTGTTAACCACTTCAATTCTAGGGTCAACCAGTATATATCCTACATACTCTCGTAATATGCACTTCTTGCTCCCTTTCTGTATACCCTTAAAACAACCTCATTTAGTAACCCTCTATCTTGAGTGGCTCCAGAGGCTTGAATTGGGTGAACAATAGTTGTTGCATCCGAGAATCAGGATATATCATCTTCACTCCCTATTTCCTTTCTCTCCCCTGGTAGTAGTGGTGGAGATGGCTTTGAATTAAAGAGTTTGACAAGGACATTCATGTGAATTTAATTTTTTTCTCTGCACAATAGAGAAGCCCACACACTTCAAGCATCTCCCTTGCAGTTCAAAGAGAATTGAGACAGGTGAGATCTGGCAAACCTAATTGAATTGGGCTGTCGGATGCTTGGTCTGTCATGGTCCCACCTTGATCATGCCAGTCTGACTGGAACTGCCCTCTTTTGCTAGTTTGGCCATTTAACATGAAGCTCATGTTTTTTTGTGTATTACTACATGATGTAGTAACATGAGATTCATGCTCAAATTTCACTATAGTCAATTTTTCAAGGAAGTGACTTCTTGATTACATCAGCCTGGACATGCAAGGAGAGCCACTGGTGTACAGGAGATTACAGTGAGAAAAAAAAAACAAGGCACAGAGGATGTTGATGAAATGACAGATAGGAATAACATAGATGATGGCAATTGACGTTGCATTTAAACTTCTGGAGAATTGTAACTAACAGGAAAGCAAGCAAACAGAAGGGAGTTCCACAAATGCAAAGTGTCAGAAAAGAAACAAAGAAGAGAAAAGGCAGTTACATTTAACTAATTTGACGGTGAAAAGGTGGAACCTTGATGCTAATCTAGTAGCACACATAAATTCACCTGGTCAGGGAACCAAAGAAAGAAGCTCAACAGAGCAGTTACCATGAAAATATTTGTAGAAAAGACAGAGGGAAGCCACATCATATCAATGAGAAAGTGACTGAAGGCTGCCAAGTCAGGATTGATTACATTGCAAAACCTTGGATTTTATAGAGAACCTCAAGGTAAATAGCAGGTGCACCTGACTTGATATGGCAACAATATTCAATGCACAGATAAATGGTATATTTATAAATGGATCAATTTATTCATCTGAAATCATCTAGAAGAATTATTAAATCAGCTAAGATATGGCAATTCAATGAATCAAAAACTAACTAGCTTTATCTGGTATATCTTTTCTTGTTAAAATAAAAATATTAAAATAGATACTGATTAAACATAGAATAATTGACTATTTTGTTTGGTTAAAATTAATTTATGTTTCCTAACAAACATTTTCTTTCTTTTACTTTCCTTTGTCTAATCTCCATATTTACATTTTAACAGATTTCCTATATGCAAATTTCATTGATTTTTTTTCTAATTGGTCACTCTTTTTAAGTTGTAGCATTGCCATGGGAATGATATTACATGTTTTTTTGGGGTTTTTTTTTTCAATTATGTTTTGATAATGCTCATATAAAGGGAATTAAATGTCAATAAGAAATGAATAATTTCAATATATTCCATGTTCACAATTGTACATACTTTGTTCAAATATTTTACATTTAGTTAGTTAAGTTCCATACATGATACATGCTTGGGCATCATGTCTTGAAAGAGACATGACTGATTGAGCAGAAGATTATCCCGCAGTAGGTTGCCATTACAAGCTATAGAACCCAATCTGTCCTGTTATTTAATCCATAACTGGAGGAAAAAGACGGATCAATACATTTCCCAAGGGTATTTGCACAAAAGTGAATGTAATGAATTAAACTGAAATTTGAACTCAGCTCCCTGATTTCTCATTCTGAGCTAATATCCACTGCACCACAACACACATCTTCATATTTTATATTAATCATTTATAAATATATAATAATAATGTGTGTGTGTGTGAGAGAGAGAGAGAGAGAGAGAGAGAGAGAGAAATACATAAAAAGAAAACAAAAGACAAAGAAAAACATAAGGGGAACAAGGAAAGAAAAAAGAGGAAATACAGGAGAAAGAGGAGAAAAAGAGAAGAAAAATGTGAAAAAGAAAATGAGAGATGAGAAGAGAAAATGAAAAAGAGAAAACCAAAAACCAAAGAGAAAATCTAAAAGAAAAAGTACATGGGGTAAATTGTAGCTATTTTTTTTATTTTTTTTAAATTTTGTGCAAACACACTGATTTTTTTTTTTTTTTTTTTGTCAGCTGCACCATATAGTCGAGTCAGTTGGGCACCATCTGTGAGAAAAAGAGCACCATGACACAATTCACTCTGACAGAAATTTGGGAACAGCACACTGTACTGCTTGACATTCACGCCAGGAGCTTCAATATGAACATTTTAGTGTGTTTGGGCTTCAATCTGAGGTCAGTGCAGAGGATTCAGAAAGAGTTGAAGGAGTCTAATGGTGATTACAAAGACACAACAACTTAGAAAACTCACTCTGATCATTCTGATAATAACTCCTGAATTTGTTGGAGGAGTTAGGGCTGCCTTGGTTCAAGAGGGTGGCTGCTGGAAGATCCTGTGTCTGGCAACAGGACTCTGCACAATGCCACACAAGCAGGAGAACCCAGCCATGGCTGTCAAGCAATTGCTGTGACCACATCATCCCTTACATCTGACCACCTAACTCCCTTTACTGCTACCCCTTAATTATTATATGCGGAGCAAAGTTGAGGTAGAGACAAACAAAACTCCTTGCAAGACCAAAAATGACTGAGAGCAGGGATTATGGCAGCATTCACCAACTTAAACAAGGAGACCATTCAGAATTTTCAGGAGATTCCCAAATTGTCTGAGGGCCATAGTTGAAGCCAATGGTGATTTTATTGAATAAATTTATTCAAGATATTTCAAGATATTTTTGTGTAGTTTTGGCAAATACATCTGTTAAAATGAGATGTCAGTGTTATTTTCATTTTTGTGTCATTTAGATGAGAATTCATCCATCAGATTTCAAGGAGGGAAAATCTATGAAGATGCATTCACTCATAAAAATCCAACAACTTAATAACAAATCCTGTCTGTCCAGAGGAGGAAATGACTTTGGTTTTCAAATTTGGACAGAGATGAAGGACACCTGTGTCTGCAGAATAATGGTGGGAGACTGGTGCTGCGATAGTTTATAAACAGACACAGAGTGCAATTTGGAAATGAGATGGAAAGAAATAGAAGAGAAGAAATTCATTTGATCTTTAACAAAACAAAAAAAAAATGAATTTCTCTCTTTGCCAATAAACTACTCACAAGGAGATGAGAAAATCAGAGGTCAAATAGATCACTTATGGTAAAGGCAGGCATGGGATTTTTATACTATAATGTACAAGTTGGATATTATTTCTGAAATAGAAATAAAAAAAATAAATCAAAACCTGATATTAAAGGTAAAAGTTATTCTTGAGAATGTGTAAATTGACTCCACTGATATGATTCAGTAAAAAAAATAAATAAATGTAACTTAAAAAATAGCAGCACTCAGGCATAAAAGGTAATTTAGAAAAAATAAATAAATAAATAAATAAATAAAACGAAAAAAGAGGCTACATACACAGAATAAGGCACAAATAGAAAATTAATAACTATTTATAAAAAATTAATTATCTTTAAGGAGAGAAAAGAAAATTGATATTAATGCATGATAATATATTTTCTTGGAGATGTCTGTTCTCACATATAGAGCCACCATTTAACATTGTTTTCTTTGATATTTTATTATTATTATCATTATTATTATTATTATTATGTCATTTTTCATCATATTTCAATTTCTGCTTTGGTCTCACTACCAACCAAGTCTGTGGGGAGACCTAAGGCAGGTCGTGGCGTGTTGTTATGGCTCTATTTCATGTTTTTCTATCTTCCCTATCATCCCTAGCATTACATAGATAAAGTTTTCCTTAGTGTGTGGGCTGTACTTAATAAGACAATTTTTTGTATATCTCTTAAGCTGGGGTCCCCAGGGATTCTTTCAATGTGTCGTTTTGTTCCATCTTCTATCACTCCAAGTGCACCCACCATCACCGGCACAACTCTTGTTTTCAATTTCCACATTTTTTCTATTTCAATTTCAGGTCTTTATATTTTGACAGTTTTTCAAATTCATTGGTTGCTATGTTACAATCCGCTGGACAAGCCATATCAATTAGCAGACAAGTTTTCTCCTTCTGGTATTTAACAATAATGTCTGGCCTGTTTGCTTCAATTTTTCTGTCTGTGTAGATGGTGTAATCTCATAGAATGGTTACATCTTCTATTTCTGTAACCGGTGCTGGGTGATGTTCATACCAGTGTTTGTTTACAGCTTTTCCATAATGTTTGCACATTGTCCAATGTAAACATTGCCCAACTCTATCGTGGCGACTCCTACACTCACTTGGGGCAAGCACAGAACAGCCTGAGATTAGGTGGTCTATTGTTTCTTGGTGTTTATCACAAAACCTGCATTTTGGATCCATATTATTATGCATAATATTTGCCTGAAAGTTTCTAGGGAAAAGACTTTGGTCTTGTGCTGCAAGAATAAAGCCTTCAGTTTCAGTTATTATTATTATTATTATTATTATTATTATTATTATTATTATACGCCAACTAAGGCAGGACCACCACTGATGCACAGAGGGTTAGAGTGAGAGAAAAAACAAGGCACAGGGGATGTCTAAGAGAAAGATAGGAATCAAGGAGATAGAAGATTAAACTTTTGGAGATTGTAGCAAGAAAATGGAAAGGAGTTCCACAAATTAAAAGTGCAAGAAAAGAAACTGCTAGAGAAGAAGCAGCAGTTACTTTTAACTATTTCTATGATAAAAGGGTGGGACCTTGATGCCAATCTAGTAGCACGTATAACAGAAGATTTTCCAGCAGTAGGTTGCCATTACTTTCTGCGGTAGACTGGTTGCCAGTCAGAGCTATAAAACCTAATCTGTCCTGTTATTTAACCCATAACTAAAGTGAAGAGATGGATTAATACTTTTCCCAAAGTTATTTGTGCATAAGTGAATGCAACAAATTCAACTGGAATTCGAACTTGGCTCTCCGATTTCTCGTTCTGAGCTGATATCCACTGCACCACAATGCACATCCACTATCTAGGGATATGATACACAATTCTTTAAACTTCAAGGAATTACAGTGTAACCCGGATATAAGAGAAACCCGGTATAAGAGATATCTTGTCTGGTCCCAAATTAGAGCCTGTGGTAATGTATATAAAATAGATCAGACCCGGATATAAGAGAAATCAGATATAAGAGAACTTTTATCCGGTCCCGATAACTCTCTTATATCAGGATTACACTGTATTACTGAACAGTATTAATTTGGAAGATGTTTTTAAAATACAATATAACAAAATTAACTCAACCAATGAATATGTATGAAGAATACCTAAAGATTGTATCTACTTCAATTCTCTAATAGTTGTTAGCGGTTGTCAGCCATCCACTTGCATCTGAGCATTGGGATCGTTATCCTCTCTCCTTATTTTCCTTTCTCCCCTCAAGTGGCAGTGATGGCAATGGTTGTGAAGGCTCAGCCTACTCATGAAGAGTTGTAAGCAACAGTCACAGAGAAGTGTGGGTGGTGAACACAGCTGAGCAATTTAGGCCCTCCTGACACCATGTCGCAGATTCTCTTCATGTTTACAGTTGAACTCTAAAAGTCTCTGTCCCTCCTCAGATGGTTTTCTGCCAGGAGGGCTGATTTGTAGCAACGGTTTCCCAGGTCTCAGGGTCAATACTGGCCTGTGTCAGGGAATTTTCAAGTGATCCTTGAAGCGCCGGTTTCGGTCACCACATAGCCTCTTGCTGCTGGTGAGCTCTCCAAACAGGATGATATGTGGGAGTCAGGTGTGATATATTCTGGACACGTCATTCATCCAGGATCAAAGCAGCTCATACTTTGTATCGAATACTCTCATACTGGATCTTCAGCAATCACAGCTTCTTCATAAAAATGAAAATAGTTGTTAGATTTAAAGCATGAAGTGTGTACACAGATATGGTAACTTTTCTAACACAGTGGTTGTAAATATTTCAAAGCTTACATATATACAATAATGTGCAAAAGTATTAGGAAAAGAACTATTTTATCTTTTATGAGACATATTGATAAAAAATAAAGAATTTAATTAAAGTAATTTTATTTGATTTACTCAACAAATGCTTTAACAAGAAAAAATACTTGTTACAAAATAAATTTGATATTTAGTATAATAGCCTTTTGCTTTGATCCCAGCCTTCATTCTGTCAAGCATTGACATCACAAGCTTCTTCAATGTATCTAATGGTATCTTGTATGTGTTCCCAAAGTGTGTCTTGCGAAGTAAGATTAGATTTATCAATTTTTTTAATCCAAAATATCCCATAGATGTTCAATAGAGTAGTTTCAAAATAACTTGTTTAATAGAAAATAGGAAAAATTAAATATAACTTCTTTTTAATACATTTCTTTTACACCTAGTTTTAAATAATCAATATTTGTCAGCAATTTACTTGGCTTTTCACCCTGTATTTGAATTTCAGTGAGGTTTTTAGGAAAGTCAAACCTGTCCTAATACTTTTGCACACTACCAGTAGTGTGCAAAAGTGTTAGGACAGGGGTGATTTTAAACTTTATTTTGATGCCTCATAAAAGATAAAATAGTTCTTGTCCTAATACTTTTACACAGTACTGCATGCATTAGGATTGTGCCTTTTTGTAAAATAATTTATTTCCTGTATCATAAACTGATGAACTTTTGTTCAAAATAATGAAGAAGGGTTTAATTTAGTTTATTTTTTAAATAATATCACCCCCAACACAAATCACTTCTTTGCTCACACTTCCCACCTAAAGAAGTCCCTTCTGTATACTTGCTTCCCTGACAGCGACAATCTTCAAGAATTTAAATGCAAAGTCAGTTGCCATCCCTTATCTCCTTGACTCACATTCTTTCCCTGACAACCCTTATAACATCATGTTCTTCCTTTACACTCTTCTCTCATGCAGTACTCTTCATACCTATATTCTCATTCTTCTCTTACTCATTCTGACTCCCCTGTAACTTATTTCTCTTTCTTATCACTCACCTCTTTTGTAACCCCCTGTGCATCAGTAGCAGTTCTACCTTCCTTGGGGTGAAATAATTATAACAAAAAAAGTATATGTAATAGTACTATGACTTTCTGAAGTCTTCTAGAATATATTGGATTAGTAAATATGTCTATGCCTAATAATCCAGATATGAACAAAATAGCTGGTGATCTTTCCCAAGGTAGTTGAATATTATGATTTCATCAACCTGAAAAGTTTCAATATCTAAATCAAAGAGAACATTGTTTTGCCTTTACACACACAACAACCAGTAGACTTTTGATAAAATGTCAAGTCCAGATATGAACAAAATAGCTGGTGATCTTTCTCAAGGAAGTTGAATATTGTGATTTCATCAATCTGAAAATTTTCAATATCTAAACCAAAGAGAATATCGTTTTGCCTTTCTCGTCAAAGAAGAAAATATATTGCAAGAATCACAAACTTTGCAGAAATTATACCCAACTGATTCTAATAATTAAGTTCTAAAACATCTTTTGTTAACCAACAAAATATGATGGTATGAAAATGTTACGAAAATAGCTTGAGATTATTATGAATGTACTTCCATCTGCTATATCATTCTGGACTCCATTGGTCACTAACTGAATATTTTGGTGGTAACAATACTCCATTGGTCACTAACTGAATATTTTGGTGGTAATAATACGAAAGATACCTGTTAGCAAAGTATATAAATTGATAAAGACACAAATTACATTACCTTTTTTCTAATTTTATTTACCCAGTAATGGTGTGTTTCATGCAGTAGGATTTTCAAAATGCAGTTGTTTTCCTTGACTGCTCTCAAGCTCTATTGAGCTTGCTCATGTTTTGCAAAAGACATGCCAAAAGTCTGAAATACTTCCATTACTTCTTTTGATTAATCTATTCACGTTCCTGATTTCTATGATTTCCAGTTTTCCCTCCATCCAAAGGCTGCAATTTCTTCCTCTGGTCTTCTTCCTATTTTTTAATATGCACCATTGTATTTTACTGGTGTTTCCCTCTTATTTTGACCATTATGCATTTTATTTACCCTATTTACAATGTTCAGACTGTTGGCCTCATTTTTATTGATATATTCACGTTTTGGCCATATTTGTTTATACTTCTAGACAGATGGCCCAGTGGATATAGGCATTGGTTAGTTTGAGTGACTTGATCCAAAATGTTGTGAGTTCAATATCAGGCTACAGCAGTGGTTAACAAACAAGTTAAAAAGTTAAAAGGAGATAACCACATAGCTACTGGAAATGGCATTGCACATGGAATAAGATGATCAAAATAAAGGGTTCGGTTTGAAATTTCTTCTACCTGAAGAAGGCCGGAGCATACAACAACCAAAACGCCGTAAATTTGGCAATAAAGATGAGGGCAACAGTCCGAACAATGTAAATAGTGTTTTGGCTCTAGTATGCTTACACCTTTTTTAGATGATTAGAATTTTGAACTGAACTGTCTATTTCATTCACTAGCATTTGTTGTTCCCATTCCATGAATCATGCCACTTCCTGATGTCTCATTTATCTCCATTTAACTCAATTAAGTTTTTGTTCACCTCTGCTGTAGCCAGGTATTGAACTAACAACTCTTTGGGTCAAATCACTGGATCCAACCAACACTTTTATACACAGAGACATGTACCCTTGAAATAAAAGGTCCAGTTCAAAATTCCAATCACCTGAAGAAATGTCATGAATATGGCAAAATGATGAGGACAACAGTCCGAATAATAAAAATAGGAAAAATAATTACGATACCTCAACTCAGAAATATAAACAAATAATACTGTTATATATATTAAAAAGCTTTTTGAAAATAAAGCACTTTTACATACATATGTAAGAGAAGAAATATGCAAATAAGGTATGAGAGACAACAAGCTACTTGTTTCCTGTATATCTATCTACTAGGGTAGCTAGCTAATACCTGTTGCAGATGCTAATTCAGGCACATTTGTATTGAAGAAACACAAGTTTCCAAACACAATGACTTCCTAGCACAAGTTTTCAAGCAGTCAACCCAAATGTTGGGGCCTCATATGCATAGAAATTTAGGTTTGAATTTTACATGGCACAAGGCCATTTTCCAAAGAACTTCCTAACTAAATTCCTGCATTCTAACAATTATTTTATACAGTTGAAATCATTCATGAAATTAGCAAATGGAACATTAAATAAAATGATCAAGGCATTATTTGTAATTATATAAAGTGTATTAACAAATAACAAGAATTACATACTTTGTACAGACGCTGAATATGTCTGATGAAAACGTCTTTCATTTTCTGCATAAGATTGTGTTACAGCAATTGAGGTAAGTTGTAAAGTTCTTTGTTGCTGGAAGATTTATCAGTGTCATGTGTAAGTTGTCTTAGGAATAATTTTGATGGAAGATTGGTGAAAGTTTCTGAGTCCGTGAATAAGATCATCTTTGTAAAGTTTAGAAGAACGATTAGTAAGAGAAAGTGAGCTGGTCTTTATGCTGTGCGTGTTAAAAAATCGTTTAAATAGGCATTCAAAACACCCTTACGATTTGGCGGTAAAATTGTGGATAACTTACCTTGGTTCTGATTGGTTAACTTAAACCAACCAGTGAACAGCTTATATTTATTCGAATCTATACGGTTAGAACAAAATTTATTACATATGTATGCATGACTACAAATACGAGTGTGTGTATGTGCCCGTATATGTGTGCACGTGTCATGCAATATTGCTTAGGTCAACCTGAGGTATGATTTTCTGGCACTTTCAAAGGGTACATGCTGGGATTGCTTTCAAAGTCTAATAACATCTTCAAGTCACCTGCCAGACAAAAGGTAAATGTCAAACCAGAGTCTCATTGTCAGAAACCATTTAAACTAACCACTCAGCCATTATTAATATCTATGTTTTTCTCATAACCACTTTATATTCGCTCAATGATTCAGCTTTACATTTTCATCAACATAACATTTCTTCTCATTGTATCCTTTGGTTTTTATTAGGATTAAAATTAAATCATGCTGTAAACACTAGTTCTCATTTGATCACTGAAGTTAAGTATTCTTGAGCATGGTCATTACTTAGATGGGGGACTGAAAACACTGTAGGGACCCCAATTTTCCGCAATCGCGGATGGAATCGCGGAATTGTCGATTTGAAACGGAATTCTGTTTTTTTAGTGAAATCATTTTCCATGTTAAATTAATCATTTCATTCAATTTTTTCATCTTTTTTCCATAAAATACTCAAGGTTTGTAAATATAATATATAATAAAATAACATGACCCTGTAATATTTCTCAAAAAAAATTTAAGCCCCCCCCCCCCCAAAAAAAACATTTTAAAATCAGTTTCTGCACTCATACAAAAAAAAAATTCCTAGAAAACATAATCTTATTTTGGCAAATTTAAAAAAAAAAAAAAAAACGTTTTGAAAATATAGCGGATGTAGATCAAAGATAATGTTCCACCCCTTCCAAATACACTATGTCACTGCACTGATTAAGTGGAAGTGGGTTTTATAACAAGTTTTAACCTAAAAATGAATGAAGAAACTACACGAGGAAGATTATTTTTAATAATCTTTTTTTGTTTCATTTTATTTCTTATCTTTACGAAATGCTATATTTCTCTCATTCATTTATGAGAAATATAGAAAAATGTTTTCTTCTTTCAACATTATGTAGTTTTCCAGCTATCTAAAGAATTTTTTTTTTAATTCACTTTCTACACTTATAAAAAAAATTCTAGAAAATATACTTTATCTTATTTTCAAATATTAAAAAAAACCTCAAGAAAATTTAACACAAAAGCAACTCAAACTAAATTAGTATTCCCCTCCCTACAATGTCTCTGTCTCCCTGATGAAGTGGAAGTGGGGTTTTTAAACAATACTAGTAACTTAAAAATGAATGAAAGGAAAAAGAGCAAGGTCAAAGCAATACATTTTTAATAATCTATTTATATGGTTTTATTTTATAACTTATTTTTATGAAATGGTACATTTCTCTCTTACAGTTTAGAAATAGAGAAAAAAAGTTTTCTTCTTCAAACATGAGACTACAGTTTAAAATCAAGACACATTACAATTCTCTCTGATTTTTTCATCAAAATGGCTGAAACAAGTTTTAAAATTTCATCTCCTCCCCCAAAAAGAAAAAGAACGACCTCAGTATCTAAAATTTGTGCAAAAGCTAGAGTTGAACAATTTCCCGACGACTTTTATGCAGAAGCTAATATGCTATTTTGCAAATTTTGTCTACATAGTGTCGATATTTTTAGGATTGATACAATCAAAGACCACATTAGGTCAAAAGTGCATATGAGAAAAAAAATCTTCAACTGAGTCATCTCAAGTGAAGCAAAAAAACAATTTCCACAATGTTCAAAAGTAAAGACAAACGAGATGAATTTATTCTTGATTTTTTAAAAATGTGCACTTTATCGGACATTCCTCTGCACAAAATTGATAAAATGAGACCATTTTTATTAAAATACTGTAAGGAAGGTGGCTCTATTCCAAGTGTAAATTGTATAAGGGAGCTTCATCTACCAAAATTATTTGCTGGTCACTTAGCTGCTTTAAAATCCAAGCTTGCGAACGAATGGATTAGCATTATAACAGATGAAACAACAGACTGTCATGACCACAGCATTTTAAATATTATTGCAAACATTCGTGGTGAGTCATTTCTTATTGATGTTGTTACCCTGTCAGAATGCAATCATCAAACAGTAAGTCAAGCATGTGTCCGAGCTGTAACTCATTTTGACATAGAATTTGATAAGATCCTTGCCTTTGTAACAGATTCTGCAGCCTATTGCAAAAAAGCTCATAGAGAAGTCTATGGGATACATATTTTTTTATTAAAATAAGCAACAGGAAAACACAATAGAACAATCAAGAAAAATTGGATCAAAACAGCAGTAGAATTTAGATTACATTTTTATATTTCTCAACCAATCAGCTAAAAACTTAGAATAAGAACATTCGAGAAAAATAGGCTTGGAAGTAAATTAACACAAAAATATTTAGGCCCCAAAACAAAAATGTAAAATAATAAATCTGATTGGTCAGTAAATGTTTTCACACCCTAATGTTAGGAAGATTAGTTGATCCCCTATTAATGTATATAATACACACAGTTAGAAAAAAAAGGTCAGTCACCAAGCAGGCCATTAAGTCCGCATGCCACCGTATACTGTTGGAAATTATACAAATAGTAACGGGTCTCCTCATTGGATGATGAATCCACCACATTGTTTTAGGACAATCCTGTTGATTGGCTGAATTAGGCCGACCTCGTTTTGAACTTTTGGCGGGCTTAGAACGGAAGGGAAGATTTCCGGCCTCTTTGGACAGCCGGCTCCGACAAACACGGTCGCATTTTAGTCACCGCTCCTCTTATACGTTGCCGCGGGGCCTACAATAGGCGCCCTCATGTCTATTTCCCGAGACAGTTATACCTAAATCAAGGTATTTTTATTAGGCTAATGCCTTATCATTTTATTCAGAGAGACTTTCTCCAAATCCTTCGTACCCTTTGAGGTATCCTTTTTGGGCAATTGCCTTACTTGTAGAGAAAACTTATCCAAGAATTCTTCAAGGCGAGTACATCGACCCTCTTTCGACCGAATGGAAACGGCTGTAGGAACCAGACCTCAGAAGAATAATTCCTGAACATCGGAATTTGCAGCTCCATACGTAAACTTCACCCCCTTCCAAGACGAGGCCGAACTCCCTCAAGTCTCCAGAAGGAAGCTAACTACCGTCTCGAAAAGAGACTATATACCAAGCTAAGCAGAAGCTGCAAAAATCAACATATTTTTGCAAGACTAATAAACTTGTTGTTCAAACCCAGGTATGTCTTGTTATATTTGTTGATTTCCATCCACTGCTTGAGCTCTGAGCTATGCGTGAATAATTTCTCACAATACTTTGCCGGCCATGTCATTTCTTCCATGCCAAAAGTTCGTGACCTCGCTCCAAGGACCTTAAAAAGAATAAACCGACGAACTTTCTTTCAGCAATGCAACACGCTGTCGCCAACTGAAACGCACCAAATGTAAGTAGGAAAGGCTTATTTACAGACTCTGCTAATGTCAACTTATACACGTTTTTGGACAAAAATTAACTTCTTGCCAAGTTTATATTTCTCAAAAAGGCAATTTTCGAATCATGTATTTTGTTGGTTTCTACATACCATTTTATCTGTCACATAATATATTGTTTGTTGTTGAATGTCCGTTGTAAATTATTCCTTCACTTTGCGCGATTGCAAAACAGAGTGTTGTATTTGTGGGGGAAATAATCTGAGAGCCAGCCCCGTAAAATACGGAAGCGCATACAACCCAGCAAATACCAAATCCCCCACAAGTCTTAAATATATTTAACAACAGCTACCATGTGTTGTGTTTGGCACACATTTTAAATCTAGTTGGTGAAGTATTCTCAAATTGGCCAGCATTTGATGATGTTACCCAGCTCACTACTTTCATCAAATCAGCCTTTTTTAGAAAGCCGAGTCGAAAAAAGCGATATTTGAAATGGCTTGAAAATTATTTACCTAAAGAACAAGTGAAACTACCTCCTGTCCCAGTGGCAACCAGATGGAATTCCTGGTTTAATGCTGCCAGATATCATTCATCTTTCATACAATTTTATGAAGGATTCTTTAAGCAAGAAAAGTGTCATGACCTTGCAGTGGAGAGAATTCTTGAATTAGTAGTTGATGATCGACTACATCATGCCTCTTACCTTAATCTGCGCCTAAATCTGTATTTTATTACAGAGAACTGCACACGTTTAATAAAAGCTTTGACAAGCTTAGAAGAAACTAAGTCTCCACTTGCGTGTGTTGCTTATAATATAATGGAAGATGTGAAACAATATTTACATGCTGGTATATCAAAATCCACATTTGGCCTTGAAACTGACCGTCTTCTGTCTGAAATAAAAACCGCAGAAAGGGAGAAAGTTATCTCAAACTTTAAAGATTTGTTCAGCCTATCTTTTTCTAAATTGAATAAATACCTGGAAGCCCACCCTGTGTATAACTTTTACAATGCAGCTCGTATATTTGATCCAAGACAACTACCCTGTATAAGTCACAATATGGATAGATTTGCAGATATTAAAGACTTTCAAAATCCTTCTACTGAACTTGTAGAAGAATTCCAAATTTATGTAAACTACAAAGATAACTTACCAAATCCTTTTAATATATCAGCATTTTGGAATGCAAATAAGAGCAGATTTCCTCTTCTACAACAGATTGCTGATAAAGTCATATGGATACCTGTTACTAGTGTTGATGTTGAACGTTCATTTTCTCAATATAAACATTTGATGAATAAAAAACGTGAAAATCTAACCCCTGAGAACACCAAGCAATTGACAATGTTGTACTTCAATGGAGACTTAGAAAAAAGATTTACTGATTGCTAATTTTTTAATTTGGAAAATATTGAATTTCAAATTTTTTAGCTGTTTTTCAGTTTGTCATATTTTTTTTAAATATTTTTGAATTAATGTTTAAATTTTGTTAGAGTATTTATTATTGTGATTGAAATAAGGTTTTGCAAAAAATTGTAGTTAATTTTTTTTTAATATACTTGGAGTTATTTGTTGTTAATACTTTCTGAGATGATAAAAATTTCAACATGTAAAAACCTCTATTTCTTCAAATAGAATAAAAGTTTGAAATGTTTTATAAGTTTTAATTTTTCTTAATTTTTCTCATAAAAGTATTATAAATTCAATAAACCTAATAACTAAGGAAAATTAAATTTTGAAAATGTGAAAACGGAAAAAAACGGAATTTACTAAAAGTGAAAACGGAAAAAAACGGAATTTACTAAAAGTCGAAACGGAATCAAGGAAAATTTGAAACGGAAAATCGGGGTCCCTAACACTGGTATGGCAAGCAACTTCTAACAATTGAAAATATGTCTTCCTCTTTAAATAAACCCACAAAAAATTGATGAACTGCAATACAAGTAAATTGCTTTTCTATTAAAATACATCTGTCATTAATTCTTCATTTATATTGTTTTGAATATGAGTTGATATTGTATCAATCTCATTTGTATTGTTTTGGATATGAGTTGATATTGTATCAATCTCATTTGTATTGTTTTGGATAGAGCTAGATATTTGTATCAATCTCATTTGTATTGTTTTTGATATGAGTTGATATTGTATCAATCTCTATTTGTATTGTTTTGGATATGAGTTGATATTGTATCAATCTCATTTTGTATTGTTTTGGATATGTGCTGATATTGTATCAATCTCATTTGTATTGTTTTGGATATGAGTTGATATTGTATCAATCTCATTTGTATTGTTTTGGATATGAGTTGATATTGTATCAATCTCATTTGTATTGTTTTGGATATGAGTTGATATTGTATCAATCTCATTTGTATTGTTTTGGATATGAGTTGATATTGTATCAATCTCATTTGTATTGTTTTTGATATGAGTTGATATTGTATCAATCTCATTTGTATTGTTTTGGATATGAGTTGATATTGTATCAATCTCATTTGTATTGTTTTGGATATGAGCTTATATTGTATCAATCTCATTTTGTGGTTGTTTTGGATATGAGTTGATATTGTATCAATCTCATTTGTATTGTTTTTGATATGAGTTGATATTGTATCAATCTCATTTGTATTGTTTTTGATATGAGTTGATATTGTATCAATCTCATTTGTATTGTTTTGGATATGAGTTGATATTGTATCAATCTCATTTGTATTGTTTTGGATATTTGTTGATATTGTATCAATCTCATTTGTATTGTTTTGGATATGGTTGATATTGTATCAATCTCATTTGTATTGTTTTGGATATGAGTTGATATTGTATCAATCTCATTTGTATTGTTTTGGATATGAGCTGATATTGTATCAATCTCATTTGTATTGTTTTGGATATGAGTTGATATTGTATCAATCTCATTTGTATTGTTTTGGATATGAGTTGATATTGTATCAATCTCATTTGTATTGTTTTGGATATGAGTTGATATTGTATCAATCTCATTTGTATTGTTTTGGATATGAGTTGATATTGTATCAATCTCATTTGTATTGTTTTGGATATGAGTTGATATTGTATCAATCTCATTTGTATTGTTTTGGATATGAGTTGATATTGTATCAATCTCATTTGTATTGTTTTGGATATGAGTTGATATTGTATCAATCTCATTGTATTGTTTTGGAGGAGAGTTGATATTGTATCAATCTCATTGTATTGTTTTGGATATGAGTTGATATTGTATCAATCTCATTTGTATTGTTTTGGATATGAGTTGATATTGTATCAATCTCGTTTGTATATTTTGGATATGAGTTGATATTGTATCAATCTCATTTGTATTGTTTTGGATATGAGTTGATATTGTATCAATCTCATTTGTATTGTTTGGATATGAGTTGATATTGTATCAATTCATTTGTATTGTTTTGGATATGAGTTTATATTGTATCAATCTCATTTGTATTGTTTTGGATATGAGTTGATATTGAATAATCTCATTAGAAGAGCTGATATGAGTTGATATTGTATCAATCTCATTTGTATTGTTTTGGATATGAGTTGATATTGTATCAATCTCATTTGTATTGTTTTGGATATGAGTTGATATTGTATCAATCATTTGTTGTTTTGATGAGTTGATATTGTATCAATCTCATTTGTATTGTTTGGATATGAGTTGATATTGTATCAATCTCATTTGTATTGTTTTGGGATATGAGTTGATATTGTATCAATCTCATTTGTATTGTTTTTGATATGTGAGTTGATATTGTATCAATCTCATTTGTATTGTTTTGGATATGAGTTGATATTGTATCAATCTCATTTGTATTGTTTTGGATATGAGTTAAGTAGCAGTATAGCCCGGTGTTGCTCAGATGTAATGAAAGCTTTAAAACTAATCTATGGTCCTGGAGCTCGGACTCTTTGGACGGTGGCACAAAAGACTAAAAAGCAATAGTTGTTTCCAGTTAAAGCAAAACCGTAGACTGAAAGAAAAATGAATGGATGTAAGTCAAATTTGGATTTCCTGCTATCAATATCAAATAAGTTTTTTCGCCATAAACTGAATTTTGAAGGCTAAATAAGTCCTCTGAGTAAATGGTATAATGGCTGAGACGAAGAACTACAATTATACCTACTTAGAGCCAAATTCAAAGCCAAAACTAAAATAAAAGAGCTGAAAGAAATACAGACATACAGGCAGATAAACAGACACACACAAACATCTTGCCTTATATATATATATATATATATATATAAATAAAATCCATTTTCTGCATTATTGTAAGAACTGCAACCTTGAAACTTCTGAATATCATTTCTTATGTCTTTGTCTATGAGTGTATCAAATTTGATTAAAATCAAACCACTCCTTCTATAACCAGATTTTTTCGATTATTGATTTGATATTTATCGGGGGTACCTCAACATAAAACCTAGCTAAGAACACTCGCAGACACTTATAATACAACTGTGTAAATTTTCAAGAGCATCGCTTCAGCCATTTCAGAGTCTATAGAAAATGGACACACACAGACACACACACAAAGTTCCATTTATAAATAAGTTTAGATATTGTATCAATCTAATATGTATTGTTTTGGATACGAGTTAATATTGTATCAATCAAATTTCACTCTTATGACAAGTATAGAAGCCATTTTTTATTTTCTTTGTATTTAGCTAATTAATTTTTCTTTGTATTTCGCTAATTAACTTTTAAAATTAGCATGTGTTTTGCTTGTATTTTTGTTCATTATTGTTGATTAAAACATACTTAAACTTATACGAAACACAAGAAATCATCTTGGCAAACTAAGAAAAGAGTGAAAGAGATACTATTCAGGAAATGAATTCTTTGGCACAGAGGCCATGTAGATAACGGTAGTAGAGGTATCTCATGCCAAGTTCAGCAGATAGTAACAGTATTTAAGATGTAATCATATTCTCTGTCAGTTAATGAAACTGTCAAGTAATTTTTGAGCCAAGTAACTTGGCATGCATATATCTATTTTTCAAAGATCCACCAGTTATATGATTCCAAAGTGAAAATTAACTGGTACACCATTAAGAGATCAATGTAAGAAAGGAAAATTATCCATAAATTTACTTGATCAATTTCAGATCAAAACTCAGGTTAACCATTACTTAAAATAATAATACTTCCCTGTCACTTATCATCTCTCGGTTGTATCTCTGTCTTCGGGCAGAGTATGGCTCAGTTGTGTCTCTGTCCAAAAACAGATACCTAGCCGAGAAAAATAAAATACTGAGAGGTGGCCGGTTCTGAGAAACAGATGCCAGAGGCTGCAACAATCCCTTACACTAGAGGGGTGCATTGGTGATCACCACCGAGCTCAGCACAACCAACGATTGCAGGGGCTGGGCAATTTTTAAACTTAGTTTCCCCAATATAAACTCAACTTTGTGTCACCTCACATCTCAGTAGTGAAACAACGTAAATAACTGCCTAAAAAAAAAAAAAAAAGTAAAATTATCTAAATTCTTATAAAATACTAGCGGGTGTAATGAAAGTTTTAAAACCTTTTCCATGGTCCTGGAGCTCAGACTCAGCCTAAAGAATATTTGTGTGAAGTTTGGTGAGAATCGGATAAAAATTATGGATTTGTATAAAGGACATACAGATAGATAAAGAGATACACACACAAACATTTTACCTTTTATATATATTATCAATTTTCTGCACTATTGTAAGAACTGCAACCTTGAAACTTCTGAATATTCTTTCTTATGTCTTTGTCTATGAGCATATCAAATTTGATTAAAATCGGATCACTCCTTCTATAACCTGATTTTTTCGATTATCGATTTTCTATATTTATCAGGAGTATCTCGACACAAAACCTAGCTAAGAACACTCGCAGATGCTTATAGTACAACTGTGTAAATTTTCAAGAAAATCGGTTCAGCTGTTTTGGAGTCTATAGGTAACGGACACACACAAAGTTCCATTTATAAAGAAGTTTAGATAATTATGTTTTATTAATAAATTTAACTTTTGAGACATGCGGATAATGTAATGGTTATCAGAACTGAAAATGGAATCGGGGAGTAAAGCTCAAGTTCTGGTTTAGTTGCAGCTACTTTCACACTAATATCTTAAAAAAAAAAAAAAAAAAAAAAAGACAAGACAGCAACCAATCTCTTCCCTCTCCCAGTTGTAGGTTAAATAGCAAGACTCAAACTCATGGAGGAGGTAACAGAAAACCACACATGTATTTTTTCCCAAAAAGACATGATTATCCCAAATAATAAAGAAAAGTTTTTTTAGACAGCTATGATCACCTACATTCTGAAAAGACATGACCTTTTTTTAACTTTTGGAAATGATAAAAAAAAAATTAGGATTCAGAAATATGTCTGTGATATTTATAAAAAAGTTGTCTGGAAAGAAAATGATTTATCAGTATGAATGTATATTAGTCAAAATATTAGATCGTGTCAATAAGACGATTGATTTTTCGATGACAATTCTCAGAGGGAAACTTGAAGTCTTTTCTTTATGAATACTAAAAAGATGAGAAAAACATTGGCACCTGAATATGATGTCTGCAATAAGATCCAAGAGTCGTTTCATATGCATTGCAGTTTCTCCTTTGGCTACAGAGGTTATGTAAATTGGTTCTTTCTTTAAAGGAAAGAGTCTTTTTTAAGGGGCCTATCCCAGCTCTTGACAAGGAAAGCGGAGCAGAGATAAAATGAAACTAATGAATATCATTATTTAATACAAAACAGCATTGGATATAATAGCTGATCTTTAATCATCAAGAATATTCACGCAAACCCCACACTTAAAAATAGAAGATAAATTTCAATAAAAAAATTCTTAACTTTGACAATTTACCATTATATGCTGAGTTCCTTTCTGAGAGTGAATGATCATGGCTCTCCACA
This sequence comes from Ascarosepion bandense, assembly GCA_037127315.1. Classification (NCBI taxonomy): domain Eukaryota; kingdom Metazoa; phylum Mollusca; class Cephalopoda; order Sepiida; family Sepiidae; genus Ascarosepion; species Ascarosepion bandense. The sequence goes on from JBBBDQ010001935.1 coordinate 1,551,208, forward strand.
ATTTCATGTTACTTATAACTAAACAAAATAGCTCTTTATCATGAACATGTATTGGGACTCATCAGATTTAGTTTGAGTTTTGTTTAACGGCATATTAACCTCTGTGGGTCATTTAATGCCAAAAAGGTAGGGTTTTAAGGTATTTTTTTTAATCTTCAGTCATAGTGAGAAGGTTGATTTAGTCAGATTTTGATGAATTTTTTTTTATTTTAGAAAACTGAAGATATCTTCTAGTTTTGTATTCAGAAATGTAATGCCAGTAATCATTTCTTTTTCCTTCAACAATGTGTTATGGTAATAATTTTTTTCTTCAAAAATGTATTGTTGGTAATATTTTTCCAGCAAAAATGTATAATTTCTTATAAAAGAATATTTTTATGTATATATTTTTGTAAAAGTATTTTTATACTTCCATTGTGTTTTGACCCTAGTTTGGGGGTCAAAACACTATGAAAGTATAAAACTAAGAACATTAGCCAGAGTATTTGCCAATAGCTGGGACGATAACAGATGCTACCACTCCGGGTCAGGGTGGACCTGGGAACAACAGCAATTAAGAGATCGTTCCATGCTACTCACAACCTCCCAATTAAAGGTCTTGCTGTCGGATGCAGTTTACCGTCATACCCAGGATCCCAGGGACTCATCAGACCTCAATTAGACCTCATGTATACGATCTATTACTAAAGATGCTGAAAATTAGGCAATTTATAGTGCCACACAAGTAAACACCAAACCTCCTGCTAGACTCTACTCTCATAAAAGCTGAATAAAACCAAAAATGGAGTACTGCTGCCAACTCCAAGATGGAGCTTCCCTATCCTTACTTGCCTGAGATCAAAAGAATCTGCACGGCCTTGTGGGTGATGCAAACTTGCACTCTCCCCCCCCCCCCCCCGATGAAATATTGCAAACCTCTTGCTATTCTATTGCTATTTCTATGGCACATGTTCTGACTAGCGACATTTCTTGGTTCCACCAGCCATGACCTATGCAGCTGGGATCCATCATGCCACGTACACAAGAATGAATCATCCTCATTCCCTTTAATATTCCATTAATAAGAAGTTCCAATTGGACAGTTTCTTCCCAAGAACTTCTACTTTGTGGAGCAAACTCCTGGCAGGATATTTTTTCCAATCACTACAATCTTAACCTCTTCAAGTCTAGGGTTAACCGTTTCTACATAACCTTATAAACTGCCTTTTTTTATGCTCATACAATATCACAAACAGTGACTCTCTACCTAATGGCGCTTGGGGCTTGAAGCGAGTAAACATTAGTATAAACAAAAAAAATCTCACACACACACATTAGCTCAAATATTATATTGAACACTTCATATTTGAAAACAGATGCTCCATTTTCATTTATTAAAAATTCTAATACATACTAAAGTATATTAAAAAATACCGATAAGAGCTTTAGGATAAGTTCATAGTAATAGAATATGTATTCATTGTAAGAAATCAGTTTTTAGATCAGGTTTCTTTAACATATAGTAAAGAGAGTTTTTTTAAGAGTCTGGTTTCATTGAATTGGTTTGGTTTATTTTACAGCATATCACTCTGAATGGGTTATTTAATGCCAATAAGAATTTTAAGATATGTTCATTTTTTTTTTTTTTAATCATTTCACCCCGAGCAAGGCGGAAACGCCACTGATGTGCAGGGGGTTACATAAATGTAAAAAGATTAATTAGAAAAGAGTGAGGAGTACAAACTAGTTAGAAAGGAACAATAGAAAGCAGGTGCGATGACAGATACATAGGTGGCGAGAAAGGGAAGGTTATACAGGGGTGGGGAGAGAGCTAGAGTCCAGTGGTTAGTAGATGAGTATTGACTTTGCATTTAAATTTCTGGAGGTTGTAGCCGTCAGGAAAGCAAGAATACGGGAGCGAGTCCCACAGGCGGGAAGTGCGAGAGAGGAAGCTGCAGGAGTAGAATTGTCGTCTGCATTTGGCTAACCTGACTGTGAATGGGTGGGACCCAGTTGCCAGTCTGGTTGCACGAGTAAACACCTGTTGAGGAGGCATCAGTGACTTAAGCTCGTCCGAGCAGAAGAGATGAAAGTATTTATAGAAGAGACAGAGGGAGGCCACATTTCAACGATGGGGAAGTGGCTGCAGTCGAGTCGCCAGATCAGTACCTATCACATTACAGACTCTCCTTTGGAGCTTGTCAAGAACACTGAGGAGAACGGCAGGGGCACCTGACCATAAATGGCAGCAGTACTCCATGCACGGACGGATGGTTGACTTATATATATGCAGGATGGATTCAGGTGGAAAAAACATCCTGGATCGACATAGTGACCCAATCTTAATTGAATATGTATTTTTTATAAGAATTCAGTTTGTAGATCTGATCTCATTGCTGTATTTTTTTAAAGAGGGTTTTTGTCAAGCTTCAAATGTATTTATTGCTGGTGATACTTTTCTTTCATTTAAAAAAAATGTATTGCTGATATTTTCACAATAAAGAAATTAATTTTTATATTTTCATACTGTTTTGACCCCAATTTGGGGGCTAACTATTTACCTATAGGTAGGACCCCAACAAATGCTACCACACAGAGTCAAGGTGGACCTGGAAACAGCAGCAATTAAGAGATATTTCCATGCTCCTCAAAATCTTTGATCAGAGGCCTTGCTGCCAGATGCAGTTTATCCTCATAACCAGGACCAACAATTAGAATTTTTCAACTATTAAAAATGCAGGATTAAAATTAAATCCATTAATTCTTTAGAAATTGCTTTGTTTACATTTTGGATATGAAACTGAGTATATATGGGTTCTCAAGAAAAAATAATCTAATCTACCACTTGTCTATACATTGAATACTGTAGACATATCTGGTCAAGTGCTCCTGCCATTCATTAGGAGGTTCTCCACAAAATCCAAAAAAGGATCTGCAATATAATTGATCCTGACTTGGCTGCCTGCCTTCAGTCACTTTCTCACCAATGTGACGTGGCTTCCCTCTGTCTTTTCTACTAGTATTTTCATCGCAATTGCTCTGACAAACTTATTTCCCCTGGTTCTTCGACCAAATGTATTTGTATGTGCTACAAGATGAACATCTAGGTCTCGCCTTTTTACCATCAAACTAATTAAATGTAGCTACCTCTTCTACTCTAACAGTTTCTTTTTATCTTTTCTCACACTTCTGTTTGCTTGCTTCCCTGATAGCCACAATCTCTAAAAGCTTTAATTTTATGTCAATTGCCATCTTTTCTCTACTTGAATTTCATCCATCTCTTATCATTCTTCGACATCCCTCGTACCTTTTTTCTTCTTACTGTAACCCCTTGTTCACTAGTGGCAGTCCTAACTTGCTTAGGGTGAAATAAAAAAAAATTAAAAGATAGTGAAGAATCTTGCTTGCTTGGAAGACTTTCATTGCTGGATTGTAAAGTATACCAGATCAAATAGTAGTTTTTCCTACAATAAGGGATACGGGTTTGATCCTTGCAGAAGGATACATTTACTTAGATTCCTTGAATACACATGCCTGCCAAAGATATAATACATTGTTTATTTTTTTATATTATTTTAATATATTATTTTATATATTATTATATAATATTATTATTATTATATATTATTATATTATTATATATTATTATATAATTATTATTATATATTATTATATAATTATTATTATATATTATTATATAATATATTATTTTTATATTATTTTAATTAATTTTTAATAAATAAAAATTCTTTTAAATAAGAAGTGTCCAAAGTAATAAAAATGTCTGGAATCAGAGTTATGCTCAAATCCCAGTCAAGTTCAATACATTATGTGCAAATACCCTTGGGTATTTGCACATAATGCATTGTGGTGCAATGGATATAAACTCGGAACAACAAATCGGGGTACAGAGTTCAAATTCCAGTTGAATTCCTTGCATTCACTTACACACAAATGCCCTTGGTAAAGGTATTAATCCATCTCTTCCCTCCAGTTATGGGTTAAATAATAAAACAGATTGGGTTCTACAGCCTTGGCTGACAACCAGTCTACTGCAGAAAGCAATGGCAACCTACTGCGGGATAATCTGCCCAGTAAGTTATGTCTCTTTCAAGACATGATCGCCCAAAGTGTGTATCATGACTGACTGACTGACTGAATATAATAGATGGAATCATAAATAAGGCTTCTACTGGTCATAAAGTGGGGGATGTTTTCTATTGTTATGAAGTAATAAACTGATCCCGAATAATTATTACTTGATAATATAATACATCTTTTCTCTCTAGCTATGAGTCAAATAATAGGACAGAGTGGATTTTATATACCCTTGGCTAGCAACTAGTCTACTGCAGAAAGCAATGGCAACCTACTGCAGGATAATCTTCTGCCCAGTCAGTCATGTCTTTCGAAACATGATCGCCGGAAGCGTTTATCACGCATGACACTTAACTGACTGACCCTTGGGAAAAGTACGACTTCATCTCTTCTTACCCAAGCTATGTGCTAATGGCAGGACAGACTAGGTCCTATAGTCTTGGGTGGCAACTAGTCTAGGAGAAAGACAACCCTGAACCCAAAACCTGAGGAGGGTTGTTTTGGGGATCTTGTGGCATTTCTATGCACCAGTTATTGTACAAGCAATCACCCCTATAGTCAAATCATGGGTGTGGGTAGGCTGGCTGTTTGGTAAAAAAAAAAAAAATCGAGTTGCTGAACCCAGAGAATTTTTAAAAAATGATGAGATAATATAATTACAAACAAACATACACACATTTTATATATACACAATTAGATGGATAAATTGTCATGTAAATTAAGCAAAAATGAAAATAACACAGATATTTCATTTTAACAGATATTTTTACCAAAATTACACAAAAATATCTTGCAACTAGCAGTATAGCCCGGTGTTGCTCGGGTGTAATGAAAACTTTAAAACTAATCCATAGTCCTGGAGCTCAGACTCTTTGGACGTTGGCACAAAAGACTAAAAAGCAATAGTTGTTTCCAGTTAAAGCAAAACCATAGACTGAAAGAAAAATGAATGGATGTAAGTCAAATTTGGATTTCCTGCTATCAATATCAAATAAGTTTTTTTCGCCGTAAACTGAATTTTGAAGGCTAAATAAGTCCTCTGAGTAAATGGTATCATGGCTGAGACTAAGAACTACAATTATATCTACTTAGAGCCGAACCCGAAGCAAAAACTAAAATAAAAGAGCTGAAAAAATACAGACATACAGGCAGATAAACAGACACACACACAAACATCTTGCCTTATATATATATATATATATATATATATATATAAAATCGATTTTCTGCACTATAACTGCAACCTTGAAACTTCTGAATTTCGTTTATGTCTTTGTCTATGAGTGTATCAAATTTGATTAAAATCGGACCACTCCTTCTATAACCCAATTTTTTTTTATTATTGATTTTCCATATTTATCAGAGGTACCTCGACACAAAACCTACCTAAGAACACTCACAGACGCTTATAGTACAACTGTGTAAATTTTCAAGAAAATCGGTTCAGCCATTTCGGAGTCTAAAGGTAACGGATATACACAGACACACACACACACACACACACACACACACACACACACACAAAGTTCCATTTATAAATAAGTTTAGATACTAAAGATTAAATTTATTCAATAAAATCGTCATCGGATTCAACCAGAGTCTCCAGACAATTTTGGAATATCCTGCTACTCTTCTAGACAGTTTTCTTGGTGAATGTTACCATGCGTTCACTTCATCTTTGGTACTACAAGGAGATTTTTAGTCTCTCGCTCAACTGCACCCGAGACATAATAATCAAGGGGTTTGTAGTCTGGGGAGTTAGATGTAAGGGAGTGATGTGGTAGCAAAAATTGTCTGGCAGCCATGAGGGTTCTCCTGCTTGTGTGGCATGGTGCAGAGTCCTATTGTGAAATACAGAGTCTTCTAGCAGCCACCCTCTAGACCCAAGGCAACATTACTTTCTGAAGGCACTTGATGTAGGCCTCTGTGTTGAGTGAGTTTTGTTTAATGGCTTATCAACACCTCTGTGGGTTATTTAATGCCAAAAAAGGAGGGATTTTAAGGTATTTTTTTTTTTATGTTTGATTATAATGATAAGGTTGATTTAGTCAGATTTTAATAAAAAATTTTGTTTTTATTCATTTTTATTTTAGAAAACTAAAAATGTTTTCTAGTTTAGTATTCAAAAACGTTTTGCTGAGAATAATTTTTTCCTTTAAAAATGTATATTTTTCTATAAAAGTCTATTTTTATGTATATATTTCTATAAAAGTGTATTTTTATACTTTCATAGTGTTTTGACCCCAATTTGGGGGTTAACTAATTGCCCATAGCTGGGACCCTAACAGGTGCAACCACTCCGGATCAGGGTGAACCTGGGAACAGCAGCAATTAAGAAGTGGCTCCATGCTCCTCACAATCTCCCAATCAGAAGCCTTGCTGTCAGATGCACTTTATCATCATGCAGCCTTTGTGTTGCTGAATAGTAAACCAAGGACACCAATTATTAAAACTAGAGCATAAACTCAAACTTTTGTCCTATAGTATATACAGTACTGTGCAAAAGTATTAGGACAAAAACTATTTTATCTTTTATGAGGCATATAGACATAAAATAAACAATTTTTTATTTAAGCACTTGTTAGCTGTGCTACCTTTGGCATTGTGGGCTGCTTAAAAAAATAAATTATTTGCCAAATTCAAAAATAAAGAGCACTTGCATGAACTACTAGAGGTCAGACAGCTAACTATTATCAAAATAAAGTTTAAAAAGGAACCTTTAAACTATGTTGATACTATTTACAGCTCAATTTGAGGGGGGAGGGAATAAGAAAAAAGTCAGTCATATCCAAGGATAATAGAATAATTAGTAGTTTCAAAATAACTTGTTTAATAGAAAATAGGAAAAATTAAATATAACTTCTTTTTAATACATTTCTTTTACACCTCATTTTAAATAATCAATATTTATTAGGAATTTACTTGGCTTTTCACCCTGTATTTGAATTTCAGTGAGGTTTTTAGGAAAAAATCACTCCTGTCCTAATACTTTTGCACACTACTGGTAGTGTGCAAAAGTGTTAGGACAGGGTTGATTTTAAACTTTATTTTGATGCCTCATACAAGATAAAATAGTTCTTGTCCTAATACTTTTGCACAGTACTCTATGTGCTACTAAGTGTACACCACCACCACCACCACATGCACACACAGTATGGTAACTTTAATCAAAAACCAGATTCCCAGCTCTGCATTAAGATTGTGTGATTAACTGACTAGCGAGGAAGAACTTGTTTATAAATTATTTCTTTTGAGGACATATCACAAAGAGCACTGAAGTGTTAAATTTAAAATTGCATTCCAAATTGTCAGATAAAAAAAGTTGTTTTCATTGCTTTTTTTTTTTTTTTTGGCTTAATGAGCTAATTTGAATTTGAACTCATTTCAATAAAACCTGGCAACTGATGCCAAAATGTGACGTCTCTTCAAAATGAGATGCAAAGGTATCTTGTGCCAAGGCCTTCAGAAACAAACTTACCATGAATACATTCTGCTCATTTCAATAGAGGTCATCAGCCATTCATGTGTGTGTGTACAATAAATTCAGATTTTGGAGGCTTTCCCACATTGATTGTAGAGAAGACGTATATATCCCTCAAGTCAGCACTAGTTTTATGGGGGAGAGTAGCATGCCCTTACAATTTAACAGAGTCAAATTATGCTCAAACATCTCTTATCACTTGATCAGCAAATTTAACCAGGGTTAAGTTCAGTCTATACAGAGGGAGCCAACTTGGGAACACCAGATACTATAAGGTACAAAACTGATTGGGGTAGCAACCTCATCCTGTAAAATCTTACTTACTCTAGAGTCCACAGGAGCAACACTTAGTGCTGTTGAGAGCTTTGGGCCCATACTTCTCACTGGAATATAGGAGACCGAAAGAGGAGGTAGCATGCACATTAATGATTCTACTCTTAAACCAGGGTTTTAAGTGCCAAATATGTGTGCACGTGTGTACAATCACAGAACTAAAAAGCTGTTAACTTACCACACTACCAAAAACAAGAAGTTTAAAAGAAAACTTATCAATATTACCAAAAGCTATAATGTTTAGCTGAATTGAGAAGACTATTAAAAGATTCTTTCAGAAAAAGATTTTATAAATTTTAACTGACTATAACGCAAAGTGTTCAGACAATAAATGTTTCCTGTATGGAAACATTCATCTCATCCTTCAGTCAGTTAAATACCATACATGATACACACTTTAGGCGATCATGTCTCGAAAGAGACATGACTGACTGGGCAGAAGATTATCCCACAGTAGGTTGCCATTGCTTTCTACAGTAGACTGGTTGCCAGCTAAGGCTGTAAAACCCAATCTGTCCTGTTATTTTACTCATAACTAGAGAGGGAAGAGATGTATTATATTATTAAGTAGTTATTAGTGGGGGATCAGTTTATTACTTCAAATTAATATAAAACTGATCCCCCACTTTATGACTAGTAGAAGCCTTAATCATGTTTCCAAATATAATATTCAGTCAGTCAGTTAAGTGCCATACATGATACACGCTTTGGGCGATCATGTCTCGAAAGAGACATGACTGACTGGGCAGAAGATTATTCTGCAGTAGGTTGCCATTGTTTTCTGTGGTAGACTGGTAGCCAGCCAAGGCTGTAGAACACAATCTGTCCTATTATTTAACCCTTAACTGGAAGGAAGAGATGAATTAATATCTTTCCCGAGAATATTTGTGCGTAAGTGAATGCAAGGAATTCAACCAGAATTCAAACTTGGAACTCCAACTTGTCATTTCAAATCGATATTCACTGCACCACAACGCTATCCTTACCATATTTATAAAACTGAGGAAAATCCAGCTGCAAATCTCATTCTTTATTTTGGTCCTTGAAACCAGAAAACCTCAGCTACATTCATTTTGTGAAAATCTAAGGAATTGGCAAAAAGAGAAGAAAGGGCGTAAACCAAAAAAAAAAAAAAAGCACTTACCAAATTATAACAGCATTAGCACTTTTGGGTTAAATGCACTTAGAAGGAATCACTTACCTACAAGTAAAAAAAAAAAAAAAATTAAAATTAAATATAGGCACAAAAATACAGACATTGAAGAAAAATTATTGTTGGTTTTAGTCCCTGTACGGAATGATCGCTAAAACCATCCCCTCTCCAAATTTAAAGACAAATCCTATAGACGCATGCTGGGATTGGTTCTTAACTAATACAAAAAAAAAAGGGGGGGGGTCTCATCTGCTATATTTTTGTTCTTTGATATTTTCAAGTTAGAACGTTACAATCACTTGATCTTGTTTCTGTGTGAACACAATTTTTACTAGTAAACCTTTTGCCTTATTACTGTTAATTCGTCTCGTTTTGACTTGCATATACGTCATTTACTTATTATTTTGCCCTGTTTTTTCCTTTTTCTTATTGTTTATTGAAAATTTTGTCAATTCAGTTTGTTGAGCATATTAGCAATTACTACACAATTATTTATAGCAACAAAATTATTGAGCATTACTTCAGTTTTATTTGTATATATTAATTTTATTTGTTTATATATATATATATATATATATATATATATATATATATATATATATAAATCTCGCTCATTCAGTAATGAATTAGAGCACTCTGGCTATTGGGCATGTATAATGATAATATGCACGCTAAAAAAAGTTTACCTTCTTCTACCGAGTGCCCATAGCTCAGAGGTAGAATTGCTGACTGACGCCAATTCGGTCGGGTTTCAATCCTAGGTTAAAACCAATCAGATGTCTAACCGTATTGATGAGCTGTGATACAGTGAAACAGATCTGTCTGCGGATGACTATATATATATGTCAGTTTCTTGTTGCCTGGTGCTCCTGCTATATATCTAGAAATTCTTGACAAAATCCAAAGATGAATCTGCAATGTTATTGGTTCTTACCTAACATTTAAACTAAAGTCTCTTTCCCCATCATCATAACTTATCCTCCGTGTATCATTTCTATAAATATTTTCATGCTAACTATTAAGTTGAACTTTCCTTTTTTAGCATTTCAACTTTATAAATTTGAACACACTACTAGATTTGTAGAAATGTCATTTTAAATCTGAAATTACTTGGTGTAACCCTAAATTCTATGCTAACAGTTGCTTCATTTGTACTTCTCATTTGTGGGACTCTCTTTGAGCTTCTTGCTTGACTGTCAACTTGGCTTTTCAAAAATTCAAACCCAATTTCAATCATAATCTGTTATCGCCTTGAATCTTGTTCTTTTATTGTTCTCTCTCTTTACTAATGATTTTTTTCTCAAATGTTTGGAGTGAGTCGCAATGGTCAAATGCAAAATAAGTGACAGGATTGTCCAACAAACAAAATTGACAAAGTTTCCAAATAAGCAATAACAAGAAAAAGAAAACAAAACAGGGCAAAAAAATAATATGAAGCAAGCAAAAAATATATTCAAGGCAAATTAATAGTAATAAGGTAAAAAGGTCACAAACTAGGAATTGGGGTTGACACACAAAAGCAAGCTCAGACAAGTGATCGCAAAGTTCTGAGTTCAAGACAAGACAGACTGGGACTGAGTCAGACAAAATGGAGAAATGGCCTGTTTTATAAAATAGAAAAAAATTTTACAATGTAGTGTTCTTCTGCCTATAAATTGGGGAGAGACAATAGTTTTGCAGTCATTCTCTATTAAACTGTAATCGACACTTTCATTTTCAGTAACCACTTGCATCTTAGTGGCTTTATTGCCATGCTCGTGGTGAGATGATTAAGTTAAAAAAATGAACTGAAAATAGTGAATACAGAGATAAAAATTCTTGTTTTAATTTTGTTCAAGAAAGTGTTTTGATCATTTTATGCAGTTTACTTTTAACTAATTTCAAAATCTTTAACATACAAAAGAAAAAAAAAGGATGAAGATGTTAGCCTCAACCAACAATACACAATAAAGACAAAAAGAAATCTCAACAAGGTAGTATTTTTTTTTACCAGCTTTAGACAGGATTAAAATCTGGATTTCATTTAATTCGGTGTATTAATAATAGTAAAAATAATAAATGAAAAAAAAACGTTAATTTTTGGTTGAAAGCTAAATGCACAAAACAACTCCTTTAACTTAATACAGAGAACTCAGATGTAAAATTCCATGAAGATCATGTGGCATTACTGCCCCAGGTTATTGGTGATGCAATTTCTGAAGGCCTCACATTTTTTTTTTTTTGAAAGACTCCAGAGTGACTTCTTGCAGCAATAAAAACAAGTTCACTTCATGTAACCAATTTATCAATTCAGAAACCTTAACCAATGCATAAACCACATCTATTGATCAGGTGAAGAGGCTCATCCCTTGTTTCCTGTTTAGGATGCAATTTCCAGCTCTTTTCCAATCGTTTCACTCTTACGTAGCCCCCTGCGCATCAGTGGCGTTATCACCTTGCTTGGGGTGATATGATTAAAAAAAAAAACATTTAACAACTTCAAACAATGTTCCTTTCTTTCTTGTATAACTACACCAAACAAATAATAATCATTCCCTAAATATATTTGATTAGTATATTTTAGGATTATCTGTTCTTAATCCATGACCTGTTCTTATATGAAACTGATGTCAATGTTGACCTTATGTCTGTTGCTTAACTCCAACAAGACAATAAATATTGCTTTTCAGATGTTTCAGAAGACTTTAAGAGGATTATTTATCCTATTTCTATCATAACATTTTATGTTAACGCCAGGTATACATTAGCATGCAAACACAAATAATAAAAAAGGGAATTATTTCTTATTTATTTAACCCACAAAGTGACAGTATCTGAAAGGAATTAGATTAGAGCATTTGTGATTTATCATTTACAATCTTAACAATATAAGGTACAAAGATGCAACAGACTTAATAATAAAACAGAAAAATGAATAAAAATGGAAAAAAACTCAGACTAAGTAGTAAAAAAAAAACAAAATATAACTTAATAATTGAAAGAACTTAGTGTATATATAAAAAAAAACATTCTGATAAACTTGACCTGAGTTTGAGTTTTGTTTAACGGCATATCAACCTCTGTGGCTTATTTAATGCCAAAAAGGCGGAGTTTTAAGGTCTTTTTTAATGTTTGGTTATAGTCAGGTGGTTGATTTCATCAGAGTTTAATGAAAAATCATTTTTATTTTTTATGAAAACTGAAAATATCTTCTAGTTTGGTATTCAAAAATTCATTTCAAGTTGTTGGTTGTTTATAACCAAGTTTTGTTAAAATTCGTTAATTTCTGTAATTCAGTATATATATATATATATATATATATAGCAGCAGTAGTAAAAATCCAGTATAGGATTGGTAAATAATGCAGGAGGATCCTAGTAATATCGTTAAAATATTAAAACTCATCCAATATAGAGCTCAAAGTAAATTAATTTAACTTACAGAGCAGATATTTATTTATCTGTAAATTCAGATGTCTTAAAATTACACATTGGAAATGGCTATTTCCCCTCTAAATTTTGTTTGAATTTACAGATAAATATATAAAGAAATTATGTCAAATCTGTAAAATGGAGAGTATAATCCAATAAACCAATCTTCTATGAAATATAAAGCGCTCATTGGATATTATCCAGAGCAATATGATCTACCGAAAAGAAAACTCAACACATATTTAAAGCGATTATAAATCCTGATTTATTTGAAAAAGCAGAGGCATCCATCTCCTCAAATTATGAATTCACATATAATGTGATAATATAATATAAAAAATGTCTCAAAAATAAAATAAAATTAATCAAAATAAAGTAAAAGGCTGAAAGCTAATTATAAAAAAAAAAGAAAGGACAAAATGTCTGTCTTTTTAAAAACAAAGTATCTGAAAGAACGAATTGGAAATAATATTGAAATAGATAAATCTAAAACAACTAAAGAACAAAGGAAGAAAATGATTTCTATTCCAAGGATACACCTTTGGAAAAATTCACTGAGAAAATAAATTTATTCGCTGAGAAAAGATTAATGCTGGAGTCATTATTTATAATCCAAACTCATTAAATTCAATCAACAAAACAGGTTAGATAACTTGACAAACATTCTGATTCTTTATACAAAAACTGTTCTCATACAACTAAAGAAATCTTTTCACAAGTCAGTTCATACACAGACATATCAAAAGGATAGCTGAAAAGGTCTCAGATGCTGAGAGCGGGGAGAGAACAAAAGAGATAACTCTGGTCAGATTTTGGGAAGTTGGTTAGCCCAAGAACTTTTCAGCATCCATCTCATGAATATAGATAACACACACACACACACTGCTGCTGCTGAAGAATTTCCATCCTGACCAAAAAGTTAGGAAAAAGGTAAAAAAACATTCTGATAAACTTGACCTGAGTTTTATTTAATGGCATATCAACCTCTGTGGCTTATTTAATGCCAAAAAAGGTGGGGGCTTTAAGGTATTGTCTTTTAATGTTTGGTTATAGGCAGGTGGTTGATTTCGTCAGAGTTTAATGAAAATTGTTTTTATTTTTTATTTTAGAAAACCGAAAATGTCTTCTAGTTTGGTATTTAAAAATGTTTTGCTGAGAATATTTTTTTTCCTTCAAAAATATGTTATGATAATAATTTTTTATTCAAAAATGTATTGTTGACAATATTTTTTCTTCAAAAATGTTTATTTTTCTATAAAAGTCTATTTTTATACTTTCATAGTGTTTTGACCCCAGTTTGAAGGTCCATAACTGGGACCTTAACAGGTGCAACCACTCTGGGTCAGGGTGGACCTGGGAACAACAGCAATTAAGATGTGGTTCCATGCTCCTCACAACCTTCCAATCAGAGGCCTTGCTGCAAGATGCAGTTTACCTTCATGTCCGGGACCCCAAATTTTGAGAAGAGAGTCATGCCAAAAACCTTTCAGTACCCAACTCAGAAAAAAAATATGTGTGTGTGTGTGTGTGTGTGTGTGTGTGTGTGTGTGTGTGTGTGTGTGTGTATAAATGAATATAAAATCTGGCATATTGAGTGCTGGTGATAATCAAATAGTGCTTGACACATAACAACAGCACTATAATTTATATTAATAATAAATAAACATTTTTTTCCCCTCACCCGTAGCACAACTAGAGTTTCATGCACACTCATACATGAAGCTCATAGTTTTGAGACCGGTAAGGAAAAAAAAATCTTTATTATATATAAAAATCCAGGTGAGGGGGACTCAAGATTTTACTATTTTGTGTACCCTGGCATTTATTTTATTATAAACAGTGCTCAATATTATAGATATTATAGAGCTTAATATAATCACATAATTATGAAATAATTGTACTTGCAACACAGAAATTTCTATGTTTCGAGATATATTCTCTTCATCAGGCAATGTTAGATGTTTGTTGTGCCAATGATTTACACTGCCTGATGAAAAGAATCTCAAAACATAAATTTCTGTGTTGCAATGCACAATTAATTCATAATTATATGATTTTATATAGTCAGTCAATTTAAACATTACATATATTTATTCCATTTCAGTTAGACTTATTTTCTAGCTCTGCCATAAAATCATGCGGCTTTTCGAGGAAAAAAATCTTTATTATATATAAAAATCCAGGTGAGGGGGACTCAAGGTTTTACTATTTTGTGTACCCTGGCATTTATTTTATTATAAACAGTGCTCAATATTATAGATATTATAGAGCTTAATATAATCACATAATTATGAAATAATTGTACTTGCAACACAGAAATTTCTATGTTTCGAGATATATTCTCTTCATCAGGCAATGTTAGATGTTTGTTGTGCCAATGATTTACACTGCCTGATGAAAAGAATCTCAAAACATAAATTTCTGTGTTGCAATGCACAATTAATTCATAATTATATGATTATATAGTCAGTCAATTTAAACATTACATATATTTATTCCATTTCAGTTAGACTTATTTTCTAGCTCTGCCATAAAATCATGCGGCTTTTCGAGGAAAAATAAATATAAATAATGTGCATAAGTAATTAAAAATTATTATTAATTCTTTCTTAATATCTTCTTAGATTAATAAATTATTCTTAAGAATTTTCTGCTTTATAATTTTTGACTTTTTATAATTAATTATATTATAATAATTAGATTATAATTTTTGCTTAGCTACACAATTTTCCTACACAGAATCTATCTTATACATTTATAAGTCTACCATTCAATGTATTTATAATATGGCTGCTACATTGGGCCTGGTGCTTCTGGTCTTTCTCATATATATATAGATTGTTTAATTACTTAATTTTTAGTCATAATAAAATTAAACCAGTGCACATTTGTATTAAAAAGTGTTCAATACAATTATATTGAGGAACTTTTGAATATTTTTTATTTTTAAACAAGTTATTACGCGACAGGTTTCTACCATGAGTGGTGTCCTCAGACAATTTGCAATAATGGATTTTACCGTTTACCTTTGTTTTTAAGAATGCTCACGTAACAGTGGTTTTTTTGAACACATACATGGCAGGTAATTTTTGAACACACAATTTTTGCACCATTTTTTGAACATGCAATTTTGACACATATATCTCCTACCTATTTTACAAATGTTTCAATGGTAATTGTAATGATGAGTTTTCCTCTTTGGTACTTAGACTTTATGAATTTAAACATCTGATTTGCTGCTACTCCTACATATTTAGAGATTCTTCATAAAATAAAAAGGAGAATCTGCAATATTATTGGTTCTGACCTAGCATTTTGGATTCAGTCACTTTCCCACTGC
Source organism: Ascarosepion bandense (assembly GCA_037127315.1). Taxonomy (NCBI): domain Eukaryota; kingdom Metazoa; phylum Mollusca; class Cephalopoda; order Sepiida; family Sepiidae; genus Ascarosepion; species Ascarosepion bandense. The sequence goes on from JBBBDQ010001935.1 coordinate 1,567,002, forward strand.
CATAATTTTCTGGTAACTGCTCTGATGAACCTTACTCTTTGGTACTTAGACTTTATGAATTTAAACATCTGATTTGCTGCTACTCCTACATATTTAGAGATTCTTCATAAAATAAAAAGGAGAATCTGCAATATTATTGGTTCTGACCTAGCATTTTGGATTAATCTTAATCTTTGGTACTTCATGAATTTAAGTGCAACACTAGATTGGCAGTAGACAAGAAATCAAAGAGTTGAGTTTGAATTCCAGTTGAATTCATTGCATTCACTTATGCACAAATACCTTGAGAAAGGTATTAATCTGTCTTTTCTCCCTTCAGCTATGGGTTAAATAGCAGAAAATATTGGATTCTATAGCCTTGGTCTGCAACCAATCTACCAAAGAAAGTAACGGTAACCTACTGCAGGAAAATTCTCTGCATATCCAGTCATGTCTATTTCGTAACATGATCGGCCAAGTGTGTATCATGTATGGCATTTAACTGAGTGACTAGATTGGCAGCAATGTCTCATTATTTTACATTTGAAATGGTTAATGGTTTTTTTTTCTCTTGCACTTATCAATTATGAAATTCTCTTCCAGGTTCTTGCATTCCAGTTGACTTACATGGTCAAAAATTGAAATGCATTTTCTATCGTCATCTTCTGTCTTCCTGAATCCTGTTTTTTTTTTTATCCTAAATACACTTAGTAACCCCTTTTCCTTGTGTTTTAGTGGCTTTATCACCTTGCTTAGAATAAAATGATTTAAAAATGAATAACCTTTAATGTCAATTTTTTTAATGAATTTAGCTAAGAGCTTAGATAAAATAAAACCACTGCTTTAATTCTTGGGATATTGACTTTTGAAAAATCTTGCTATGTTTCAATCAAGATAAAATCCTAACAATATAAACTGAAAAAAAATTTCATTGATAACATCAAAATGATTAAAAACAGTAATCTAATCAAGATGAGAAAATATTGATATCAAAAAGAGAAAATTCTTCATTTTAAAATCTTTGTGACATGAACTGCAAAGCAAACTTTCTTGAGAAATACAACCAGATTTTAAAAGGTCAACGACAAAAGATATTTGCATATCTTAAAAGATGAAATTACAAAGAAAAGATTAACTTTGCACTGAAAAGGTTAACTATTTCAAATTAAAAATACCTAACTTGAATGAAAAAAGGTTTTATAAAGCATAAAATGATATTAAATACTACAGCACCTTAGTAATTTAATCTTCAACAAACAATAGATGAAAGACAAACCTAACTGAACTTATGTTCAAAGCAACTAACACCTGTTGATAATCGCTTCATCCTTACAATGGCTATTAAAGTGTAATAATCTCCATTTATTGTCTCCCCTCCCTTGACCTTACTCTATTTTGCTCACAGAGGCCATCATTTTCATAAAGACCCTATAATTTTTGCTTCAACAGATACAATATAAAAACAGTGATATCCTTCCTCCTGTATGAGAACAAATGTTGAACAATCTCCTCAAAGATGAAAAAGAGACTTGAAGCAACAGAAATGTGGTTCTACAGAAGGATGCTGAGTATACCATGAACTGAACATGTGAGCAACAACAAGGTTTCAGAGAGAATGGAAATGAAAAGAAAACTTATACATCAGGAAGAAACAGCTGAAGTTTTTGGCACATGTACTGAGAAAGGAGGGCTTGGAAAATCTGATACTCACAGGGCAGACAGAGACAACGAGGAACAGAAGAAAGCAGCATGTAACATACTTGATGGGATTGAGCAAATGAATGACAGAACAGGATTTGGGAGAAATAACAAAAAGACAAAATTTATTAAGAGCTACATCATCATCATCCCGCAACCTCGGCCGAGATAGAACTCACTACACCCTTCCAGTATTCCCTATTTGTCATAGCTCCTGTAAGGTCTTCCTTGGCAATAGATGTATCTCTGTGTATCCTGTCTGGAAAGGTTAACTTACAAGATCCATCGTGAGATGATGGGTGCCTCCATAATACAAACGATGAAACAAGTTCATCCGTGGCACATGCACAATGCCCAGCAAACTGGACACGTCTCTTTTGAACTAAGGTTGATACTCTTGGTAGGTCTCCATATATTATTTCTAGAGTTGGGTGGTTTCGCCATGAAAGATCAAGTACTCTTCTGAGAAGACGAGTATAACATCCATCTAAACGGATTTAAGATTTAAGAGCTACAAGGGGCAGGAAGATGTGGAGAACCATGATCACCTACCTCCTGAAGGAACACAGCATATAAAAGAAGAAAGACTTGAAGACCAAATAGTCATCCATTAAAAATGCAGTCACTAAGATCAAGTATGGTATAAAGTCCTTCTGTAAATACAATTTAAGGTTGTGATCTCTTCATAAATGTTTGCCAAGATCAGTGTTGATAAAATGCAGGCTTCACTGATTTCAATTCAGTCAAATATCTATTCATTCATATTATCATGAAACAAATGGATCTGCTGATAATTTATCCAACAGTCATCAAAACTAATGATTATAGCTGGAATCAACATCATGGTGAGTAATCCCAACAAAGAAACATAAAAACAGGGTGTGAATTAAACATGATCACAGGTTTCTATGAAGATGTTTATTCAACCCAACAAAAGTCAAAAACAATATGTACAAAATGATATATACTGGAATACTTTTTTATAGTAATTACTCCATTACTAACTAATGCAGTTTCACAGACTAATAAATCATACTTAACTAAATGCTAAAGTCAAACTAATGTTCAGGTCAACACATACTTAGATAAACCACATATTAAAGCAGACTGATATCATTAGACTGTAAAAAAAAAAAAAAAGCCCCAACTATTAATCACACACACACACACATATATATATATATATATATATATACATACACCACTAACACACTTACACACACACAAAGATTTTCCAAGTCTGTTAAGATTTTCTAAGTCTACCAAAGAACTGATATAAAAAAAAAAAAAAAAACAGAAATTGAGCATACTTTAATAAGACCAAAACCTTATAGAAATAACCACATCAAAATTTAAGATTTTTTTTTTTTTTGTTTTATAATCGTTTCATCCCGAGCAAGGCATTTCACTGCAACTATTGCGCAGGGGGTTACATAGAGTGGTGAGAAAGGATGGTTAGATATAGGAAAAGTCAGAAGGAGGGTGATAGATGGGTAAGGATACCGAGAATGAGGGTTGGGTAGATAGTGAGAGTGTTGGGAGAATAGCTGCAAGTTAGTGTGATAGGAGGTGTCTATTGACCTTACATTTAAACTCCTGGAGATTGTAGCTGTCAGGAAAGCAGACATGTGGAAGGGAAGATATATTAAACATCATAAGAAATAAAATATTCTAAATGATATCCATATACAACTTGAGTCTGCTGATAATAGCAAACAGAGGTAAGGATTATGTTATGTATTTAAAAGTTCTTGATAAAAGAACACAGCTTCCCTGGGCCTTTTCTAAAAATATTTCCATGGTAACTGCTCTGATTAACTTTCCTCTGTAGTACCTAGACTTGATGAATTAAAGCCCAGTACTAGATTAAGGAGCAAATGTGCATTGTGGTGCAGTGGATATTGGCTCAGAACGACAAATCAGGGAGCCGAGTTCAAATTCCAGTTGAATTCATTGCATTCACTTACGCACAAATACCCTTAGGAAAGGTATTAATCCGTTTCTTCCTTCCAGTTATGGGTTAAATAACAGGACAGATTGGGTTCTATAGCCTTGGCTGGCAACCAGTCTACCATAGAAAGCAATGGCAACCTACTGCGGGATAATCTTCTGCCCAGTCAGTCATGTCTCTTTCGAGACATGATCGCCCAAGCGTGTTTCACGTATGGCACTTAACTGACTGACTAGATTAACAGATAGGTCTCATCATTTTACAGATAAAATGGCCAGATGTAATCACTAACTGTTATATTTTGTATTTCTTTGTGCTTAGTTGTAGTCATAGCACAGCTTTCTGTGTTCTTTGTGATGACAGGGTTTTTTCCTCCTTTACTTCTCCAGTTATTCTCTATTTATACTTGTCTACTAATTTGCATATTCTAAGCACCTATGGTTTAGGGAGTAGAGGCTCCGACTGACACCAAATCGGTCGAGAAGCAAGTAGATGTCTAGTCACACTGATAAGCTGTGAAACAAGCTTGTATGTGGATGACAAATATATAACAGGATGTGCATTGTGGTGCAGTGGATATCAGCTCAGAACAAGAATTCAGGGAGCCAAGTTCAAATTCCAGTTGAATTCATTGCATTCACTTACACACAAATACCCTTCGGAAAGGTATTAATCTATCTCTTCTTCTTCCAGCTATGGATTAAATAGCAGGACAGAGTGGGTTCTATAGCCTTGGTTGGCAACCAGTCTACCACAGAAAGTAATGGCAACCTACTGCGAAATAATCTTCTGTCCAGTCAGTCAGGTCTCTTTCGAGACATGATCGCCCAAGCGTATATCACATATGGCACTTAACTGGCTGACTGAATTTGCATATGATACTAAACTAACAGTTTCTTTTCTAGTACTTCTAACATGTGGAACTCCCTTCCGACTTCTTATGTTTCAGCCAAAAGTTTAAATGTCATGTCAGTTGTTTTGTTCAAACTTTAGTCCTGTTCTTTTATTGGTCTCTCTCCTTAATATGTTTTTTTTTTCTTCATTGTCTTTCACACTCAGTAACCTCTTGCATATTAGTGACTTTATTACCTTGCTTAGGGTGAGATGATAAAAAAGGGATTTCCTAATTATGATATATGAATACTAATTATGAAACTAAACACATATAAAAAGATGATTATTGCACAGAAGGGAATTTGGTCACAATGTCAATTTTGCACTTTGATATTTAAGTAGCTGTTTTGATTACTTTCTTAATTGTTACATTATTTAACGTAATGGACTGAAGACTTAAAATGTTAATATCCTGGCCATTAGAATCAGGTTCAAATATTATCATAGTTAATTTATCAAAGAGGTGACCTCAATTGGGGAGGGGGGATCACAGTATGTACTCCGTTTGGAAGTGCCTGGTAATTATACCACAGCTATAGACAAGTCTTGTGAGTGAAATAATGGAGAAGAAACAGGTTGGAAACAATCAATGGTTGCATTAACACAATATTACGAGTCATCATGCCTGAGGTTTTGAACATACTTGCCCTATCAAAGTACTCCCTCCAAAAAACTGTAGCTTTGTTCAGAATAGTTACACTTTAAACTGCAGGCTGGCTCTGTAGATGTTAAAGAAATAAAAATATACCTGAGCAGGTGTCTACAAGAGGGATTAGATAGCCATCCTAACAGATAAGCATACTTGGAAATATATAGTCAGCCATTATTTATATTGTTTTGTAGCATAACGAGACTTCTTTTGTTTCAAGGGGGAATATTAAAAAAAAAAAAATTAAAAAAAGAAAAATATGATATCAAACTCATATTACAGATATAAAATGTTTTATTTTTATAATCATTTCACCTCAAGCAAGGCAAGACCAACACTGGTGCACAGATGGTTGCCTTAAAAGAAAAAACATGGTACAGGGGACATCAAAAAAAAGATGAGAGATAAATAGGAATCAAGGAGATAAAAGATGGCAATTGATGTTGCATATAAACTTTTGGAGATTGACTATGACAATGCAAGAAGAAAGGAGTAAGCACAAACTTCAAGAAAAATGAATGCATGGTCATCCGCAAAAAAGAAGACCCCAAAATGCCAACTACAAGTCAGAGAAACTAAAATAAAACCACTAAAGAAATTTAAATACCTGAGAAGCATGATGACAGAGGATGGAAAGTGCGACATTGAGATCTAAAAGTATATTGGTACGGCCAAGGATACATTTCACAAGCTAACCAGAGTACTGAGAGACAGGAAAATTTCATTGGAAACAAAGTAAAGCCCGCTGGATAGCTATGTGATGTCTATCCTTCTGTATAGCAGTGAATGTTGGATGATCTTCTCTAAGATAAAGGAAAGGCTTGAGTCAGAAGAAATGTGGTTTTACAGAAGAATGCTGAGGATACCATAGACTGAGTACGTTACTAACGATGAGGTATTGGAGAGGATGGAAACAAGGAAAAAAACTCATACTTAACATAAGGAAGAGACAGATGAGGTTTCTGGGACATGTAATGAGGAAAGAGGGCCTGGAGAATTCAATACTCACAGGATGGATAGAGGGAAAAAGAGACAGGGTAGAGCAGAGCAAGACCTACTTGATAGGCCTGAGCAAATGGAAGGCAGAGCGAGGTTTGGGAGAGATACCAAGATGAAGAATTTTGAGAGCGACAAAAGACAAAGCCAAGCAGAAGTCCATGATCATCTACGTCCTGAAGGGACACAGAAGAAGAAGAAGAAGAAGAAGAAGAAGCTATCAGGGAAGTAAGCAAATTTAATGGAAGAGAGTTCCACAAATAGTCTGAAAAAAAGAAATTGTTAGAGTAGAAGAGGTGGCTACATTTGAATATTTTGAAGATGAAAAGTTGGGACCTTGATGTCAATCTAGTAGCATGTTTAAACCCATGTGGTCAGGAAACTAAGGGGAAAAGCTCATCAGAGCATCTGTCAGGAAAGTATTTATAGAAAAAAGACAGAGGGAAGCCACATCACTTCAGTAAGAAAGTGACTGAAGGATGAATTATATTGCAATCCTCCTTTGGATTTTGTCGAGAACTTCAAGACGAATAGCGTACTTTTGATCGATCCTGACTTGGCAGCTCGGATACAGTCATTTTCTCACCGGTGCAACATGGTTTCTCTGTGTTTCTTCTACAAATACTTTCATGGCTTCTACTCAGATGAACTTAGGTCGCTGGTACCCCCGAAACATAAATTTGCTCGAGCTACAAGATTAGCAACTAGGTATCACCCTTTTACTATGAAACCAAATTGTAAACACAAATTCTACTCCAGCAGCTTCTTCTCTTGCACTTCCCACCTGTGGAATTCCCTTCTGTTTACTTGCTTTGTTGACAGCTACAATCTTCAAGAATTCAAATGTAAAGTCAATAGTCATTTACTCTCTCACTAACTTACTTCCTCTCTCTCTCATGCTTCTTTCTTCATCCACTCTACTCCCATCAGTATTCTTATCCTTCTCCTACCCTCTTCCTGACACCCCCCTGTAACCTGTCATTCTTTCTCATAACTTACCTCCTATGTAACCCCCTGCTCATCATGAATCAAAAACTGAACAATGTGGGAGGAGAGACAGAAAGAAATAGGTTGAGAAAAATGAGAGAAATAGGTTGAGAAAAATAAAGAGGCTTAGAAAAAAGCCTTTCTTGGGGCAACACAATTATAAAGAGGCTTAGAAAAAATGCCTTGTTTGGGGCAACACAATTATAAAAAAAGATAAAAAAAATGTTAGAGTAGAAAAGGTGGTTACATTTGAAAATATTTATAGAAAAAACAGAGGGAAGCCACATCACTTCAGTAAGAAAGTGATTGAAGGATGAATTATATTGCAGATCCTCCTTTGGATTTTGTCAAGAACTTCAAGATGAATAGCGTACTTTAATATAGTTTAATAAGTATAAACATTTCATTTTAGATTCCTCTCACTTCACAGGCAAAGCATTTTCACTTTGAATACAAAATATGAATGAAATAACAAAAGTGATTTTAATAGACAAAGAGATAAAGGTCGAACAGTTTTCCAACTGCATAACAAGAATAGAATTGGCTTTTGTATGAAAGAAGAAAAAGCTCCAGTTTTGATGACTCACAAACATGAAGATATAAAACAGTATTGATTTTATATACAAATACAGAAAACTCTCTCTTGCCTGAGTTGAAGACTATGCAACTGATGGAAACCGATTTCTTACTTTAAAAAATAAAAGAAGATAGATGATGATTAAAACAGTGAAATATAAATATATATATATATATATATATATATATATATATATATATAGAGAGAGAGAGAGAGAGAGAGAGAAAGGAAAAATTGCAAAATAAATAAAGAAATCATGATTCAAAAGTGAAGAGAGTGGAAGGAGAGACAGAAAGAAATAGGTTAAGAAAAATATAAAGAGGCTTAGAAAAAAGCAGAAATAGTGAAAGTTTGGTGGGAGGAGGGGGAGGGGGGTAAAAGAGAATGTAAAAGAAGAATTGTAAAGAGAAGTGGGGAAATAGTGAACTGAGTGAAAAAGAATGATAAAAGAAAAAAAAACAGAGAAATAGGGAAGAACAAAAACGGTCAGAGAGAGTGGGTAAAAAAAAAAAAATTAAAATGAAGCAAAAGAAAAAATGAAATACGGAGAGAAGAGAATTACAAGGACCAAACTTTGGATAACATAATGGATAGTCAAGGTCAATGAGCAAGACAGCATATCAAGTAGACAAATATCATGGAAGTAACAAAAGACCCCAGCAAATATTGAATAAAAACCAATCAATATTTATCTAAAGTTGATATCTAGCTCCAAGTAATCTTATATGCTGTGTCCCTTCAGGAGGAATGTGATCGCGCCTTTCTACAGCTTCCAATCATTTGTACCTGTAATCAACCTTTGTTCTTTAACTATTGTTCCCAGTCCATGTTTTGCCAGCCATTTATTCAAACACATTAGGAAAATTACTTGCTCCTTTTGCATTCAATAAGTCAATATGAGTGTTAAATTCTCTAATGTTACGTGTTAAGTGTAACAAAAGAAAAAAATTTGATTAACCAAATCTCAGAGTTAAAACATACAAATATTTAATTTACGATAAACACAAAATGATATATATACAAAATTTCCATTTTTTTTTTGCATTCAAAACAGAAAGTTTACTACTGGCAGGTGAAGTGTTACAAAGGGGAAGGAAGGGTCAGTATCTAAACCCAGTTGAGTTAGCGAAGCAGTTTAAGTGCTATACTTTTTGGAAATCCTTAAATCTGTATATAAAGAATGATTTCTGGTATGGTCAATGAAAGAGACAAAAATTTTTATTTACCTTTTTTAGTTCCATGAGGTTCTCTTTCAGGTTTTAGTTGGTCGGCAACTTTTCTTAGAGATTCTTTCGGCTGGATATAAATCCTTGAATCAAAGCCGGCATAGATAATGTCAGCAAATCCTTTTAACAACTGACTACTCTCTTCCTAAAACCTATTTCTATAGGGGCTAACACATAATTTGCATATTTCTAGAACATTTCAAATTCTCTCGATTTTACAGGAACATTCTGGCATCTTCCAAAATGTTCTATTCCTAATTTCCTTATTTTTACGACTACTTCATGAATTGAAACTTTTTGCAATAACAAGTAGGACTCAATAGAATCCCTTACTACAACTTCTAAGACATTATTATTATTTTTTTTATACATAAATGCATCCTTGCAACACTAAGCTTTTTTATCTTATTAGGCATTCCAGAATTTTAACTGGACCTTGTTGAATGGTATTAATCTCCAGGTGGTGAATTAAATATCTGTTGAAAATTCAAAAATTAATTTTGCTTTTATTTTTTAATCATTTAACTATTTCAACAGTAAAAGGGTGGGACCTAGATGTCGCTCTGGTAGCACGCTTAAATTCATGTGGTCAGGGCACCGGGGGGGGGGGGGGGAGCTCATCAGAGCAGCAGTTATGAAAATATTTGTAGAAAAGACAGAGGGAAGCCATATCACATCAGTGAGAAAATAACTGAAGTCGAGATGCTAAGTCAGAATCAATTACATTACCGATCATTCTTTAGATTTTACCAATAACCTTGAAATGATTAGCAGGAGTGCCGAACTAACCATAGTAACAGTACTCAATACACGAACAAATGCTAGATTCATAAATCTTCAAGATGGAAAAATAATATAAATTTTTATACATTAAGAATAATTTTAATAAAGTATATATGACTAAGTATAAAAAATATTTCATGTAATGAGTTTCATCTTTAAGACTTCATTGGACTAAAGGTTTATATAAACAGTCACATTTAGAATTGAGAGTAGTTGTGGCCCAACTATTGGCAGGTGTTGGCTGTCTGTTGAAAGTTCTGAAGTTACATGTTGTGATGTTAAAATGAGCAGAGAAATGGTGTGAGAGAGAGAGAGAGAGATCTTACTGGTTGAAGGGAAGAACTGAGTCATAGTTCATCATGACAGAAGCAGCAGATGTTCCAAGTGTCACCCTGCACCACCATTCCAAACAGTGCACATGAATCCTTGAATAAATAGCAACATAAATTTAAAACAGGACTGAAGTCTTGATTTCTCCCATTGATATTAATTTCACATTTGTGAATATATGGAGGACAATTCCCGGTTTTTGTACACAACAACATATACAGAATAGAGACAACATGTCATTATTTGTTTGGTAGATGAAAAGTTGACAGAGAAAATCCATTGTATATTTACACAGCTGAAAGCTTTCAGTTTTCTTAATCTCGTATGAATGTCTGCATTATTTTCACCTTCCAAAAACAGAAATTTTATAAGAACTCTTTGCTTACTACATATATCCAAAGAGGCAGCCATTTTAAAAGAAGATTATGGGCAAGGAAAGAGAACTCAACAAACTTTCTCCCTGGGTTCTAAAACATTTTATCATTTATAGTTGATTGTCAGCAAAAAGAAGAGACTAACATGTAAAAATCAAGCAAGTACAAAACTTTAAATGTCTAGGAAGTGTTTTAAAAGAGGTCAGAAAATAAGATACTGAAATCTGAAGAAGCATTGGGATAGTGAAACATGCATTCCAAAAGCTAAGCAAAGTATTAAGAAACTGGAAAATCTCATCAGAAACAGAGAAAACAGCACCAAACTATGTAATACTGTCCTTCTACAAGGCAGTGAATGTTGGATAATCTTATAAATGATTAAGTAGAGATGTCAAGCAACAGAAATATGGTTCTACAGAAGGATACTGAAAATGCTATGAACATGCAACCGATCACAATTTTTTTTTTTTATATATAATGGAAACAAAAAGGAGACTTATACTTAACATTAGAAAGTGAGTTGAAATTTCTAGGGCACATAATGAGGAAAATGGTGGACAGTTTATGACACTGATAGGATATATTAAAAGCAAGAGCAACAGAGAAAAGCAACACATAACCTATATAACTAACTTGTATAAATGGTTGGTAGAATAGCGATTAGAACAGATAGTTAAAAAAGGAAATTTATTAATAGTTATAAACAACAGGAAATTTTAGTGGTAACAAAAAGATATTAAAATAATTGACTAATAATTTTAAAATTAGATCAGGTATTACTTTTTAGGATGTGTGTTCTGGTGCAATGAATATTGTCTCGGAGTTCAAATTCCATTTGAATTCCTTACATTTACTTATGTGCAAATACCCTTGGGAAAAGTATTAATCCGTCTCTTCCCTCCAGTTATGGGTTAAATAACAGAACAGATTGGGTTCTATAGACTTTGCTGATAACCAGTCTACCGCAAAAAGTAATAGTAACCTACTGCAGGATAATCTTCTGCCCAGTCAGTCATGTCTCTTTCGGGACATGATCGCCCAAGCGCGTATCATGTATGGCACTTAACTGACTACTTTTTAAGTAATGTGTGTGTGAGTGTGTGTGTGTATTATCATCATTATTTAACGTTTATTTCCATGCTAGCATGGGCTGGATGGCATTTTCTTGATGGCTCCATAATTGAACCATCATGAAATATTAGAGAGAGTTTTACAGCTGTGTGCCCTTACTACCACCAACCAGTTTAGTAGACTGGAAACTTTTATCGAGACACCATCTCTATGAAGTTTACCTACCAAAGTTAAAGAGTTCAGAGTAAGGTGTAGAAGTTTGTACATCACAGATTTCTTTCTCTTAGAGAAGTTGCTATCTCAAGCTAACGACTCATACCCAGCCTAACTTTTTCTTTTTCTCTTAAATGATCAGTTTAGGGGTTAAGTATTTGCCTATACTGGGACCCTAACAGGTGCTACCACCCTAGGTCAGGTTGGAGCTGGAAACAGCACCAAATAAGAGGTGTTTCCATGCTCCTCTAAACATCCATCTCTCAAAGAGATGCCTTGCTGCCAAATGTAGTTTATCATCATACCCTGGACTAATATATATATATATATATATATATATACACACACACACACACACACACACACACAGACACAGATATAATGTTTGTTTAAATTTTGGAGAAGTAATCAGTATGACTTTTTTTATTTTGATATCTATTTTTTGACAAAAATAAATTAAAATACATCTCACTAATTTATAGACAACTATTTTGATCAGAAAACAAATACAAGACAAAATTTTAAATTAAAAAAATCATTTTGCAAAAACATTCAGTCAGTCAGTTAAGTGCCATGCGCGATACACGCTTGGGCGATCATGTCTCGAAAGAGACATGACTGACTGGGCAGAAGATTATCCCGCAGTAGGTTGCCATTGCTTTCTGCGGTAGACTGGTTGCTGACCAAGGCTATAGAACCCAATCTGTCCTATTATTTAACCCATAACTGGAGGGAAGAGATGGATTAATACCTTTCCCAAGGGTATTTGCGCGTAAGTGTATGCAAGGTTTTCAACTGGAATTCGAACTCGGTTACTTTGATTAAAAGCCATAGCTCTCTAAAATGACAAATAGTGTGAGTTTTCTTCCCATCCATTTCATGACATCAAAGTTACAAAATATCATACTCTTTAAATATAAATCTACCTAAAAATGTACTCTAAACTTTTCCTAACATGTTGCTCGTCAATACAGTCAGTCTTACAAGTTATTTATTTAATACTGCCAACTTAAGCCTTACACCAATTTTTACTTTTATTTTTAAATCGATTCACCTGAACAAAGATGATAGTGTCACGTCATAGTGACAAAGGGTTACTGGAAGTGAAAGAGAATGAGATGACTTTAGAAGGAACTGGAAACCCAATTCTAAACAGAAAACAAAGAATAGACCTCTGCTCTTGTTCAAGAAAACGAGGAGGGGTAGATACAAGAATTGTGTTTAATATTTTTGTTGTCAATTTTCATGAAACTGCAGAAATATAAACCAAGTTTCATGTTTGAGTTTTCTTAAAATTAACAAAATTGATCTGGTTTGTCTTGTTGCCACTCTTTCTTTCCTGCTTTCTAACCCAAAAAAAAAGAAAAAATGAAAACACGAAAATCCCTCCTTAAATCATGATGGTAGCAGTGGATGGTCTTTTTCAAGTAGTCCTTGTATCTCTTTAGAGGTAGTCATGAATTATTCTAGCATATATATATATATATATATATATATATATATATATATATGTGAAAGAGACTGTTTCCTTAAATTTTTTAGAAGTTTTTTTTTTTTTTAATCATTTCACCCCAAGCAAGGCATTCCACTGCCACTATTGCGCAGGGGGTTACATAGGGGAAAGTGATGAGAAAGAGTGGTTAGTTATCGGAAATGTCAGAAGGAGGGTGATAGACGGCTGAGGATACCGAGGATGGGGGTTGGGTAGATGGGGAAAAGTGTTTGAGAGAATGGGTGCGAGTTAGTGTGTTAGGAGGTGTCTATTGACCCTACATTTAAACTCCTGGAGATTGTAGCTGTCAGGGAAGCAAGTATGTGGAAGGGAATTCCACAAGTGGGAAGTGCGAGAAAAGAAGCTGTTACAGTTTCACTGTAAAAGAGTGAGACCTAGTTTCTAATTTAGCATCTCATGCAAATTCATACCAGTGATCTAAGTTCATCAGAGCAGAAGATGTGAAAGTATTTATAGAAGAGGCACAGGGAAGCCACATCACACTGGTGAGAGAGTGACTGCAGCTGGGCTGCTAAGTCGTTATTTATCACATTACAGATTCTTTGTTGCATTTTGTCAAGAACGCCGAGGAGAATAGCAGGGGCACCTGACCAGGTAATTGGTATGACTTATTTTTTTAATCAATTCACCTAAACCAAGATGATAGTGTCACCAAGACACAAGTGGTTATTGAGAATGAAATAGAATAAGACTTTAGAAGGAACTGGAAACCCAATCCTAAACAGAAAACAAGCAATAAACCTCTACTAAATATAATTGTAACTCATAATTTTTTACTCTACTCAAGTTAACACACTTGCACTTGTGATGTCATGTGGTTGGTTTTTTTTTTTTAGGACAACTGAAAATGATTCTAAGATGTTTATAAAATCAAAGGAAAAGTCCAAATGTATGAAAGAATAGAGTATAATAATAATAATAAATATATATGTAAAGATTCAGATAGGAAATGAACTTGAAAAAATAGCCACTATTATTATGCAATGGGTAAACTCAAGAGACTAATGAATGTAGACCAGAATATCCAAACATTAGCCAGACTATAAACTTACTGAATGCATAAAACTGAAACAAATAACAAAAACATTAACTTATTTTTATTTTCTGCAGTTGTTTTTTTTTTTAAATTGCATCAATTTATTTTTCTATTTTTAAAAATATTTCATCAAAAACAATTTTTTTTTAAAATCAAAATTAAACAAAAACACAGAGAACACAAAGTATATCCTAATTATACTTAACAAATCATACAGGCAAACACAAATATGTATGCATCAATTCTTACATACAAGTGAACCCATGAATATATACACATCAATTCTTATATACAAGAGTACCCAAAAATATGTATGTATCAATCCTTACATAGAGGAGTGCATATAAATATCCATCAATTCTTACATACAGGCATAAAGCAAAAGTAAAAAAAAAAAAAAATCAAAATACTTTATAACTAGGTAAGCACACATTTATACAAACACGTTTATATAAAAACCTCAAATAATAAATACATATGCAACACTTACAGATATATGAATTTACATGTACATACACACACACACACACAAACATTAACAGAACAGAGTATACACATATGAGGGAAAATTTTTAAAAACTAAAGTGAAAAATTATCAGTAAGTTCCATTAACCTTTCTGCTTTCAGATATAAAGAAATAATGACCTTGTTTGAATTTACATTTGCCTAGGAGATAAATTTTGTTTGATCTTATTTTTCTTTGAAAGAACTTTTTTGAAATTCATTCTTCGACCAAAGTCTCTTAAGGAATAGATAACGTAATATCAAAGATGAAAATGAAAATAATGAAGAAGATGAAGCAAATTCTTTTAATTTATTAAAGCTGGCAAAATTTCTTCATGCTTGTTTTTCTTTAAGATTCTCGACAGACATTTCTCTAACTCTAGGCAATACAGACTGTCCATTAGTCATGACAAGGGAAATGATCCGATCCAGGCATTTCTTTTTTTTAATCTATGTAGCATAAAAAGAAAGCCGCAGGGAATTCTAACAGAAAAAGACAGTCATGAGAGAGGGAGATTTGATCAATAACCTTGTTACTCAGCTAATATATATGTGACCTGGTGATTAACAAAGTAAGTTCTTGACAAAACAGCACAAAGAAACATTAGAATGATTTGATAGCAAAAGAATTCAATTTTGTAAGCTTAATATTTTATCGTCATTACTTTATTTAAAACCAACTTCTGCATTTTTCCTATAAGCAAATGTATATAAAACTTGTGTAAATAGATGTTTAGCTAGCAAAATGTATTTCTAAATTTGTTATTATTCATTTTATTCAATGCTTTCATTGTTTTCTTCTTTATTTCATTTTTTACGTACTTTATGATACTATTGTTGTGGACTGGACAACATAGTAGCAATTTGAAAGTGGAGCCACCATTATAAAGTAGACTGGTTGCCCAATCCACCACATTAATAATAAACAATAACTCAGAGAACAATATAACAAGAATAATAACAATGTATTAAACATAGTTACAGGATTGATTATTTTGTACATGCAAGATTTAGTGGAGAAAGTTCTCTCTTGGATGTTGAAGAAAATGTATCAATCTTCATACTGGAAGTGTTCCTGAAAAAAATGAAATATGATGTTCATACTAATCAGTAGTTGAATATAACTATATATGTAGTAAAGTATGCTTGTAAGAGAGAAAAATCTTTTTGGTGTAACTAATTGCTAAATGCAATTAGCACAGTATGTGAGTTGGAAACAAACTAACGGCATTCGGACTGTTAGCTCCGAAAGACAGATTCCAACTGGTCTACACACATGTGAACAACCGCTTATATATTTATGAATGAAGCGTGGGAAAAAGGTTTCACGTGCGGTACTAATTTATAAATGTGTGTGTATATATATATATATATATATATATATATATTTTTTTTTAATCATATCACCCCAAGCAAGGCAATAAATGCCACTGATACGCAGGGGGCCACGTAAAGGTAAAAAGAATGGAAAAGAGAAAGCCGGAAACCACATCCTAAACAGGAGACAAGGGATGAGCCTCTTCACCTGTTCAATAGACGTGGGTGGAGTGTGAACCAGGCGATAGTTTAGTCTATCTACTCCAATATATATGTGTGCGTACATGGCGATATGTGTATAAGTATGTACATGCATGTAGAAGTGATTGTACACTATGTAGTAAGTATACTAATCAAAATAAAAAACAATCTACATGGAAATTGTCCATGAAGGAGGATATTATTCTGACCTAAATTATCAGTGCTGTTTCATCTCAAAAGAACCAACAGAAGAAAAATCAATTTATTCAAAGTTTGTGAGTCTAAAAATGTTAAAGGATGAAAATATGATGAAAATACATACAAGGGTTGAGACTGAGAAGCTCATAGGCTGGCTATAAAGGGAAGTGATAGTCAAGCTGTGAAATATTGCATGCATTCATTTCAACTAATCTTATTAAAGACTGCATTGTTTTTTTTTGTTGTTTTTAATGAGGTAAATCTACATCTGACTATTCAAAGACTTCAAAAAGTAACTAGTAATGACTTCTCTTGAAAATGAACAAAATTTGGCATTGTGGTAAAAAATGTAATGGCAACCTACTGTGGGATAATCTTCTGCCCAGTCAGTCATGTCTCTTTCGAGACATGATCGCCCAAAGCGTGTATCACATATGGTACTTGACTGACTGAATATAATAGTTGCAAACATGATTAAGGCTTCTACTGGGCATAAAGTGGGGATCGGTTTTCTATTGTTATGAAGTGATAAACTGATCCCGCACTAATTAATACTTATTAATATAATTCATCTCTTCCCCCTCTAGCTATGAGTCTAATAACAGGACAGATTGGGTTCTATAGCCTTGCCTGGCAACCAGAAAGCAATGGCAACCTACTGCAGGATAATCTTCTGCCTAGTCAGTCATGTCTTGAAAGAGATATGATGGTCCAAGCGTGTATCATGTATGGCACTTAACTGAGTGACTGAGAGAAAAAGAGCTTAGCACCCAAGAACACTTATGCTGATCAGGTCGCTATATTAGTCCAACTTTATCAATAGTGTAAAAGTAGGCAGAAGAATTTAGTAGAAGAAAGTTTTGAATATGACCCAAGGGGTCTGGATGTCTTGCAACTGATACCGTAAAAAAAAAAAATGATCCAAGCACTGCAATATTTATAGAAGTGTGGGGACCACAAGAGACAATGTTGAAAAATAAATCTCATTTAGTCACACATAAGAATATTTTGGTCAGTCTTTGAAATTTTTAGTTGATCATTGTATGTTTTTCCATTTCAAAGATGGA
Organism: Ascarosepion bandense; assembly: GCA_037127315.1. NCBI lineage: Eukaryota > Metazoa > Mollusca > Cephalopoda > Sepiida > Sepiidae > Ascarosepion > Ascarosepion bandense. Next base: position 1,584,566 of record JBBBDQ010001935.1, read on the forward strand.
TACAAAGTTATTTTCCAAAAAAAAAAAGAAAAAGTTAAATAAATTACTATTTATTGCAATAAGTAAATGTCTGACAACAGGCTCCACGTGGCCTGAATTTAAATTTATGAGGTTTTTTTTTCTCAATTTCAACAAAAAAAAAAAATTAAATTATAGAATTAGTATTAATCGTATTTTTGTTCAGTTCTTCTATGACCTTTTTTTTTATTAAATAAACAGTCCTAATCTCTTATTCATAGTTTTTCAAACAGAAAATTTCTTAATTAAAAAAAAAAGTTCAATTCACAGTGTCTACAATAAAAAAAAAAAAAAAAAAATGTAAAAACTTTACAGAATGTTTTTAACCTACCCCGACCAGCAAAACTATAATTAGTTTTCTTTGGGGTATTCATTTCCTTAAACCATCTTTCCTAAGATTTCTTTTATTTTCTCATGCTTCAAAAATCAAACATTCTCTCATTTTCTAACCTCACAGGCAGAGAAAAAAAATTTTTTTTTTTACAAAAGCCATGTAATAGAAGAAAAATTAATAGCAAAAGCAAAGTTCTATTTATAAAAAGTAGAATCATTATCCTTCCACGTTTTTATTATAATAAAAAAATTATCTAATCAGAACTTTTACATAAAAAATTTTAAATGGAATTTTTTTTTAATTGTTTATATAGGTAGTAAGTTAATATTCAATAGTCAAATCTAATTTATAAAAATAAAAAAGATATACAAATTTAAAACACACACAGTGAAAACATCTTTAAAAATTTTAAAACCAAGATTTTTTTCTTATAATTACTAGTTTTATTATAGAATTTTATTTCATTTTTATTTTATATTAAAAGATTAAAATACTGTCAAAACTGAGTGCATAAAGTTTATATATATTTTTTTTAATTTTTAAATCATGTCTTAAAATTATTAAAGTGAAATATGTTAGATACAAGACAATTTTCCTAAATTGGTTCTAAATTATAATTCATTTCAATAAGCTAAATTAGCTCATTTCATCAGACCACACAATATTCGTTCCATTTGGTACAAAACTTTTTGCCAAAACAAATTTTTGTACTAAATGGAATGAATATTGTGTGGTTTGATGAAATGAGCTAATTTAGCTTATTGAAATGAATTATAATTTAGAACCAATCCGTTCGTGCAGGGAGTACTGTTGCCATTTATGGTCAGGCGCCCCTGCAGTTCTCCTCAGTGTTCTCGACAGGCTCCAAAGGAGAGTCTGTAATGTGATAGGTACTGATCTGGCGGTTCAACTGCAGCCACTTCCCCACCATCGAAATGTGGCCTCTCTTTGTCTGTTCTATAAATACTTTCATGGCTTCTGCTCGGACGAACTTAAGTCACTGGTGCCTCCTCAACAGGTGTTTACTCGTGCAACCAGACTGGCAACTGGGTCCCACCCATTCACAGTCAGGTTAGCCAAATGCAGACGACAATTCTACTCCTGCAGCTTCTTCTCTCGCACTTCCCGCCTGTGGAACTCACTCCCATATTCTTGCTTTCCTGACAGCTACAACCTCCAGAAATTTAAATGCAATGTCAATACTCATCTACTAACCACTGGACTCTAGCTCTCTCCCCACCCTCATATATCCTTCCCTTTCTCTCCACCTATGTATCTGTCTTCGCACCTGCTTTCTCAGCTTTCTGTTGTTCCTTTCTAACTAGTTTATACTCCTCACTCTTTTCTAATTAATCTCTTTACAGTTATGTAGCCCCCCACTCATCAGTGGCATTTCTGCCTTGCTCGGGATGAAAAAATTAAAAAAAAAAAAATAAATAAATGACGTGTTGAGTTTTTCTTTATAAATATCATATTGCTCTGGATAATATCCATTAAAGCTCTCTATATCAATTTAATATTTTATATTTTGTTGATCTTGTTAGATTATCCTTGCCATTTATGGACTGGACATCTATATATATATATATATATATATATATATATATATATATCATGCACGCACACACACACACATATATAAAAGACTATATATATGTACATTTTTGTTTTTATTTTAATGTTGAATTATACTGTTAAGAGTTTTTAAAACTTAAAAAAAAATTTTTTTAAACGTTTTCTAACATATATATATACAGCTTTAGTCATCTTTGCCTTTTATGCAATTTAATAACTGGCCCTTGTTTTTACTTGCATTTCAATTTGAAAGTAATCAAAAGAAAAAAAAAGAATCCAGACAATATTTGACAATTATTCATAGCATCCAGAACTTACATATAAATATTTTTTATTTTGTATTATAACATATTTTTCATAGACTTTATATTCAACAATTATAAGAGAGTGCTGAAAAGTTCTCTGCTTGACTTGATACTTAGCCATTTGGAAAATAGGTTGGGTAAAATACTTTTCAACATGCCCTTGAAATATTGCTTGTTATACAGGTATATCTCACCTTATGTCAGTAATTTGTTCCAGGAGAGGCGACTTCAGTCGAATTTACTTTTGTCCCAATATACTTGTCACTAATCTAAACCACAAATAACCATTCCCAGTTCTGTATTTTATTTATAAATGCATTTTTAATAATATATGGTCAATTAGAATATATTTTAAGCTTACAAACAAATAAATTTTAGTTTTTAATATAGAACAGAAAAAGGTAATCTAAATTTATGAATACATGTACGAACATAGTTGTAAATGTAAAGGTTTACAATTTGGTGATCTTTACAGTACATTGTCGACTCTTTACTTGTGAATGTGATTTGCTCTAAAACATTATAAAATAAAGTGATTTTGTAAGGTTAGATAACAAATACAGTTATTAAAATTATGTTGCGATAGTAGAAAAAATAAAAATTGAGTTTAAATCATTTTATTTGACTTTACGTCTCTCACAAATATTGAAGTTGTAATATCACTAGAAAATAAACTGATTTTAGTTAAATTTACCAACATTTACATTCAATTTGTTTATTTACATCGCAGACATAGATGGCTGTGGATCATTAGCATCAACAGTACGGTTACATGATTTTATGTGCTTCTAACGCTTTTCTAGTGATATTACAACTTCAATATTTGTGAGAGACGTAAAGTCAAATAAAATGATTTAAACTCAATTTTTATTTTTTCATATATTTTTTTGACAAACAACATATAATAAAGAACAACTTAACCCCATGTATATATATATATATATATATATATATATATATATATATATATATATATCTGTATTAATAGTAACTGAAAGATTTAACCTCATAAGAGTGCCAAGGCACATCCTCATTATTAAACAGCATATATTAACAGTTTCATGTTTCTAGTATTAACTGATGCAGATTTGTTACACAGTGGCAGTCTGCTTTTTTATTTATACAAATATAAGTTATATTAACACAAAGATTTTACAATAATGATTGGTTTCTTTCTCAAAAAGAATAATTAACTCTGTAAAGATAATATGAATAAATGGGTGGAGGTATGCCTCTGAGAATTCTGACAGAAATTCTCTCTGGTATGGTAGGACGGAATTAATTGTGAACAACAAAAGAAATATTTGAGTCATTCTGGCATTTGACTTAATTTGTTCAAAGATAAATTCATATTTAAAAAATAATAAACCTGGAAAAGGATTAAAAACAAAATAAAAGCATGAAACCAAAAATAATGAACATGTCGTCCAAACTGTTACAGACAAACTCTCAAGTGACCAGTCATCTAAACATTTGACTCATTCCTTTCAAAACCAATTTCAAAGAATCATGAGATTTCAGAATGGTCTTATAGCAAAGACAGATTTAATAAGCAACAGAGAAACTGAAAGTGTCATGGCTCTGATGGAACTGATCAAAGAAAAGTGAGTAATATTAAATAAAAAGAAAAAAACATGTTTAACAAAAAAAAAAAAAAAAAAACAAAAACCAATTTCATGGAATCTTTTAAACACAGCAATATTATGTTTTCCATCCCCACAATAAAGATTCAGGATTAACACAATACATATTAGTGGCTGTAAAATATATAGCCTCAGCTTAAAAAAAAAAAAAATTAACAACTGGGGAGGGGGGGGTGAATCACATTTGTATAACAAGACCACTAATCTTCTGATCTTGCAGTGAAAAAGCTTATTGCAAAAGCAAAAAAAAAGAAATTTGTTTTTTAATCTTTTCACCCTATGGAAGGCAATAAAGTCACTCAGACACAAGGAGTTACTGAGTTTTAGAGAATTTGAGAAAAAGAAAACTAAGAAAGAACAATAAAAACCAGGAGCTAAGACAGAAGATAATGATTGACATGGACCGTCAAAAAATGTTAATGTAAAATTGACTGAAAAGCAAGAGAGTTCTACAAACAAGAAGTAGGAGAGAAGAAACTGTTAGCATAGAACTTACAGTTACATCGAGGCATTTCAACTGTAAAATGATGAGACCTAGCTGCCAATCTAGTACTGGGTTTAAATTTATAAAGTCTAGGTACCATAGAGGAAAGTTTCTCAGAACAGTTATCATGAAAATATTTATAAAAAAAAAAAAATTAAATCAAATAGAAAGTACAAGAAAGCTACATTATGGTAGTGAAGAAAGAGAAGCCAAGATTCCAAATCAAGACCAATAACATTGCAGATTATTTTTTCATTTCATCAAGAACCTCTAAATACATAGCAGAAGCACCAGACCAGACATGGTAAGAATATTCAAACCAAGGACGAATGGTAGGCATATAAATATCTAAAGGAAGTTCTTACTTTCATTATTATACAAACTATATTTTAGCTGGGTTGGTTAATTTTACAAAATGTCAAATTATGTGGAGCTATATAAGGTGAAACATTCTGTCATTATTTAAATTATACTTGAGTCTGTAAGCATTTACTTGGTTTAGAGATTGATAAATATTATCCATTTAGTGTGGAGTCTTAACCCTCTGCAAAGAATGCTGTTGGCATATTCTTGCTGACAGGACATTGAAAACATGATTCAGAAATCAGTGCACTTTCTATAGATTTTTACTTTAATAAATTAATTTGTGTTTTAATTAAAGCAGCATTCTTTTAAATTGAAATGATGCTGAGAATCATTAATGTGAATAACTAATGCATGCAGTATGTCGTTTTATAAGAGATCTCTTTTGTAAACCTCTTTCATAAAATGATAATTATCAATATTTCAAATTAGAACAGAAATATATAATGGTTAACATATTATAATAGTACAAATTTCATACTCCTCTTAAAATTCCCTTAAACCCAAGGATCCATTAATGATTCTCTTGAAATCACAGGTTATGGCCATATCACAATGACACACCAGTTCTCATCTGATCACCAAAATTAAGTGACATTGAGCCTGATCAAGACCCTAGATGGGGGTGAACATTTAGGAATATCAGGTGCTATAAACTTGAATGTATGGATAGTGTAGTTAAAAATCAGAGAGCAAAGTTTTAATTCCTATTGAGTTTATTACATTTACTTATATGCAAATATTCTTAGGTTTTGACCATTCTATGCTCCGGCCTTCTTCAGGTACTAGAAATTTTGAATACAATTCTCTAAGTTATTTGTTCACCATTGCTGTAGCCAGGTATTGAAATTACAACTCTTTGAGTCAAGTCACTGGAACTATCCACTGAGCAATGTCGCCAAAATGTTATAAAAAAGGCAATGAAGATGAGGACAACAGTCCAAAAAAGGTAAATAATGTAAATACTACCTCTTCTCATAAGTATAGACAAACACCCTTGGGAAGTTATGAATCCACCCTTTTTTCCTGCCTAGCTAGTGGCTGAATAGTAAAAAAATGTACCAATAAATCATAATTATCTTAAAAATAAACAAATTTTTACAATTCAAAAAAAGTTTTCTGGCTTAAACTTGAAAAAGTTGATAAGTCATGCGATTGGGGCCTCAAACAGAACTCTAACATAGAATCATTCACTAAAGATTCTGTAAAATGTCCCTGGTATCGATCTAGTAAGTACCCGACACCTACCTATATATATATATATATATATATATATATATATATTTACGCTCTCACACCCTGATTGAGCACTCTGGAAGAATGGGAGACTATGAAAACAGTAGCTACTCCGGCATATACGCATCACTCATTCAATAATGAATTAGAGCACTATGGCTATTGGGCGTGTATAATGATATATGCGCTAAGAAGTCTCCCTTCTTCTACCAAACGCTCATGGCCCAGAGGTAGAATCGCCAACTGACGCTAATTCGGTCAGGTTTCAATCCTGGGTCAAAAAGCAATCGGAGTCTAACCGTACTGATCAGCTGTGATACAGCGAAACAGATCTGTCTGCGGATGACTATATATATATATATATATATATATATATATATATATATATATAATAATAATATTTATTAATAAATTATAATATTGAAATGTTACAATATCACTACAAAAGTAGCTATTTTGTTTCGACACTTTATGTGTCTTATCAAGTGATGTGGTTATTTCAAAATGAATGGCTTTAAAAGGTTAAGAACAAGCAAGACCCCTTTCATCAGGGAGGCATTATTGTATGTACAATGTGGACCAATCAGAGTAAAGCAACTTTTACTTTGGAGAATATGTGGGAAGACTTAAAATTAATCTTGGTGGGCATTGGTATTAAAATTTTATAAAATTAAGATCAGCATTATTAATTAACTATTATATCTACTAAATTTTTGTTGCTAAAAAAAACAAAAAACATATATATATATATATATTTTAACAATTTCGTAGATTTAAAAAGTTATTAATATATTAGACGGGGGGAGAGAAAAAGAACGCATACATGAATAAACCTACAAACATTCACGTATGGAAAAATATTCACAAACATTAGTAAGAAAAAACATATACATAGTAATACACCCATGTATATATACATACACAAATATATATATATATAAGTGAATGTCTGTTTGTGTGTCTCCATTCTAACGAACCCTACTCCTTCGAAACCCTTGGTTCAATTTCAACCAAAATAAGGTCACTTGTTAATCATAACATCAACCTTTGATGTATCCAGAAATTGTTCAAATCAATTTTCTAAATATGGCAGAAATCACCAAAAAACTTATGCAAATTCAACAAAAATCAGGTAACTTGTAAATCAAGGTCCAAACCTTTCATCTACACAAAAAAATTTTTTGAATCAATGTACAGGGTTCATCAAAATTCAATGACATACATAATTTCAGGAGCACAGCTGTCATATATAGGCAGGAGCTGCACAGTCTTCGCTTTCCAATCCTGATAGAATCCAAAACCTCTCCAAATCCTTGTGGATGATCCCCCAAAAATAAGAAATAATTTAACATAGACATTTATTACCCTTTATTCTGCCACACCCAACTCCAAAAAAGATGACAAGAATCATTTTTGTTTTTAAGAATTGTCTGAAGAATATTATTCCAAAATACATCCATTTTCTTGTAAGAGTACAAGTTAGCTTAGGTGTGGCAAAACCTGTCTAAAATAGAAAGATGTAAGGAATGTCTGGAATCTTCACTATTTTTAAGGAGAACAAAAGAAACTTTATCGTTTAACCTTAATACCAAAGTATGACACAGATAACAATATTTGCACTTAATGGTAACAACTCAGCTAGCAAATTGGGACAGTTACAACAACAACAACAACAAAAAAGAAAACCTTTAAGATACCTCTTTGTTTATTAAAAGAAAAAAAAAAGAAAAAGATTTCTTTTTTAAAATTATTTCAACCCATGTAAGGCAATAAAGCCACTAAGGACACAAGGGATTATTGAGTCTTAGAGAATATGAGAACTACTACAATTAAGGATAGAGAACAATAAAAGAACAAGAATTAAAAAGACAAAAGATAGCAATTGATATTACATTTAAATTTTTGAAGATCAAAGTTGACTGGGAAGCAACAAGTTGGAAGAGAATTTTACAAATGAGAAGTGCAAGAGAAAAAATTGTTTGCAGAAAACTAACATCAAAAGCAATTTCAACTGCAAAATCATGAGACCTTGCTGCCAGTCTAGTACTGCAGTTAAAGTCGAGTTACTACAGATGAAATTTCATTAGAAAATTTACCATGAAAGTATTTATAAAAAATGCTCAGAGATGCTATGTTATGGCAGCAGGAAAGGGACTGAAACAGATGCCAGGTCAAAAACAATAACATTACAGATTCTTTTTTAGATTTTATCAAAATCTGTAAATATATAACAAGAGCACCAGACCAGATGTGGCAGGAATATTCAAAGCAAGGACAAATGGTAGATTAAATTAAGTTTTTACCCAAAAATGTTATACAAAAACAATAAACATCAACTTTTTATTCTTTTTCTTATGACAAGTTCCAGAGATTCAATTCATAAGAAATCAAAACTTTAATAATTTACCGAATGTGAAACTAACCAATAGGTAGATTATGCTTGAACTTGGACCCTTCATTTGAACACAAGCTCCATACCAATAACCATCACTTAAACGTGGACCCAACAGGTTAACTTGACACATGGCCATTCACCAAGAGACATCTGATACAAGCCTTTAGCACACTCGTTATTAAGCCCACAGCTGAATTCATTTGAGCAAATTGGGCCAAGACTTGCCTGCTGCCCCCTCCCCCGGCCAAAGTATGCTTGGTAACAGCAACACACCTGCAGTCCGCTGGCATTTCCGAGCATGATTTTGCAAATCATGCTCAAGACATGCACACCTAACAACAAAAAAGAATAACAATACTTATTAGAAATGGTTCACATATAAATAAAGCATTTTTTACAATAGCACTGATACCTTGCATTGGCCAAATTGCTTTTCTTTGCTCTGCAGCCATTGCTTTGTTTTAGAGATTTCTGCATATCATTAAACACTATTAACAAAATTTGCATATTTAGATCAGGTTAGCATTCAACCTGCACAGACACACCCTGTTAATATCAGCTCTCAAATATTCAATCCTTTGTAATTCATGCCATTAACCGTCAGTTAAGTGCTATACATAATACACGCTTGAGCGATCATGTCTCTTTTGGGCAGAAGCTTTTCTTGCAGTAAATTGTGATTACTTTCTACAGTAGACTGGTTGCCAACCAAGGCTATCAAACCCAATCTGCCCTGTTATTTAATCTATACCTAAGAGGAGAAGCAGCAGATTAAACTGTTCACAAGGGTATTTGTGCGTAAGTGAATGCAACAAATTTGACTGGAATTCAAACTCGGGTCTCCATGTATACTGTACTATATGATGAGATCATTGCAAATAAAAGAGGAAGTAACTCAAACAATGAGACTGAAAGCTGATATTTAAAAGGCAGGTTGGAGTGCATTGAATGTTAAAGGGTTAAATATTTTGGTAACCATTTATTTCATATACTGTCCGTTATATTAAATCTATTTACTATTAAAATGCCAATATTGCTTACTTTCCTTTATACATTACTTAAAGCTGTTTATTCTCAAGCTGTGATCTAAATGCTAATGTGGTTACCACTCCTGCTTTCCAGCATGCTGGAAGTTCTCTTCAGTCGTTCCTGTATTTAAGAATTGTGGTGAACCCTCGGACCCATCCAACTATCGCCCTATCAGTCTTCTACCGATATTTGGGAAAGTATTCGAGGCCATAATCAATGCTGAAATAGTTCATCTCACTGCCCACAAACTCTTCTCTGATAGGCAATATAGATTCCGCTTTGCCAGGTCCACGGCCGACCTGCTAACAACCGTAACAGAGTACAAGCTACAGGCCCTTGATGTGTTTGATGAGGCTCGCGCGGTTGCTCTGGACATCTCCAAGGCTTTTGACAGGGTTTGGCACTCTGGCCTCCTATGCAAACTACAGGGTTACAGTATTACCGGTCGCCTGCTTGACCTAATCCAATCTTTCTTAAATAACCGCAAAATGAAGGTCGTTTTGAATGGGCGTGCCTCTTCGTCCTACAGAACGAATGCTGGTGTCCCACAGGGCTCTATCCTGGGCCCGACGCTCTTCCTTATTTTCATCAACGACCTCCCTGATGAGAAAGAAACCTGTAAGAAACCTGTCGTGGTGGACAGACATAATCTCACTGCTGACCTTGAATGGGATCTACACTCTGTGGTGAACTGGGGCAAGAAGTGGCTTGTCAACTTCAACTCATCCAAGACCAAGCGGTTGTCTGTCAACCATTACAGGCAACCTCTCCTGCCTCCCATAAGCATGAACCAAGCGATTCTCCCAGAGAGCAATACACTACGCCTCCTCGGACTTACCATGTCCTCAGACCTCAAATGGAACCACTATATTGAATCCATAGCAAAATCTACTGCCAAGAAGGTTAGGTCACTATGTCGATCCAGGATGTTTTTTCCGCCTGAATCCATCCTGCATATATACAAGTCAACCATCCGTCCGTGCATGGAGTACTGCTGCCATTTATGGTCAGGCACCCCTGCCATTCTCCTCAGTGTTCTTGACAAGCTCCAAAGGAGAGTCTGTAATGTGATAGGTACTGATCTGGCGGCTCGACTGCAGCCACTTCCTCATTGTCGAAATGTGGCCTCCCTTTGTCTATTCTATAAATACTTTCATGGCTTCTGCTCGGACAAACTTAAGTCACTGGTGCCTCCTCAACAGGTGTTTACTCGTGCAACCAGACTGGCAACTAGGTCCCACCCATTCACAGTCAGGTTAGCCAAATGCAGATGACAATTCTACTCCTGCAGCTTCTTCTCGCGCACTTCCCGCCTGTGGAACTCACTCCCATATTCTTCCTTTCCTGACGGCTACAACCTCCAGAAATTTAAATGCAAAGTCAATAGTCATCTACTAACCATTGGACTCTAGCTCTCTCCTCACTCCCATATAACCTTCCCTTTCTCTCCACCTAAACATCTCTCATCGCAATTTCATTTCACAAAAACTGAGTTATATATATTAGAATGAAAATTTTGTTTCTTTAATGTTCTTTTAAAAATATTTGTAAATCATTCGCTGATAGGGGTTAATATTTATTTTGAAATGAAAACCATTAATTAGGTTATAAATTGGCTTTTCATACATACAAGGAGAAGTTTACAGTTTTTCCCAGGACAAATATAAGTAACTTTTACCAATGTGTGTGTGGGTGTGTGTGTGCTACAATAATGAAGGCAAAGAAAGAAAAAAATATTTAAGACAGGCTAAGCATGATTAAGCCTACCATAACCCTAAGCCTACAAAGTAAATTGAATTATTTGCTCCATATATTAATTGGATCATTATAAAATAATCTGTTAGAAAAACTTTAAAAAAAATAAAATTAATCAAAATAAAAAGTTAGAATGTAAAAAAAATATCAGACAATATGAAACAAAAAAAGAGAAATTTTAAATAAAGAAAAAAATGAAACCATTCAAATGTGATGTTCTTAACAAAATTCTTTTTAAAAAAAAAAAAAATGTAAGACATTGGTAGAATAATCGGTGAAAAAGAATATAAAAAATTCAGTGCATTCATTAGATTGAAACAATATTAAGAAACTGTTCATGTAAAAAAAAAAAAAATAAAAATAAAAATGCTCCTGCTATTCATCTCAATAAAATCCAAATGATCTGAAATTTATTTGGTCCTGACTTGGTATCTAAACTACAGTCACTTTCTCATTGACGTGACGTGGCTTCCCTTTCTTTTTTCTACAAATATTTTCATGGCAACTGTTCTAATGAGCATTTTTTTTTTCTGGTACCCTGCCCTGTCCACATGAATTTAAGTGTGTTGCTAGATTGGATTTTAGGTCTCACTCTTGTACCATAGAAATAGTTAAATGTAAATGCCACTTCTACTCTAAGAGTTTCTTTTCTTGCACTTCCCGTCTGCGGAACTCTCTTCCATTTACTTACTTCCCTGATAGCTACAATCACCAAAAATATAAATACAACATCAGTTGCCATCTTCTAGAATCCAATTCATCTTTAATCCTTTCTTCAATACGCACTGTACCCTGTCTTTTCTTTTACAGTAACCCTCTGCACACTAAAAAAAAATTAAGAAAGGAAAGAAAAAATATCTTGGTAATTCATTTAGGACGTGTGCCATAGTAAAGTAGAGAATCCATCTCTTCTTCCTTCAGCTATTGATTAAATAGCAGGACAGATTGAGTTCTATAGCCTTGATTGGCAACCAGTCTACTGCAGAAAGTTATATCAAACCTACTGCGGGAAAATCTTTTGCTTATGTATCACGTATGGCACTTAACTGACTGAATTCATTTAATACAATATATACAGTCTTAAGCAATCTGTAACAATCATATATTTTAGAACGCCTTGAAAATGTAACTTTCTAGTTGGTGGGGGGGGGGGGGGTTCTTTTTTCTTTTCTTTTTTTTTATTTATATTTCCATGAATAAAATTTAGTATTTTTGTCCTGCAACTGTTTTTTTTGTGAAATAACAGAAAATTGAAATAGTTTAATTATGACTGACGTCATGTCTTCAATCCAGATTTATATTTTCATCTTTTTCCAAAAACAACAACCTTTTCAATATTCATTTTGATTTATTTATGCATGACTATTTCATAATCTGGGTGTGCATTCTGGTGCAATGGATATCAGCTCAGAATGAGAAATCAGAGAGCCAAGTTCAAATTCCAGTTGATTTTGTTGCATTCACTTACACACAAATACTCTTCGGAAAGGTATTAATTTGTTGCTTCTCCCTCCAGCTACGATTTAAATAGCAGGACAGATTTGGTTCTATAGCCTTGGTTGCTAACTAGTCTAACACAGAAAGTAATGGCAACCTACTGCAGGAAAATCTTCTGCTCAGTCAGTCATATCTCTTTCAAGACATGATTGCTCAAGTGTACATCACGTATTGCATCTAACAGACTGACTGAATAATGTTAAAAGGAGCAGATGAAAACAGGAAATAATAGATTGGGTTCTATTGTCTTGGTTGATAACTAGTCTACCACAGAAAGTAATAGCAACCTACCGTGGGATAATCGTTTGCCTGGTTAGTCATGTCTCTTTCAAGACATGATTGCCCAAGTGTACATCACGTATAGTACTTAACTGATTGACCAATTTCATAATTTGTCTTGCTTTTTTTACTTCACATTTTATGTATTTAAAAACTGTTTATTTTAGAGCTTCTGAAACACATAATGAATATAATGTTTTTATTCATACATTATATATGTTCCACAGGTTATCATATCTGTGGAGGGGCGGATGATAGTGGGAACAAAGTCCCTCTGCCTATAAAATGCTTCCATGATATGTATTTCAAATAGCATCTGACAACTAAATCCAGTTTCAACCTGGAGAATGGATGAAAGTGGTATAACTGGCACCCCATGACTAGCTGCTTTAGATAGATGAAGCTCAACCACTGAGAAAGGCAGTTCATCTAGGAGGTGGAAAGCTTTGATTTTAAACCTTGTCTGCTTTACATTAGTTACACTGTTTGGACTGTTGTCCACATATTTATTGCCATGTTTATGACATTTCAGCCATTGTATGCTCTGGCCTTCTTCAGGTTCTAGGAATTTTGAACCAAAACCTTTAAACATGGCAATGATAATGAGAACAACAGTCCAAACCATGTAAATACTGTAAATACTACCTCATCTCAGAAGTATGGAAAAATAGCCCTCTGCTTTGTAGTAATAATCAAATACAAAAAAGAACAGGGAAGTAAACGCAGACAGAAAACCTGCAGTGGAGCCTCAAAGGTAGTGGGCTGTCAACACTGACAAGGTTTCTGTAACTCCTGCATTCAAGCTGCCCCCAAATAGAATACTGATATACCCCGGAAAGGAATATCAGTGTAAAGATTAGTGGAAGAATGATACTCGACACAGGAAATAGATATAATGGATTTATTGTACGAATTTACAATTAACAACAAGATACAGATAAGCAAACAATGAGTAGGAGCGGAATAAACTATCAAATAGAGAATGCCTTCGCCTAAGATGGTTGTGCTCTCTTCGCCACTTGTCACCGTCCTTTATAGTCTAAAGCATTCCATTCTCGGGTATGGCTGAGATAGGCGGACATGACTGGATAATGCACAGCCTCCATATGTCTCTGCCCAGTGAGGTCACACCAGTCTCACCAAAAGGACTTAATTTTGGCCAAACACAGAAAAGCCTTTTAAATCAGTCAGTCAGTCGCTTAAGTGCTATACATGATACACACTTGGGCAATCATATCTCAAAAAAAAAAAAAAAATTTCCCACTGTAGGTTGCCATTTTTGTCTGCAGTAGACTAGTTGGCAACCAAGGCTATAGAACCCAAATTATCCTGCTATTTAACCAATAGCTGAAGGGAGAAGTGACAAATTCATATCTTTCCCAAGAGTATTTGTGCATAAGTAAACGCAACGAATTCAACTGGAATTCAAACTTAGCTCTCCCACTTTTCGTTCTGAGCCAATATTCCAGTATCACAATGCACGGCCTTTATCATGTGAGATAAACATTTACCACCTATTAAAGTTTCTTACCCTTCATTCAAAAAAAATAAAGAATTTATCTATACCACCCTGATACTAACATACAGTGAGTGCACAAAAACTAATCACAGATACAAATTCAAGCAAAAACAAGAAATATTCTACAATATTATATATTATTTAAGTTTTATTAAATTCAATCAGTCTGTTTAATTTTTTATTGTATGGTAGTTTGATAAAGGTGCAAATAGATTCTGGCAAGATCAATATTCTAGCCTTTCACAAGGAACCACCTTTCCTAGCAGCAGACCTAACAATTGATTTAATATAAACATTTCACTTGGTTTAAATTTAAGAAAATTCAATGACTATGAAAATATAGAAAATGTTTTCAGAATTCCCAATTAAATAAAATTTAAATTTCCAGATATATAGGAGACAAATCTTAATCTTTGCATTTTATTTATTTCAAATGGTGGAAGGGAAAGTTTAGATGATAAAAAAAAAAAAAAAAAAAAAAAAAATCAAGATATTTTTATTACCAATTAAGTTTCATATAAAATACATGTTTGGGTAATCATGTCTTAATTCATCACAGACTAGTTAAGGATTTCCCCACAGTATGCTGCTATTTCTTTCTGTGGTAGACTGGTTATCAAGCAAGGCTATAGGACTAACCGTAACCTGCTATTCATATTTCCTCAAGTAAATGCAACAAACCCAACTGGAATTCGAACTCAATTCTCCATTTTTTTTATGCCGAGCCATAATCTACACTATTTACATTATTCAGACTATTGTCCTCATCTTTGTTGCCATTTCCGCAACATTTCGCTCGTTGAATGCTCTGGCCTTCTTCAGGTGCTAGGAATTTTGAACCGCACCCTTTATTACAGTCACTGGGATATAACCTTCTCATTCCTTATGTGAAGCCGCTTCTGGTAGTCATGAGTTATCTCCCTTTAACCCGACTCTCTAAGTTACTTGTTCACCAATCATTAGTATCAAAATATCGCAATATGAGCTCTGGTAAAAAATACTAGAGAAAACCATTAACATCAGAAAAATTGCAATATGAACTCTGGTAAAAAAAATCAAGATTACTGAAACATTAGGTTTATAAGTCCCAGCAATTCAATCACTGTTGTCCTCAAGGACACACAGCCTAGTTGATATAGACATTGGTCAGTTCCAGTGACTTGAGCCAAAGAGTTGTGAATTCCATACCTGGCTACAGCAGTGGTGAGCAAATAACAAAAATTAATTTAAAAATTTCTAGAACCTATGAAGGATGTTCGAAACCTAAGATGAAATGACAATGAAGATGAGAACAATAATCTGAATAATGTAAATAGTGTAAATACGAATTTATTTCAGAAATATAGACAAATATTGAACTATTATCTACTAGCAGTATAGCCCGGCATTGCTCGGGTGTAATGAAAGTATTAAAACTAATCCATGGTCCTGGAACTCAGACTAAAGAATATTTGTGTGAAGTTTGATGAGAATCGGATAAAAATTGTGGATTTGTATAAAGGACATCCAGACAGATAAACAGACACACACACAAACATCTTGCCTTATATATATATATATATTATTGATTTTCTACACTGCAACCTTGAAACTTCTGAATATCGTTTCTTATGTCATTGTCTATGAGTGTATCAAATTTGATTAAAATCGGAACATTCCTTCTATAACCAGATTTTTTCGATTATCAATTTACAATATTTATTGGGGGTACCTCAACACAAAACCTAGCTAAGAACACTTGCAGACGTTTATAGTACAACTGTGTAAATTTTCAAGAAAAGTGGTTCAGCTGTTTCGGAGTCTATAGGTAATGGACACACACACACAAAGTTCCATTTATAAATAAGTTTAGATTTAGATTACATTACAATGTACATGCTTCAACAGACAAGCAAGAATGAGAGCAGCTTAAAAAAATAAAACAGAGAGGAAGATATTTCTATATATTTGATGGAATTCACATTAGAATTTCTCAACAACAAATACCTTTAACATCTATCTATATTCAGACTGTTGTCTTCATCTTTACTGTCAAATTCATAATGTTTTAATCATTGTACCCTCCAGCTTTCAACATCTGTTAATATTTCTGAGACAAAGTATTGTAATGATTTACGCTATTTACATAGTTCAGACTGTTGTCCTCACCTTTATTGTCATGTTTTGAATGTTGTTCTGGCCCATTATCCCCAAGAACACATGGCCTTGCATGCTCCAGCTTTTGTCCCTAAAAAAACATGGTGAATTAAAGTATTGGTTAAAGTAATCCACTGACTTGATCCAAAGAGTTGTGAGTTCAATACTTTGGTACAGCAAAGGTGAACAAAAACTTGAAGACTTGAGTTAGTTAAGGGAATTAACCAAAGGTGAGATATCCAGAAGAGGCATGGTATGTGGAACCAGAAGAATATGCCCCAGTGGATTAAATAAATGACTCAGTTCAAAATTCCAACATATATTATCAGAAGATAGCAAGAGAGTTCAAAGACGGAAAAGTCATGAATATGGCAATAAAGATGAGGACAACAGTCCAAACAATGTAAAAACTATAAAAAACAAATACCTTCTTATTTAAATAAACACAGGAAAAACTGCTGGGAATGTAAAAAAAAAAAAAAAAAATGAATGATGATGATGGGGGGGGGGAGGCAAAAAGTGCAGTGCTCACCGGCAGGCCAGTTGTTCTTTCTTTGGTCTCCTCAAGGAAATGGATTTCAGGTTTCCCTTTCTGGGTCCTTTACACAGTGCAGTTGTGAAACAGACACCAACTAAGCTGCTTCTCCTTCCTCTTTGTCAGTCTAACTGTCCATCCGCAACTTCCACACATGCAATGCGCTGAAAAAATCCTCCTCTGCCACAGCAGCGCTGGCACCTGCTTTTTATGCCATTCCAAAACTACCAAAATTTGCATGTGTGCAAATATCATCTCCTTTACGACGAGATATGCATGCATAAATTGTCTTCAATAGCAGCCATCTTTTTTTTTTTTGTTATTATCTTGCAGGCAAGACACGTTCGGACTCATTTTGAATTCCAAGGTAAGTTATGTCTTTCATTACAGAGAAAGTCAGAAGCAAGGAGCAAGAGAACAAGACAAAAATACACCATGGAATTTTCATTAATCTAATTAGTTGTAATTAACATTGGAAACTTGTGAATAAACAACCCACACAATTTGTATCATGAAAGCAGAGTTCAAAACCTAAACAAACTGTTCATTAACTGACAAATTATTTACTTGCATTGAACTTACAAGCTAATTAGTTTATCAGAAGGGCCATCAAAAGCTTTAAATCTGAAAATGGTGAGAGGGATCAATTATTACCAAGATCAGAAGACAGCTTAACATCGACTTACAGAGAAAAATGTTTACATACCACTGATTAGGCTTGACAGCTTTAAGATGTTTTCTTTACAAAATCAATAGAAACACAGAGTTGGGACAAAAGCTAAATTATCACCTGCCATTGACAAAGGGGTGCAAGTTAAAGGTCTGAAATAAACAGCCAGTCAGTTAAGTGCCATATGTGATACACCCTTGCGCAATCATGTCTCGAAAGGGACATTACTGACAGGGCAGAAGATTATCCTGCAGTAGGTTACCATTACTTTCTGCGGTAGACTGGGTGCCAGCCAAGGCTATAGAGCCCAATCAGTCCTATTATTTGACTCATAGCTAGAAGGGGAAGAGATCTGTTATCAAGTAGTAATTAGTGGGAGATCAGTTTATTACTTCATAACAATATAAAATTGATCCCCCACTTTATGCCCAGTAGAAGCCTTAATCATGTTTTCAACTATTATATTTAGTCAGTCAGTCAAGTGCTATACGTGATACACGCTTGGGCAATGTCTCAAAAAAGACGTGACTGACTGGGCAGAAAATTATACTGCAGTAGGTTACCATTACTTTCTGTGGTAAACTGATTGCCAGTCAAGGCTATAGAACCCAATCTGTCCTGTTATTTGACTCATAGCTAGAGGGGGAAGAAACGGATTAATATCTTTCCCAAGGGTATTTGTGTGTAAGTGAATGCAAGGAATTCAACTAGAATTTGAATTCAAAATAAACAATTCATAAGCAGTAATGCTGGTTGGCAATCAGTAATTTGGTAATCACCAATCCAGCAACAAAATTCCTAAGAGCAATTTCATATTTTCCATATTGCAGCATGAACTTTCCATTACTGTTCAGTGGCATTAAATACGACATTGGATGCTTTTTAGCCTTTTAAAAACATTTTGTATTTCTCTTTTATGCATTTTTATAATATGCTGATGTTTCTTTTCCCTAAACTTACTCAATTTTTACAAGCAAGGCAATTTTGAGAGAACTACAAGTCCTACCAGGATTTATTATTGGCAGATGCAGTCTTGACAAAATAAGATATTTCATGGCGTTTGTTATGATCTTTCCTCTTTGGTCGCTCAATCTCATGAATCTAAGTGTAGTACTAGATTGGCAGTTAAATCCCATCATTTTACTGTTGAAGTAACCTTAAGTTCAATTCTAATCATTTCTTCTCTAGCACTTTGAAAAACTCTTTCAACTTCTTGCCTTCCTGTCAACTACAATCTATAAAAATATAAATGCAATATCATTCGTCATATCTGTCTCATTGAACCTGTTCTTTTTTATTGACCTTTCATTTCAGTAAGATGTTCTCAGTTTTTTTTTCACTCTAATGTCTTTCATTCTCAGTAAAACCTTACATCTTAGTGGCTTAATCACCTTGCTTGAAGTGACATAATTAAAAATAAAGTGAAACTAAAGACAGAACAAAGTGCATACTGCCTGTCAAACTAGCTTTGCAAAACAACTGATCCCTAAAACTATCTTCATGATTGGTATGTAATTGTTAACTGCCTACAATGCCAAGAAAGTCCATAGACATAAGTGACTGCATCCAAAGGTCATTAGAGAATGGTAGGGTCAGCAAAAAGCAGAATCAGTGATTTATTAATGCTCAAAGTTAAAATTGGAATCTATACCATCAGAACGGCCATGTATGATGATCTGGACTTTAAATCACACTCCAAAATGATCTCTTTACCAAGTCTATAAAAACCAGGAAGCTGGAAATTGGCAAGAGTGTGTATAGTTATTTCAGGAATCATGGTCTACAGTTAAAATTGATGTTAAATGCCATTTCAAGACTAGGCCAACAGCCATATGATCATAGTCATATGTTCTATGACTACGATGAATACATGAAGTGTTTCTAATGATGTGAAGCACAAACACCATATGTTGTTCATAACAGATAAGATAGACCTAAAAAAACAAAACTTTTAAACCTTGTTCAAATGTTGCCAACTGTTGATTACAGCAAGAATATTTAAAACCTAAACTTTTTCCCCACTTTATCTTTGAATTGGTTTCCAATTGTATAAAATGTTCTTGCTGAAGGTAGATACAAGTTTCCTCATCACCATTAATCAGCCTTAAATTTCCACAAGTGCAATTTCAGATTTTCTGGGTTGCCATACAAACCTACCACAACTCAAGTCAATAAATTATAAACGCAAATTCTACTCCATCAGTTTCTTTTCTCACACTTCCCGCCTGTGGAATTCCCTTCCATTTACTTGCTTCCCTGACAGCTACAATCTCTAAGAATTTAAATGTAAAGTCAATAGTCATCTATCTCACTAAGTTGCATCCTCTCTCTCTCTCATATGCTCCTTTCTCCATCCACTCCACTCTCATCAGTATTCTCATCTTTTTCTTACCCACTTCCTGACATCTCCTGTAACCTGTCACTCTTTCTCATAACTTCCTCCTATGTAACCCCCTGCAAAACAGTGGTAGTAAAATGCCTTGCTTGGGGCGATATGATTATTAGAAAAAAATCACTGGACCATATGTCTTGTATAAAACTGATATAGGGTATTCTATATACAGTAAGAAGGGAATCAATATTTATAAATGATGCTTAGTTGTAAATGTTAAGCCATGTGATGAGAGACAAAAATAAATACTTAGTGAATTATAAATAAGTTGCCACATTTTATATTAAAAAAAATGGCAAAATCAAACAGGAACTATTTTCCAAAAGACTCTTATGTCTGACATTTGGTGGCTTCTCATAACTGACATTCGGCCATTGAGTGGGTTACATCTAAATGTATTGTGGCTGGAAAGCATGACAAGAACTCAGAAAAGCATAGTGAAAGAAAAACGGAAGAAACAGAGGCTTGTCTGGCTGTCAGAATATTTTAAGTGTCGATGTGCAAATCAATGATCAAGAACTGACGATTATTCACAGAATATTGATGAATAATAGCAAAGTTTGTAGAACATTGAACAGGCCACTGTCAGACAAGTTTTCTGAACTTATAGAATAAGAAGCTTTTAGAATATTCACAAGAACACTCAACATCATTGACATTTCAAATCGACAATTTACTGACCTTTCTCTGATAATCAAGTTGGGCTTAAACAATTAAGCAATTTGTAAAATAAAATAAAAATGATCAGAATAGTAATCTTCAGTCGTCTTCTATATGTCAAGTCCTTTCAAGAGAGGGAAAAACCATGGATCTCTTTAACATTCCAATCGTTTGTAGCTATGAGTACGGTTTGTCTTTTCACCATGCCTCCTGCTCCCTATTCTGCCATCTATTTTTACAAGCTCATGAAATGGCTATTGTTTTTCTTCATTACTCTTGCCTTCAAACTATCCTGTGAATGTCAGATTCTCCAAGCCCTCTTTTCTCATTACATTTCTTGGTGATGTTGGTGCGTATACCACTATTACGGATATATTGAGAGGCCTCCTTTTCATTTTAACTTCTAGAATTCTTTCAGATATATGGCAGTATCCCATAAGGCATTTCCTTGAGGCTCCATCCAGTATAATGCCGATTCCTTTTGCATTATTTTCACCTCCTGCATATATAATTCTTTGATCGTCATTGATAAAATCTCCATTGTTTGGCCACCTTGTTTTACATATACCTAAAATGTTTATGTTTAACCTATTCATCTTCTGCTTTATGTTTTATAGCTGTCCATAGTTGTTCATGGTCTGACATTCCACGTTAGAAAAATTTGTTTGTTTGTTTTTTAACGGTCCGGTGACACTTGTCGCTAATGTCATTCCATTCGGGGCAAGGGATAAATCCTGAGGAAATTGTTTCTTTATTTCTTCTACTGGACTTCTCCATGTCCATAGTCTTCTTGGGTGTTCTTGGAACCAGGTGTTGGTTATTATCTGGTCATTCGCTGTGTACCACTGGACCCATCTCCCATCACGGCCATTGCGGTGTCCTAGTCAGAAATTTCCAACCGTTTCACCTTCTCTCCCTTGGCCAACTTTGGCATTTAGATCTCCCATGATGATTCTGATGCCTTGTGATTTGCAATGTGCCTTGGCATAATCTGGCAAGGAGTAGAAGGACTAGATTTCCTTTTCTGTATTTTGTGTTGTCGGTGTATATACCACTATTACAGATATACTGAGAAGTTCCCACTTTCATTTTAACTACTAGAATTATGTTTTGTTAGTTTTTTTTTTTTTTTTAGTTTTTTTGGTTTCTTGCATTGTTTGTTCGTTGAGTTGTTCTTTGTTGCATAAGCTGCATAAAGGGGACAAATTTCCTTGGAATTTATCTCTCACCCAAATTAGAAGAACATATTTATATTTCTGAGATGAGGTAGTATTTACATTATCTACACTGTTCAGACTGTTGCCCTCATCTTTATTGCCATGTTCATGACATTTTGGCCATTGCATACTCCAACTTTCTTCAGGTTCTAGGAATTTCGAACCAAAATCCTTATTTCAATCACTGGAGTATATCATTCTCATTCCATGTGTGATGCCACTTCCACATGCAATAAAGTTATCTCCCTTTAACTCAATTCCCTAAGTTATTTGTATACCACTGTTGTAGCCTGGTATTGAACTCACAACTCTTTGGATCAAGTCACTGGAACTAGCCAACGCCTATATCTACCGGGCCATGTATCCTTGGCTACCTGGCTACAGTAGTGATGAATAAATAACTTAGGAAGTGAGTTAAAGGGAGATAACTTTATGGCATCTGGACGTGGCATCACTCATGGAATGAGAATGATATACCCCAAGGATCAAAATAAAGTGTTCGGTTCGAAATTCCTACCACCTGAAGAAGGCTGGAGCATACAACGGCCGAAACAAACATGGCAATAAAGATAAGGACAACTGTCCAAACAGCGTAAATAATATAATACATACTTTTTAATAAACAAAAATGGGGTGTCTATTTTAAATATGTAGTTTTCACTGTAATGATGTTTAAAGTATTATACTGCTAGTTGATGATGCATTTTTTTACTAAAATATTTATTTGTGCTGCATTTTTTTTTTTTTCCACATTTTGGTTAGTGTATCTAGCAGTTTTCTTTTGATCAGAGCCCTCTACTTTGACATGGCAAACACATATTGCTTGATGTTCAATGTTCATTCTAGGGATTTCTGAATATGATAATTGCTCAAACTACTCTTCAAACACTACATTAAACCTGTAAACTGAATGAATTCATTTGCATTATCATGGCAGTAAAGAAAATTATCTTGAGCAGCATAAATAATACAGTACATTTTACAACAATAAAATACCTGTGAAAATTCCTCTATTGCATAATTAAATCTTTGGGCTTAACCATTTAACAAATACTGCAATATCATAAGTAGGAATGTAAAATGTTATTTAAAGAAGTAAGAAGATACAAATAAAAAGATTTAAAATAAGTTTTTTTTTATATTATTGAAGTAGACATTAAACACCTAAGAGCATTATTGTCACTTCCTATGTTCCCTCTCTTTTTTCTTTTTTTTCTCACCAAATCCAAACAGCATCTCTGATACGTCTTTTCTGTTTTATCTCACATTCAAAATTGAATAAACCATCATTTATGTAGTATTGGAAGGATATAAAATATGTACTAACTAAGGAACAAGCAGAATTAGAATCTGATGTTATTTTCTCAATTTTTAAAAATTTTTGTTTGCCTTCACATGAAAGCCAACAAAAACAAGTTCAAATTTTGCAATATCTGTCATCTTTGACATTTACGATATATTTGCAAATTTTGTTGTAACTTATTCAACAGCTTTTGACTTTAACAATGTTTTATGTTTAGAAGGATGGATTAAAATACCTTGTTTTAGAAATACGACAAAAGATCACCAGTATTATATAACATTCGTATACAGAGGTGAATATTCATTTCGCCTCTCAATGGCCCATGTATAAATATTGATTCTTTTTCGAGGTTATCATGACTGTTAGATGAATCAATGTAACAAGTGAGTCAGTCAAAATAACCAATAAACTTTTCAGATGTTTGAAATATTATGCAGAGGGCATTCACAGTTGCCCTCAAGTTTTACCTTTCAAATAGTCAAGTTATAATCTGGATTTCAAAAATGTCCGACAATATGAAATTTACAGTAAATTCCCAGTAAGTTTATTATTATTATCATTATATTAATTTAAATTCAGACACAATTCTTTGTCTGGCCTTAAGTGTGAACTTCAAAACAGTAGGTTCCTTGAATTGTTTTGAAGTCATTTTTATAACTGACTCTTACAATATGACTTTGCTTGTGAGTTTTTCTGTCGGTTTATTTTTTCGTTCCTTATGAGTTCCCCAACCTTGTAAGTTTTTTGCTTGTGTTTTTTTTTTTTGTGTTCCTTGTGAGATTTATTTTTTGTTTCTTGTGAGTTTTTAATTTTTTTTTGGGGGGGGGAGGTTGTTCCTTGTGAGTTTTTAACTTTTTATTTTGTCGAAATTTTTTTTTCTTGTGAGTATTTTGCTTTTTTCCTTGTGAAAATAAAAGTGACATTGCCATTTTAAATACAAAGTTTTCACTATAACATTTGAAGAAATAAAAATTTTAAATTAAAATTAAACTATTAAGTCATATATATATATGTATGTATATGTAAAAATTAAGACAAACACATCATTCCATGGTTAAGCGGAAGTATAAGCCTATTTCAGGCAAACCATCGTCAGCTTCTGTCTTTATTGTACAGAAGATTTTACACAAATGAAATTCACAAATAAAAACCCCGAAAAAAAAAAAAAAAAAAAAAAATGAAAATTTAAGAAAAAACGCATCATTTTATCAGTTTATTTTCATTTCTTTGCCTGAAATGGGCCTATACTTCTGCTTAACCATGGAATAACTTGTCTGTTTTAATTTTTACATATATTTGCTTTATATGTATTTATATACATATATATTTAGAGCTCTCCTAGAGGGTTATCCTACCACTTTATGTACAGGACACTCCTTTGAATTCTTTTATATCTACACTGCATAGATATGATAGGATAGGATAAAGAACAAATAGGAAACATTTCTCAATCTAACACATTTGCCTTATATTAAAAGCTTCATCAGAAAATAAGATATAGAGAAAAATGCATTGCCATTCCTTGATTTTGGAATGCTATAAATTATACTAACACTGCTTAACAAGTGAAATGCACATGAAGCCTGATTAACTAATGAAAATCAAAACAACACAAAAGTAAAAATACCAGGATTTCTTTTTTCTCCATTTCTCATTATCTGATGAAGCATTAATAAAAGTAAAACAGGTTAGGATGTTAACTGTTTCCTGTTTGTTCTTCATTCTATCATTCTTTCATTCTCTCAGATTCCAATCTGTATTCATATATAATACCAACACCTGTTGATATATTTAATGTATGTCAAGGTAAACAAAATTTTTGTCAATAAAGACCTCAGTAGTTGTGTAGTGTAAAAATCATTGTGTCAACAACATTAAAAATCCAGGATACATATTGAAGACATTATCAAAGTACTGCCAGAAAAGCATTCATAAAATAAAAAATACATATTATATAATATTCTTACAAATAAGAAATCTTAAGTAAGTGTCTTGAACTTTTACTTTTTTTTGACACAGTAATATATATATATTGTAATAGTTGTTACAATGGTTTATAAATTCATACAGGACAAAAAACCTGTTCCTCAACAGGATGCATAAAATCCAAGGAAGGGACAATCATAGGAGAGAAAGAGGAAATACTCCAGCGATGGGAAGAGTATATAAAGGATCTCTTTGGCGACAAGAGAGAACAACCGAGAATACACAAGGAGATGGATGGACCGGAAATACTAAAATCCGAAGTGGAAGCTGCAATGGCCAAAATGAACAGAAATAAAGCACCTGGCCCAGATGGCATAGTGATAGAGCTGCTGACAGCCTTAGAAGAATATGGCATAGAAAAGATTACCGACATAATAAACAAAATTTATAGCAGCGGAATAATACCAGACGACCTATGCAAGTCGATATTTATAGCACTGCCGAAGAAACCAGGTGCAAACGAGTGTGAACTACACAGAACTATCAGCTTAATGAGTCACATTACAAAACTGATTGTCAGAATCCTGATGAATAGAGCGAGAAGCAGAATCAGGCCAGAGATAGGGCAGGAACAGTGCGGGTTCGTCAAAGACACTGGAACAAGGAACGCCATATTCATGATTAGGATGCTCTCTGAAAGGGCATTACAAATGAAGAAAGACTTGTACCTATGCTTCATTGATTACGCGAAAGCATTCGACAAAATACGACACAAAGAATTGATGGAAATGATAGGCAACCTCGACATTTTCGGCAAAGATATAAGAATAATCAAGAATCTCTACTGGCAGCAAACGGCCTGCATACGGACAGGTAACGACCTCAGTAGATACACAAAGATAGAAAAAGGCGTAAGACGAGGATGTGTCTTTTCACCAGATTTGTTCAACCTATACAGCAAGAATATTTTGAGGACCCTAGATGACACACCAGGATTTATTATTGGAGGCCACAACCTGAACAACATAAGATACGCGGACGATACAGTACTGATTGCAGACACGGAAAGGAAACTGCAAGATCTCATACAGAAAGTAGCAGTGGAGAGTGACAAGAAGGGACTACAAATAAACTTTAAGAAAACTGAGTGCATGGTCATCAGCAAAAGATACAACCCAAAATGCCAAATACAGGTGGGGGATAACAGAATCAAACGAGTCCAAGAATTTAAGTACCTAGGAAGTGTTCTAACAGGAGATGGAAAGTGCGACACGGAGATCCGAAGGCGAATTGGCATGGCAAAGGACGCGTTCCAGAAGATGAGCAAGATACTAACACACAGGAAGATCTCAATAGAAACGAAGAAAAGAGTGCTAGACTGCTACGTGGTGTCAGTTCTTCAGTACGGCTGTGAATGCTGGACAATATCATCGAAAATGAGGAAAAAACTGGAAGCGGCCGAAATGTGGTGCTACAGAAGGATGCTACGGATATCGTGGACTGAGCATACAAGCAACGACGAAGTGTTAGAAAGAATGGCAACAAAAAGGAAATTGATGCTGAGCATCAGGAAGAGACAACTGAAGTTCCTGGGACATGCAATGAGAAAGGAGAGCCTGGAGAACCTGATACTGACTGGTCAGATAGAAGGAAGGAGAGACAGAGGAAGGCAGCGGATAACATATCTGCAGAGTCTGATCAGGTGGATGACAGAACGGGGGTTGCCAGGAGCAACAAGAGCAAACATACTAAGAGCCACAAGGGATAGGGAGACATGGAGATCCATGATCGCCTACGTCCTGAAGGGACAGGGCACATAGAAGAAGAAGAAGATCACTACACAAAAATTTTTGAAAATTTTTGTGTAGTGATACTATGAATTTATAAACCATTGTAACAACTATTACAATATAACACTCTACATTTGTATTGAGCACTCTTTATAAAAGTAAATGCATGAACAACAGGTAAAAAACCTACGAGTTCTACAACTTAGTTACAATACATACACAAACACACACACACATATATATATAGTCATCCACCGACATATCTGTTTCACTATATCACAGCTCATCAGTATAGTTAGACTCCGATTGCTTTTTAACCCAGGACTGAAACCTGACCAAATTGGCGTCAGTCGGCGATTCTACCTCTGAGCTATGGGTGCTCGGTAGAAGGAGGCAGACTTTTTAGCATGTATATTATCATTATACACGCCCAATAGCTGAGAGTGTTCTAATTCGTTGCTGAATGATATCTCCATGCCTGAAGCTCAGTTTTACTAAACAGGAACAAAATGTATATTATTAGTATAAATTTCTCAAATCGAGAATTTTTTTTTGCAAAATACATTCTCTATTATTGTGAAAATATAGATGTATAAAAATATAAAAGTAGACAGTGATGCCAACACCAAATAGTGACAGTCTGCTCCATGCTTCAATGCAAACTTCAAGCCATATTCAAGGTGCAATGAATGACTTGTCTAAATTGCGCAAAAATGAAAATAACGCTAATATTTCATTTTAATAGATATATTTACTAAAATTGCTCAAAAATACCTTAAAATACTAAAGAGTAGATTCATTCAATAAAAATCACCTTCAACTACAGCCTCAAGAAAACTTTGGAATCACCTGCAACTCATCTAGATGTTCTCCATGTTTAAGCTGATGAAAGCTACCATAATCTTTGCCTTCAGTTCATCTTTGGTGTTATAAGAGGTTTTGTTGGTCACTCACTCAACTGTATCCCACACATAATAATCAAGAAGGTTGCATTCTGGTGAGGTGATCTGGTGTAAGGAGTGATATGGTCACGGCAATTGTCTGGCAGTCATGGCTGGGTTCTCCTGCGTGTGTGGTATGGTGCAGAGTCCTGTTGCCAGACAAAAGGTCTTCCAACAGCCACCCACTTGACCTAGTGCAGCACTACCTCCTCAAGTCACTTGATGTGGGCCTCCATGTTGAGCCTGAGTCCTTGTGGGAAGATGAATAGAGGCATAACTTCATAATCACCATTAGACTGATCCGACACTTTCTAAATCTTCTGCACTCTTCTCAGATTGACCCCCTAACCCTCTGAAATGATCGTGTTCGAGCTTCCAGCACAAATGCCAATCAGTACAGCATGCAGTTTCTAAATTTCTGGTGAAGTGAATTTGTGTCATGGCACTCTTTTTTTTTACAGACACTACCCAACTGATTCTACTACACAGCTGACAAAATAATAAATAAACAACATGCATATGCAAAATTAAAAATATGAAATGGCAACAATTTACCTATCCAATTTTGTGAGGGTATATAAGATGATATGATCAACCCAGCTATTTCTGGAAGATAAGTTGTTTTTTTTTGTTTAACCCAGCAGTCTTTTATAGAGTGCACAATATTGGGTGATAGAGAACTAATATTAACAATATAAGAGTAAGTATATATAGAGCACTCTGGCTATTGGGCGTGTATAATAATAATATACATGCTAAAAAGTCTGCCTTCTTTTACAAAGCGTCCATAGCCGAGTGACGTCAATTCGGTCGGGTTTTAATACTGGGTTAAAAGCAATCGGAGTCTAACTGTACTGATAAGCTGTGATACAGCGAAACAGACCTGTCTGCAGGTGACTATTTACGCTCTCACACCCTGATTGAGCACTCTGGAAGAATGGTAGACTTTGAAAAAACAGTAGCTACTCTGGCATGTACGCATCGCTCATTCAGTAATGAATTAGAGCACTCTGGCTATTGGGCATGTATAATGATAATATACAGGCTAAAAAGGTCTGCCTTCTACCGAGTGCCCATAGCCCAGATGTAGAATTGTCGACGGTCAGGTTTCAATCCTGGGTTAAAAGCAATCGGAGTCTAACCGTACTGATCAGCTGTGATACAGCGAAACAGATCTGTCTGCGGATGACTATATATATATATATATATATATATATATATATATATATAAGTGTGTGTGTGTGTGTGTGTGTGGTAAAAAGTAATCAATATCAGAGATGGAGCTTGTTAAATGCAATGTCAATACTCATCTCTTAACCACTTGACTATAGTTCTTTCTACATCACTCTGTATATCCTTTCCTTTCTCTCTACATTTGCAACTGTCATCACACCTGTATTCCCATCCTTCTCTTGCTCCTTTCTAACTGGTTCATCTTTCTCTTCACTCTCCATCCATCTAATCTTTTTATTCTTATGTAGCCTCCTGCACATCAGTGGCGTTACCACCTTGCTCAGAGTGATACGATTACAAAAAAAAAACATGTAAATATAAAAGATACTGAGTGACAACAGTCTGTTTCATGCTTGAATGCAACTTTTAGGTATATGTGCTGTGTTAATTTGCTGTAATGCACTATTTACTAACATATATAGTCACATCACAATACAACACAAAGATTACATTCAAACATCAAACAGGCTGTCGCCACTCATTGTTAAGCTCGGTGTACAGTATATCATGAACTTTAAACATTAGAAATTTCAATAATTATTTTATGTAAAAAATGTGCATGTGCACTCACCCACACAAACTTTCACAAGTCTCTTTGATTGAATGATTTTATTTTTTTTACGGTTTATCAACACTTTGTGAATTATTTAAAGCTGAAACATTTTGGATTGCAGAAATTTTTTTTATGAGAAATATTGCATTAACACATTTTTTTAGAATAAATTTTTCCAAATACAAGTCCTAATATTTAATCCATAGCTGGGGGTAAGAAATTAATGTAAGCATGTAAGTAAATTTAAAGATCCACAACTTATTTGAACACCTCTCTAATTTCTTATTCTGACTCACCAATCATTACATCATTTGGACATCCTACTTTCAGAAGAGGGCATCAAAAAAGGCAGAAGCAAATTTATTTTCATTATTTTTTTATTTTTTTTTAATCATTTCACCCCGAGCAAAGCATTTCACTGCCACTATTGCGCAGGGGGTTACATAGAGGGGAAAGTGGTGAGAAAGGATGGTTAGACATAGGAAATGTCAGAAGGAGGGTGGTAAGGATACCGAGAATAAGGGTTGGGTAGTTGGTGAGAGTGTTGGGAGAATAGATTCAAGTTAGTGTGATAGGAGGTGTCTATTGACCTTACATTTAAACTCCGGGAGATTGTAGGTGTTGGGAAAGCAGACATGGGGAAGGGAATTCCACAGACGGGAAGCATGAGAGAAGAAGCTGTTGGAGTAGAAATTACGGTTATATCTTATCAGTTTTATATTTATATATTTGCTACGCTTCTGCTGCTGCTCTTGTTACTAGCAGATACCCAACCTGTCAGTAATTATATTTCTGCTAATAAATTTTACATTTAAGTAATTTATGAAATTTATTTACATTTATTTCATTTTACATTTATATCATCTGAACAAATCTATAAAGTCGGAAAGATATATTGGCTGTAGGTAATTACTATTTTTAGACTCTTAAATACGTTAAAATTAAAATCATAAAAAATGTTTTAAAAGATTATAAATATTGACGTTGTCCAATCAACCATTTTTGGTGGGTAGGGGATGACTATATGAATATTTTTTTAAAAATCAATCTGATATCAATCTGTAATTACACATTTTCATAATTTTAATGCAGAAATATCAAAAAAAATTTTACAAATATTTTTTAGTTTAAAAATCTAAACTTATTTATAAATAGAACTGTGCATGTGTGTGTATCTGTTACCTATAGACTCCGAAACGGCTGAACCAATTTTCTTGAAAATTTACACAGTTGTACTATAAGCATCTGCGAGTGTTCTTAGCTAGGTTTTGTGTTGAGGTACCCCTGATAAATATCGAAAATTGATAATAGAAAAAATTAGGTTATAAAAGGAGTGGTCTGATTTTAATCAAATTTGATACACTTATAGACAAAGACATAAGAAATGATATTCAGAAGTTTCAAGGTTGCAGTTCTTACAATAGTGCAAAAAATTTGATATCGATACCAGGAAATCAAAATTTGACTTACATCCATTCATTTTTCTTTCAGTCTACGGTTTTGATTTAACTGGAAACAACTATTGCTTTTTATTTTTAGTCTTTTATGCCAACATCCAAAGAGTCTGAGCTCCAGGACCATGGATTAGTTTTAAAGCTTTCATTACACCTGAGCAACACCGGGCTATACTGCTAGTTGCCTTAAAATTCACAACAGCAACATTTTTTTTAATTCAACATTTCACCTACTTAAAAACAAATTAAAATAAATTGTATTAATTACATTTGTTCATTAAACTTTTTATAAAATGCAACAAAAAGTGAATGTTTTTATCACAGAATTATCTTAATTTTAAATTAAAAGAAAAACAGAGGAAAAACTTAAGAAACCATTTAATTATTTTTATTAACATCTTGCACCAATACCCTTGCCTGTCTACCTCACCCAACCTGAAATACAGAACATTTCTAAGATTCATGAAAACAGAAAAGTTTGGGTGATTCCCAGCTTAAGACAGAAATTAACAATAAGCATACACACATTCAACAAATATGTCTTTTCCATTCTGTTGTAATTAGCAAAATCTCATACACGCATGCACGCTTGAACACGAGCGCACACACACACACACACATTTTGATCACAAGCAGCAGTTTTCTATTCCGGATCTTCTGCTTAGTGAAATGTAAGAGACTCTTTTAAACAGTCCTTGAAACACTTCCTTGGTTTATGCTAAGTTTGAGTGCCATAGACTCACATTTGTTTGGGTATTCTGCTGACATCAAAGGCAAATGACATGCCTGGCCAAGCAAAGAGAAACATACTCTATTACCTTCATCACAGCTAAACTGATGGATTGTGGGAAGAATGACTTCTTTTTTCTTAGTTGCATGCTTGAAATTTGCCCAACTCATTGTATAAACACACACAAAAAAAAAAACTATATTAATTGCATTCTTTTCCATGCCATTGAAATTAACAAAATTACACATATAAACACATATATATATATGAAAATGGTCAGGTTTTAATCCTGGGTAAAAAGCATCCGGATGTCTAACCATACTGATGAGCTGTGATACAGCAAAACAGACCTGTCTGAGGATGACTATTTACGCTCTCACACCGTGATTGAGCACTCTGGAAGAATAGAAGACTTTGAAAAAACAGTAGCATCTATGCATCGTTCATTCAGTAATGAATTAGAACACTCTCACGACTAGTGCATGAATACATGGTATATCACACACAAAAAGTCCACCTTCTTCTACTGAGCACCCATAGCTCAGCAGTAAATCACCAACTGACGCTAATTCAGTGGGGTTTCAATCCTGGGTAAAAAGCAATCGGATGTCTAACCGTACTGATGAGCTGTGATACAGCAAAACAGATCTGTCTGCAGATGACTATATATATATATATATATATATATATATACATAACAGTTGTCAATGAGTATGACCTTCACGGACAAGTTTGGTCAATGGTTTTGGTCCAACTGAGAAGGAAGTAACTTGCAATGCTGATTGCAAATATGGCAAACTAAGTTGTTTTGTACGTCTGCATATTTTTTTTAATCATTTCAGCCCAAGCAAGGCTGGACCACCACTAGTGCGCAGGGGATTACAGTGAGAGAAAAGACTGGGTTACAGTGGGTGTTAAAGAAAGGATAAAAGATAAACAGGATTCAAGAAGATAGACAATGGCAATTGACATTGCACTGAAATCTTTGGAAATTGTAGCCATCAGGGAAGCAAGTAAACAAAAGTGAGTTCCACAGATGGGAAGTGCGAGAAAAGAAAATTGTTGGAGTAGAATTTGTGGTTACATTTAAATATTTCATTGGTAAAAGGGCGGGACCTAGAAGTCAATCTAGTAGAATGCTTAAATTCACATGGATGGGGCACAAAAAAAAAAAAAAAAAGAAGCTTGTCAGAGAAGTTACTATAAAAATATTTGTAGAAAAGACAGAGGGAAGCCACATCACATCAGTAAGAACATGACTGAAATCAAGATGCCAAGTCAGGACAGACTATGTTGACGATCCTTCTTTGGATTTTTAGGAGAACCTCAAAAGGAAAAGTAAAAGCACCAGTTCAGATGTGGCAACAGTACTGATCATAATTTGATAAAAGACCTACCATTATGACTTACCATTATGACTTCTTGTGTCTAACAATGCCTAAACAAACTACCCTACATCATTACACATATAAACTTAATTTCTCACAAACACTTGAAAAAAAACAAAAATAAAAATAATGTTAATTTTTCTTCGAAAAGGACATCTTTTCCATCACATTTCTGCAAATATTTACAACAGCAGCACAATTTCACAAATACTGATAGTTTGCATGAACTGTTTAATAAATTTGTTGAATTTTTTTTATTTCATATCCATTGAGAAAAATTTTAAAGCAAGAGCCATTTAGTAATTTTATAGACAAGAAGTTTGCGATGTAAAAGCAAAGAGAAAGAAATCTGAATCATCACCGATTATAAAAAAAATTGTTATTCTTTCTAAATAGCCAACACTACTTGAGTAGTTCACAAACAAACCAATGGAATTTAGTAACTGCAGATATATCCTGAATAGAGCACCTCTCAAAGAAAGAGTCAGGTCAGATATATATCCTGATATCTGCAATGAAAATAAATGGATTCAAGCATTTATTTAGCACCTATCCAAATCAAAATGACCTTTTGTCATAGTTTGCAACTGTGGTTATATAAAATGAATAACCTGTGAATAAAGTACTATTATGTGCTAAGCGTAACAAAAGAAAAAAAAAAATGATTGACCAAAACTCAGAGATAAAACACAGACAAATATTTAATTTATACACTAAAAATATGCAATGCATTATGGGATAACAGGAAGACGCAAATGGATTATGGGTACATGGACAGATATAAAAGCAACAAATTTTTCCCAGTGAGAGGGAGAAAAAAGAACAGTCACAGTTGGTGGCTGAAATGTCTGTTAGTAAGATCTTGAGACAGAGCTCAAGAAGGAAATACTTGATGGGAATACCAGCTGAGAGAGCCACAATTCAGTCGCTGGTTGCTGTTTTAAGTTTATTTTACCACAAGCTATTTCGGCTTATTAATTCTTCAAAATGGAAGGCAAGATTTTTGACGTCCGTTTGATCCCAGAATTCAGCAGTGCCCCAACAGATATGCGAAATTCATTGTTGAATGGATAGAGAATGTAGAATTGGTCTGCGAACTTTGCACCATGGACAAGATCGAGTACATCGTGCCCTTGCAATGTATAGACAACTTAATGAAGAGTAGAGGGCAGATGCGGAACAAATTAAACGGGCCCTTATGACTGCATACACAACTGACAGATTTAATGCGTTCGACCAATTTATGGTACGGTGTCTTTGCCCAGGGGAAACGGTGGATGAATTCCTGGCTGAAATGCATCGTCTGGCATGACTAATAGGAGAACCGCTGCCTGATCGGTGGATAGCATGTGCATTTGTGTCAGGGTTGCCCCATCACGTTAGGCAGCTCCTCAAAGCTTCGTCCAGGATGGATGACATGAATCTAGAACAGATTCTGACTCGAGCAAGGGCGGTTATGATGGATGATGAAGGGTATCAGGAATTGGCCGCTGCATCCGTAGAACCATCACACTCAGAAGTTGGGGTTCCCCCTGCCAAACCTGTTAGCAGGACAATTATCTGCTGCAAGTGCTCTGGACCCAACCATATGGCGAAGAATTGTATACAAGGACGTCCGGAGAGGTCAAGTAGAATGCAGAGGTCTGGCCGTGACAAGTGGTGTTTTAGATGCAATGGTATTGGACACATTTCTTCAGGATGCCAGGGAAACGCCCAAGGGGAGAAGGTATTAGCACCAGCCTTCTCCCCGAGCAAGTAAAAAATTGTAAATGGGGTAGAATGCACAGCTCTAGTGGATTCAGGATGCTCACAAACGCTGGTGAGCAAGACTGTGTGTCACAGCTGGAGGCAAGAAGAGGTGGGAGTGTTGACTGCCAACGGGAGGACCCTGAAGTGCCTTGGATACACCAAAATTAAGTTGGGCGTCGAGCAAATTCAGCCTGTGACTGTTGAGGTTCTGGTCTTGGATGGACAGTTGCTGGGATTCGATCTTCTTCTCGGGATTGATGTAATCAAGGTGCTCGGAGGTGTACACCTAACTGAATCAGGTGAGGCGCGCTTCGGAAAACTGAACACTTGTGTCACCATTCTTATCAACAAGCCTAATTTTGAAGTAACGTTTAACCTGAGCACTAAAATGTGGACCGCATTGTGGAAGTGGGCAAATGGTCATTCACCTAGTAAGATGGTCAATACAGTACAGGAGTACAAAGTGACTGGCCACAACCGGGATGCATATGAGAAAGAACTAGCACAGTAGCAGCGAGACGGATGGCTGCTGCCATATCCCGAGAAAGAGCTTGGCCCACCCAAGGGTTTTAATTTCTTTAATAGCAGTTGTACAAGAACATAAACAAAAGGTCCAGTCAGTACTTGACTATCAGAAGTTGAACAGCTTCGTAGATGCATTCACGGGCGACGCAGAGGTGTGTGCACAGAAATTACGAGAATGGCAACGACAAGGAGCTGACGTATCGCTGTTGGATTTAAGAAATGCGTACCTACAGATCCACGTCAACAGATCACTATGGC
The DNA here is from genome assembly GCA_037127315.1 of Ascarosepion bandense. Classification (NCBI taxonomy): domain Eukaryota; kingdom Metazoa; phylum Mollusca; class Cephalopoda; order Sepiida; family Sepiidae; genus Ascarosepion; species Ascarosepion bandense. The sequence continues at coordinate 1,620,458 of JBBBDQ010001935.1, forward strand.
CTTTTTAAACAGTGGTCATTAACGGTAAGCGGTTTTGCCTTATGTGTTTGAGTTTTGGACTGAACATGGCACCACTTGTCATGAAGTTGGTGATTGACACTATAACGTCCCAGGATCAGGACATTAAGAGTGCCACATCGGCATACATCGACTGACGATGACCGTGACGTTGGTAAAATCTTGTCAGAACCACACTGACAGCCTCACCAGAGTGCCACAATGCTGGTTAGAGATGCACAAGAAAGGAGGAGAACCAGTGCAAGTGAGTTGTGCCACTGCAATGAGCCAGTTGAACAAACGTCAGGTGACCCACAGCCACCAGCAGAGTGGGTACCCGGGTGTTAAAAGAACAATGTACTTTGCTAGGATTGTAGATCCAACGGTGTCTAAGGAACTAATCAAATCTGTTGTTAGAACCTGCAAGCCTGCCAATCAATCGATCCAGAACCAGCACACTGGAAAAAAGGAAATTTGAGTGTGAGAAGAAACTGGAGCAGGTTGGCAATGAACGTGACCCATTACAATGGTAGCCATTTTCTTACACTCATCGATTGTAGTCCCTCCCGTTTTTCAGTATGGCGACCACCGAGATGGCAAGACTCTGCTGGTGTCATTCGTCAGTTAGAGACAGTCTTCCACAAACGAGGCCTGCCTAATGAAATATTGACTGACAATGATACCATATTCACTAGCAGACAATTCAAGGAATTTGTAAGCAGCTGGGGCATGCATTTGAGGTTCCGCTTCGCTGACATGCCATCTGGAAATGGCATTGTGGAATGCAATCACAGAAGTGCCAAAACCATAGCGGCCAGGAAGAAAAGTTCAATCTTGGAGGCGGTCTACTGGCATAATGTCACACCCAAGGACAACCTTTCACTTTCCACGGCACTGGCTGATGTACTGCACACGTACCATGTCCGGGTGAGGGGCATCGACACAACGCCTCCACCTGAATCACAAATAACCGAAGGGAAATACAAGAAAGGGGGTATTGTCTGGGTCAAGTCTCCACATGGTAAATGCATGACCAAATTTGGAACCGGACGCGTGACCGAGGTGATGAGTCAGCAGTCAGTGCATGTCGATGGAACGCCTCACCACATTAGAGACCTGCACCCTTTTTTGGGCTCAAATCCCACGACTGACAAAGAAGACACGGAGGATAGTGAACATCCGATATACGTAGAGCTGGGTTCAATGACTGATCGCTAGTTTGCCAATAGATCAGGATTTATCTAATGAGAGCTCCTCCGATGAAGAAGCTCAACCACTCCCCCATCGGAGGAGCACCCGGAACAAAAGACCGCACCCACAGTCATTTGTGTGATCAGGAGATCAGGTGGGAGTGTGGCAGACATGAGATACAACCTGGGACTAGCACTACTGTTTGCGACTTGCCTTGTCCCCACCAAAAGAGAGCCCGTATTTGCTTAGCGTGTAAAGCTACTGCAGCTAAAATGAAGTAAAAAGAAAAAGCACTTTCCGCTCTGACGTAACCCGTCCACGGCCAGAAAACATAAAAGAATGAGGGGGGACTTGCATTGCATTTTTATACACTAAAAATATGCAATGCATTATGGGATAACAGGAAGACGCAAATGGATTATGGGTACATGGACAGATATAAAAGCAACAAATTTTTCCCAGTGAGGGGGAGAAAAAAGAACGTTCACAGTTGGTGGCTGAAACGTCTGTTAGTAAGATTTTGAGACAGAGCTCAAGAAGGAAATACTTGATGGGAATACCAGCTGGGAGAGCCACAATTCAGTCGCTGGTTGCTGTTTTAAGTTTATTTTGCCACAATCGCCTACGTCCTGAAGAGACAGGGCATATAGAAGAACTTTCAGTTATCTGAACTTTTACAAAAATTCTTTTTATTTTCTAGATAGGGAAAGTTTATAATGTGGTGTGTTTTATTTGACATTATCTGGAATTTTTGGTATATTATTACTTATAACTTGTCGGTTGGTTGTATTTTGTTTGTCTCCCACACAATACTAAAGAAAACTTGTTACTAGAGTTCTTTTGTTTTTATTTATAGACGTTGCACTCTTAGCAATAGCCATGTAAACAAACTCTCAATTTTCTCATCTTTTTCTTTTATTTTTTCCCTAACATTTCTTTTTTGTATTGTGTATAAGTCAAACAAAATACAACAAACAGAGAAATTACGCTTAATTTATTTAAAAGATATTTCTCTGAACACCAAGACCCATCATCTTGTAGGTTTACATTTTAAACTATTAGTACTGCATATGAAAAATTTAATAAGAAACTACAGAAAGAGCATTAAGCTGTTATATGATGTTGGTTGGTTGGTTGGTTGTTTTGTTTTCATGGCATATCAACCTCGGCAGGTCATTTATTGCCAACTAAATTTTTATTTATTTATTTCTGGTCATACCTTTTTCTTTTCAACAATTGTTGTTTTTATATAAGTTTTGGGTCTAGTAATACTTTTTTTTTTCTTTTCGAGTATCAAGATTCATTGGGATTTGTTTTTAAGGGCAGGGTTCCCAAGTCCTACCCTTGTTATTTAATCCTTAACTGGAGGGAAGGGATGGATTAATACCTTTCTCAAGGGTACCAGTGCTTAAGTGAATGCAGGGTATGCAACTGGAATTCAAACTCGGCTCACCGATTTCTCTTTCCGAGCCGATATCCACTGCACCACAATGCACATCCGTCACTATACACTTACAGCACCTGCTATTCCCAAGCAGTCACCCATCTAAGTAGTGGCCAGGCTCAATGTTGCTTAACTTCGGCAATCGAGCAAGAACCTGTGTATTCAACGTGATATGGCCGTAAGCCTATAATATTGGTCCTTCTATATGAGAGTCAATGCTAGACAATTTTCTCACACATAGCATCCGTCTGTCGCCTCAAGTCTGAAGATGGACTGAACATGTGATTAACAAAATTTTAAGGAAAATAGAACAAAAAGAATGCTCAGAATTTGAAAGAGAGTTGAAATCAATAAAACAAGAGGAAAGAGGGATTGGAGAATTTGTCACTCACAACACATAGTGAAGGCAAAAGAAACAAAGGGAAACAGTGAGGAAACTAACCAGTTTGTGCAAGAGGATGACAGAACAAAGAGTGGATGAGATGGTGAAACAACAAATCTTACTAAGAGTCACAATGAATGAGAAATTGTGGAGAGCCATGATTTGCTACATCTTAAAACAAATGACACATAGATGAATTTTAAATTCTCATTTTATAACAGATATGGTGAGTTTTATTTGACATTAACTAGAATCTTGTATATTTTTTCAAAGTACCAAATACTTTAGAAAAAATGATAAATGATGAGAAAAATAAATTAAGATCCAACTCATAAGAGTGGGGCGGCTTGTAATGATTAAATAAACCTTGGGACAAAAAAACAAAAACATCAAAAGATCTCTTGGTTAATTCAAGCTAATAACTTTATAGAGTAATGCACAAAAGACTTTCGTATAAAATGCAAAACTCTACCAGTGAACTATCAGCAGAGGAAATTTTTAATTTAATGACATAATCGCATTTTCAGTTAAATATTATTAGTCAGACTGAAAAGGAGGCTGCAAGAATTAGATAAATAACTTGTACAAAAGATAATGTAATTTGAAAAATGAAATACTTTCTTGGGTTTTTTCAAATGGTGGCGGAATATTGGAAAGAGATCGTTTAAACAAGAAGCAACAAAAAATAGGATTAATCATAGTCGAGGGAAGATGGAAAATGGGGCAGAGGAAGGCAGTTAAGGATCTAAGGTTGCGAATGGTTGTTTTGTTTTTTTTTTAATGTAACACCTGCATCCTTGTCACTTTTTTTTTTTTTCACAAGATGAACTGCTTCGATAACAAAAACAGAATTGAAAGAAAATTAAAAGGATGGTAATAATGCAGTATTTTCAATAATTGTACACAGATATGAGCAAAATATGGAGAGAAAGAAAGAGAAATGACCTGTAGAGAAAAAGGCAGACATCATTATATTCTGATATTGGCCTTTTTTTTTATTCTAAATATTTTATTCTTGTCCTGTATTCAAGTCCATTTTAATTCCCATGGCTAGGATTATGGTAACAAGCAAGAGTCATCCTTGCATGGAACATACATCCACACAGGCTACAACTTATATAAACACAATAATACTCACTCATACACAAAGTAAAAAGAGCCTTCAGATATTAGAGGTCATCTACATAAAATCAAAACAACGCTCACTTAATAAAATCACGTTGAAATGTGGTCATAACACATTACAATACATTTATACATATTGTTCTGTTAACATTTTGGTCTCTCACGCGGTGTGACGTCATAGAACCGCATTACAAATTTACGAACTGCGTCTGCTATTCCATGTTATCATTGCTTAGCAATGTTTTCTGTCAACACAAGATAGTCATCTTTGATAGTGGATGTCTTTATGTTAACATCTCTGTAACCTCTCTGAAGATGGCTCATGTGAGCTGAAAGGTTAGAATCAGCATAATAAAAAAAAATATCCAAATGTTGGACAATTTTTGTTTTTATTTTTGCCTGAAATTAAAGCCAAAATACGATGTTTAGAACAGCTCATGATTAAACAAAAGACATTCATTGTTGTTTTTTTTTTTAATCATATCACCCCAAGCAAGGCAGTAACGCCACTGATGCGCAGGGGGCTAAGTAAGAGTAAGATTGGAAAAGAGAAAACCAGAAACCACATCCTAAACAGGGAACAAGGGATGAGCCTCTACACCTGTTCAATAGACATGGGTGGAGTGTGAACCGGGTGATAGTTTAGTCTATCTACTCCAAAACAGTATATGTTTAAAAAATTATCTGCTGCCTCAATATACTATATATATATATATATATTCTTTATTAAATTCAACTAACGATGTTTACTAGTCTGTTTAATTTCTTATAGTATTTTTTCACTAAGTTGTTTAACAGTGTCAAAACTTAGATTAAACTGTCTGAAGTTCAGAAACATAACAGGATGTTGCCAAGGGAATCTTGACACCTCACTGACAACACATGTTTCTTTACAATAACTGAAGTAATCAAAAATACTTGAACAAAACAACAGAACAAACAAGAAATATCAACAGTTTTGATTTCTATACTTTTATTCAAGATTTGAGACAAATTTTTTTAGTTGAATTTCATGAAAATTGTTTGGATGAATACTTACTGGTTATATATTTGTTTTGAATGAAGTTCTAAATAAATATTAGTTACCCAAAGATACTTTAATGTGAAAAAAAATTAAAAATTTAATTTGGTGTAGGATATTTTCTAAAAACAGACATTTTGGTATTTTGCTTTCACTCTTCAATAAGTTCTGAAATGGCAGAATATAAACAAGATTAATTCAAACACGAAAAAATTTCTTAATTTAACAAAAAAAAACAAATACCAAAGAGTAACCAATTACAGAATTCTATTTTTACATTATTGACATGTGGACTATTGTTCTCATCATTGTTGTTGTTATCACAATGTTTCGGCCATTGTGACTTCCAGCCTTCATCAATGATTGTCAATCCATGTAACCTTCCAGGAATTTTTAACTGAAACTTTTATTTAATCCATGAAGAGAGACCATTCTCATTCTACTGCTTATGTCTAAGGATATCTCATCACATATAGACTGCATCCTTATTTTGGGACTGTCAAAGTAAGAATTTGCGGTTAACTCACAGATAAGTTGTGTTATAATCTGGGGAGTTACATGGCCTCTTTTCTTTTTATGTAAATATGACTGATATTTGTCACATATTATCAAACATTCACCTTTATTTCAAAACTGAGGATTTAAATTGTATAAGATGACAAGCTGAATGACTTTGGTTCTTATTTAAAGTCTGGTTACAGTTAAACCATTATTTCTGAAGTCTACACCCCAATCAGACAATTCCTTTTCAAGACACACTCCACCCACGTCTACTTAACAGGTTAAGAGGCTCATCCCTTGCTCCCTGTTTAGGATGTGGTTTCCAGCTTTCTCTTTTCAAATGTTTTCACTTTGGTTTCTTTTTTTTTTTTTCAATTCTAGTAGATAGATCTATCTATCGCCTGGTTCACACTCCACCCATGTCTATTGAACAGGTTAAGAGGCTCATCCCTTGTTCCCTGTTTAGGATGTGGTTTCCGGCTTTCTCTTTTCCAATCTTTTCACTATTACGTAGCCCCCTGCACATCAGTGGAGTTACCGCCTTGCTCGGGGTGATATGATTAAAAATAAAAAAAAGATATCATAAACCCTGCTGCTCTCTTCAATTTTGGCATTTCTTTCATGTGATCCTTCTGCTTCCCCCATCCTTTCACAATCTTTTCTGAAATGCCAAACACTCTGTGGATCTGTTTCCATTTTCTTCTGCATAATCCACTACATTTAAATTAAAACCTACTTTATAATTCTTTCTCTTACCCAAGATTAGGATTTGCAGTCATTAAAATTCATAAACTATTGGTACCAGTAAAAATCAAAATGACTCAAGTTTTTGTATAGTGGTAAATGACTACTTCACACTGAATAACTGGAAACAAAATTGTGATTGTAATTGTGTGATATTTACATATCGAATGAGGGGCTGCTCTATTTAGAGATAAATTTGAATATCAGTCCTAAAATCACTTGAAAATGATTTTCTTTCTTTGTCAAGCAGATAAATGGGAAATGTGAGTAATGCAGATCGAGCACTTTTATTCAATGTGTGATACAATACTGTCGGAAAAGGCAATTTCATAATGATGGAAAAAATCCAATTTCTCCCTCGATCACACTCATGCCTGAGAGCTGGGTACTCACCTGCTATGCCACAGCCTACTTCCGGTTCTCTATGATGTTAAGTGGATAGGTTACACCCTTGACTTATCAAAATTTCAGTGAAAAAAAAATGCAACCTATTCTTGAATATATACAGTAGTTTTTATTACTTGCTCCATTTCCATTGAGACCAAGCACAAAATATGTACCAGGTTTAGAATTCTTTTTTTTCTTTTTTTTTTCTTTTTAATCATATCACCTCAAGCAAGGCGGTAATGCCACTGATGCGCAGGGGGCTACGTGAGAGTGAAAAGATTGGAAAAGAGAAAGCCAGAAACCACATCCTAAACAGAGAACAAGGGATGCGCCTCTTCACCTGTTCAATAGAGGAGGGTGGAGTGTGAACCTGGCAACAGTTCAGTCTATCTACTCCAATTGAAAAAAAAAAAGAAAAGAGAAAGCCGGAAACCACATCCTAAACAGGGAACAAGGGATGAGCCTCTTCACCTGTTCAATAGAGGAGGGTGAAGTGTGAACCAGGCGATAGTTCAGTCTATCTACTCCAATTGATTCTATCACCAAATTCACATCCATAAGACTATTGATGAGGACAATAGTCCACACGTTATAACTTGGTTTCTATCGGTTATAATATAAAATCTTGCTTAGGCGCTTGCCATGACATCTTTAAGAAATACTCTAAAGACTGACTCTGATGAAATTTTTTTAAACCACTTGGAGTTCTTTATTTAAGCGTCTAGACAAGTTCATTTGTGTCACTTGGAAGTGGGAGGGGGTATTTACTCCACAATAACACGTAAATAATGATATCTCTTCATCCTATAAATTCAGACAGAAATTATGCCAATTTTGAATTAACATTCTTTCAACCCCTTATCTAAATCTAATCTAAACTTATTTATAAATGAAACTTTGTGTGTGTGTATCCATTACCTATAGACTCCAAAACGACTGAACCAATTTTCTTGAAAATTTACACAGTTGTCCTATTAGCGTCTGTGGGTGTTCTTAGCTATATTTTGTGTCGAGGTACCCCCGATAAATATCGAAAATCGAAAAAAATCAAGTTATAGAAGGAGTGGTCCGATTTTAATCAAATTTGATACACTCCTAGACAAAGACATAAGAAACGATATTCAGAAGTTTCAAGGTTGCAGTTCTTACAATAGTGCAGAAAATCGATTATATATATATATATATATATATATATATATATATAAAAAGGCAAGATGTTTGTGTGTGTTTATCTGTCTGTATGTCCTTTATACAAATCCACAATTTTTATCCGATTCTCACCAAACTTCACACAAATATTCTTTAGGCAGAGTCTGAGCTCAAGACCATGGATTAGTTTTAAAGCTTTCATAACACCCGAGCAATGCTGGGCTATACTGCTAGTCTCAAATAGTTTGAAAACAAACAAACTCAATATCATACAGCATTTTATAGATGCACATTTATTGAAAAAACTGTTTTTTCAATATTATAACAAGTGTTTAATCAACATTTTTTTTTTTAATCTGAATAAGTGTCAGTCAGTCAGTTAAGTGCCATATGTGATACACACTTGGGCGCTCATGTCTCTTTTGAGACCTGACTGACTGGGCAGTTGATTATCCCGCAGTAGGTTGCCATTGCTTTCTGCAGTAGATTGGTTGCCAGCCAAGGCTATAGAAGCCAATCTGTCCTGTTATTTAACCCATAATTAAAGGGTAGAGACGGATTAATACCTTTCCCAGGGGTATTTGCACGTAAGTGAATGCAAGGAATTCAACTGAATAAGTGTAGTTAGCTGAAAAAAACAATGCATGCGACATTTAATGAAATTCTTAGATATTCTTTCATACATAAAATTCAAATCCTTCAAATATAAAGACATTTTTTGGTTAAAGATTTACAAAGATGGCTTGAAAAGTCCATAGGCTGACTATGAAATCAAAAGTTACTTGATGACAGAGGAGAAAACAACTATAACATTGTGATCATAAAAACAAAAATGAGGACATTAATTTGACTGTCAGTCAGTTAAGTGCCATACGTGATACACGCTTTGGGCAATCATGTCTCGAAAAAGACATGACTGACTGGGCAGAAGATTATCCCACAGTAAGTTGCCATTACTTTCTGCAGTAGACTGGTTGCCAGCTAAGGCTATAGAACCCAATATGTCCTGTCATTAAACCCATAACTGGAGGGAAGAGATGAATTAATACCTTTCCCAAGCATATTTGCACGTAAGTGAATGCAAGGAATTTCACTGGAATTCAAACTCGGTTCCTCGATTTCTTGTTCTGCGCCGATATCCACTGCACCACAATGCACATCCGGTGTTATAAATACTGAGAAGAAAGATATCCCTAGACATGCACAGTAGGACAAGGACAATCTACTTCCATGAATTAAAGAAAGAGTTCAGTTGAAAATTCCCTGAAGTTGATAATAAGCCACAAACTCCTGAAGAAGACCAACAAGCATAACTCGCAACATTTTGTGCTCATAACAACAAAGATGAGGATATTAGTCCAAGTTTACATAATGTAAATAATTACTTCTCAATCCAAGATATTCTGACATATTTTTCTCAGTTATTTAATTTTTCTTTATTATGAAAGACTGGTAATTTTTCTACACAAATAATATGCAAGTTAACTCTCTTTTTTTATTTTACAGATTTAATAATCTAATAATTATTTCTTTCTACTTATATTTATTCTCATCTATTTATTGCATCTTTATTCAGGCTGTAAATTCCATGATGGCTGGGAGTAGATGGCATGGATCAGTTAATAAAGAATAACCTTGCATTCTTCATCTCATAAAAAGCAAAAATCAAACAGCTGCAGACAAGCTCTTATTAAAACTAGATTTCCAATTCCAATAAGCACAGCTGTCGCTTAAGCAATCAATACATACGAAACTCACATTATTATTTCAGTTATTTTCATATTTTGTAAAACATTAATGGTCATAATATTTACTATTTCCTCATATGGAAACATTCAGTATTTATTGAGTAGCCAGTTCTCCTCAAGTTACATTTTCTTTCATTCCATGGTCATTGGACTAGGATGAAAGTGTTATATCTGTCCTCATTTCTAATGGCAATATTAGCTGTTTCCTTATAAGGAAATGTTCAGTATTCATTTACAAAGCAGCCAGTGTGACTCGAGTTACACTTTCTTTCATTCCATGATCATTGGGCTTGGATCAAAGTGTAGTATCTGTTCTCAGATACTCATTTCCTGTTCACCAGCTGGTTAGCAATGACCAGCTAAGGCTAGCTTTGACAAGCAATGACCAGCTAAGACCAGCTTTGTACCCAGTTACAGCATAAGTGGGAGCTGGGTAATCTTTGACTAATTGCCTGAGTGTACGCGCTCAGGTTCCCCACGTTAAAAACTGACCTTGTGTCACAACTTGCTTCAGTGGAGCAGTAGGGTAAATATCAAGTGTAGTAAATCTTCTCAGATACTCACTTCATGTTCGCCATGGAAGCTATGACCAGCTAAGACTAGCTTCTGACCAGCTTTGACAAGCTAAGACCAGCATTGTACCTAATTACTGTATAAGTGGGGGCTGAGTAATCTTTGACCAATGGCCTGAGCATATGCACTCAGGTTCTCCACATTAAAAACTGACTGTGTCACAACTTGCTCCAGTGGGGGAGTAGGGTAAATCAAAAGTGTGGTATCTGTTCTCAGATACTCACTTCTTGCATGACAGCAGGGAAGCAATGACCAGCTAAAACCAGCTTTTGACCAGCCCTGACAAGCAATGATTAGCTTTCACAAGCAAGACCAGCTAAGACCAGTTTTGTACTCAGTTACCGCGTAAACGGTGGCTGGGTAATCTTTGACCAATAGTCTGAGTGCATACGCTCAGATTCCCTACGTTAAAAACTCGCTCCAGTTGGGGAGCAGGATAAATCTCAAATGTAGTATCTGTTCTTATTTCTTATGGTAATGGTAATACTCATGATTTCCTTAAAATATGTCAGCCAGTTATTTGACATATGTGATAAACACTTCGGCAACAATGTATTTAAAGAGACATGACTGACTGGACAGAACATTTTCTTGCATTTAGTTGCCATTGCTTTCAATATAGAAGCCAATCCTTCACTGCTATTCACCTCATACCTGGAGCAGTATTTCATCAAGCAGTCGAGACTACTTTAGTTATACATCGTTTCACTTCTTTGTTATTAGACTAGGTTCAATGTGCAGTATTTGTTCTCATCTCTTATGGTAATATTAGCTCCTTCCTTATCGGGAAACATGAGGCATTCCTCAACTGAGCAGTCAGCGCTACTATCAGCTGAAATTTATAAAATCTTTATATCAAAACAATTTTTAGGGAATTAGGCTTCTCAAGTTAACTGTTATTGCTCATTCCAGTATTGATAGAGGTTTCCTTCCTAACCTTTCACTTGAAGTAGTGTAGAACATCAATGACTTATGCCATTATTTTCTCTTCAAGTTACATGTTCTTTACATTTTAATTGTTGCTGTTGTCAAATGTCTTTTCTACTGTTAATAAAAAAAACCCTAGAAACACTTGTCAGCATGAAGACAGTGCCCCATTTTTCTGGCTTCTTTAACCATGTTAAATCATGTCTGTGTACATATCTGCAACAGCTGCACTATCTTTTTACTTGTTATGTTAAATTGTCATTCAGGTGAGTTCATTTTTAATAGTGATAAAGAATGGAACAGTCTGTTATACTGCTTCAGTTAGAATGTGTTCTGATTGAATTTCCATTAAACATGAATCTCTTCTCTATTACACACATTTCATCAATTCTAATGAAAATTCAATTGGAAGTCATTACCTCCAAAATTACCCCTCTTCCACTGTTAGAAATGAATTCAGCTGGAGGACAATGTAACACAAGTAAATATCTAATGCAGATATACCTCCAACATCAAGCTTGTAACATTTCATCAACACAGATCAGGACCTTAATTTACTCTAGTCAACAAAAAGTTTTATCTCAATGGAGCTCCTTGATTCAAATGTCTCTTGGGGCTAAAATTAAAATCTCACAAAACATATGATCCACTGCTAAAGATGCTGGTAAAATGGTCAGTTCCTTATGGAAACTGTTCCAGGTTTTAGTGGAGCAAGAATAGAAATGTTATATCAAGAATATATGAGTTTCAAACATCAATAGTATACTACAATTGTAGGCATCTACAGGTAATATAAAAAAAAAAAAAAAAATGAGGAGGACTTCCCATAACTACTTCTTCTATGTGCCTTGCCCCTTCAGGACGTAGGCGATCATGGCCTTCCACGTTTCCCTATCCCTGGTGGCTCTGAGCACGCCTTCTCCTGTTATACCATGCAGTCCTCGTTCCGTCATCCACCTAATTAGGTCCTTCAAATATGTTATCCGTTGCTTTCCCCTGTCTCTTTATCCCTCTATCTGGCCTGTTAGTATCAGATTCTCCAAGCCCACCTTCCTCATTGTGTGTCCCAGGAACTTCAGTTGTCTCTTCCTGATGCTCAGCATTAATTTCCTTTTCGTTTCCATCATTTCCAAGACCTCATCATTGCTTATATGCTTAATAACTAACAAAGATAAAAACCATCCAACAGAGGAACATTATATGAAATCACATCACAATTCAACACTTGTGCAACTCACTCCATTACTCAGTATACTTAATTCTATTAGGGGGTCAGAAAAAAAATGTTTGTAACATTTTTTAAAATTAATTTCAAAGACACTATTTAGATATTTGAACAGAGATTTACTTAACCCCATATGTGCCATTTTGTTAGAATATCTTTCAACATCTTTGAGAAGCTCTATGATTCCATCCTCACAGTATTTCTAGGTTATTTAAAATGGAAACATATTTCAGATTATAAGAGGTCACTTACAGTTCCCAAGTAACCCTCCACCTAAGTACTGATCAGTATCCATCACTTCAGTGACCAAATGAGAACCAATGTCTTCAATGTGATTTGGTCATAATAAAGAGAGAAAAAAAACCTAAGAAAAAAAAAGAAAATGACAAAAAAGAAAATTAAAGACAAAAAAGAAAGTAAAAGAAAAGACAGAAAAAAAAACAAAAAAGAAAGTGAACAAAAACAAAAGATGAAAAAGAAAATGAAAGATGAAAAAGACAAAAGAAAAAAAGCAGATCATGAAATTAAAAAATTCTTTTAAATCTTTTAAAAACGACAGACATTATCATACAAATCTTCATGCATTAAAAGATTGCTAATTTAAAATACATAACAAAAGTTTTATCAATATTTAATCTATGATTTTCATTTCACATGAAACACATGGGAGGTTGCTAAAAAGTTCACCTTTAAAATATTATCACAAAATAATCAAATATTTTTGTAATTCCTTCATGACTGGGCTAAGAACTTTTCAGTAACCCTTACTGTTGTTGTTTAATGAAATAAGTCAATATTGAGATTGTATGCAGACAGTTTTGATTAAATCAAGTTAAAAGTCAGCCTGAAAATGAAACAAACCTATGTCACAGAAATCTACAAGAAGATTAAGCAAACATTCCTCTTCCCAAAACAATAGAACGGAACAATCAAACAAGTGGGTTAAGTACTAAATATTAACACTGTGCCGATTAACTGAGTTAATCAAAAAAGATAACTATTTCAAAAAATAAAATCTATGTTAATAAACATTAACAAATATTTGGCCCACTCACTTTATATGCTGTCAGCTTTACAAAAAAAAAAAGTTCCTTTTTTATCATTTTCAGGTTCGAACCAATTATTAAATTAGAACCAAATCCTATCCCAAAACTCTGGGAAAGGTTCCAAACAAAATAAACAGCAAATGTCAGCAAATTGTTTACAAGCAATATAAAAATGTTATATATATATATATATATATATATATTTATATTTATAACGTACAACATATGTTAGCACATGCAATACCCTGTTTTCATCAGTCGCCGACCAGGGTTGATGTCACGATTTCAGTGGCTATGGCAGGACCACCACCCCTGGCGCCACCAGCAGCATTTGCCACCATTGATTGTCCCTCTTGCATATTCTCATAAAGAAGTAAATAAAACGATCATTCCTCTTTGCAGTTTGTATTGGCAATGAAATATCCTGAACATTTTCTAAACATATACTGTTAAATATAAGCGACAATGAATGTCTATTATGTTTAAACATGCACCGTTCTAAACATCATATTTAGGATTTCATTTCAATTGAAAATAAAGACAAAAATTCTCCAACATGTGGATAATTTTTTATTAAGTTGATTCTAAGCTTTTGGCTCACATGAGCCATCTTCAGAGAGGTTACAGGGACGTTAACATAAAAACATCCACCATCAAAGACGATTTTATCTTCTATTGACATAAAACTTTGCTAAGCAATGACAACAGTCACCAAATAGCAAACACAGCTCGTAAATTTGTAATGCAGTTCTATGACGTCACACTGCGTGAAAGCCCGAAGTGTTAACAGAACCATATATTTAAATGCAATATAATATATTATGACCAGATTTAAATGTGATTTTATTAAGTGTGGGTTGTTTTAATTTAATGTAGATGGCCTCCAATATCTGATGGTTCTTTCTACTTTGTGTATGAGTGAGTATTATCGTATTGTTAACTAAAGTCTGTCTGATATTACCTACATGACTAAGTGTGTGTGTGTGTGTATATATATATATATATATATATATAAAACTTTGAAGTTAGCATAAAATAATACTGATCAGCTGAGAAAACTCTCCATATTAATTATATTAACACTTTTCTCATCTAATATTTTGATGACGACAAAAAAAAAAAAAATTTAGTCTTTCTACTAGTAAACTACTGGAGAAAAAAAAAACGATCATCAATTTTGGCACTAAACATCATTACAATTTTTATATATACATACAAACACTACCAGCATAGTTATTAGGCCACCCCAGTTTTTTAAAAGAAAGAATATATTTCATACTATTTTTAGTATTTATTGCCAAGTGGATAATTCTAAATGAAAATAGAATGTTTCTTTTGTTATTATTACTTTGAAAAATGTTACAGTACTAGAAATCAAAGATGAAGTTGTGCAAATCACCCTAAATTTTTTTCATTCTTTCATTGATGAAACTGCAATATAGATAAATATTAAATATTTGCAAATTCATTTGATGCACATGTTATTGTGCAGTATTAAGAACCATTGCATTTTCATTTACAATTATTCACTTGGCAATAAATACTAAAAAGTAGTATGAAATACATCATTTTTTTAAAACACTGGGTTGTCCTAATAATTATGGCCGGTAGTGTATGTATGATGAAAATATAGTTTTACAGTATGCTATATTTATGGGGGAAAGTACTCAATTTCAGGGATAGCAAGAAAAAAATTATTTTCTTCCTTATATCCTATTTCTCAGAGCTGAAACATTGTAACCTTCTCACTGCCCTATCACCATTTCCAGGGTAAGTGCTCAGATGAACTTTATTCCTTAGTAAACTCAGTCAGTTAAGTGCCATACGTGATACACGCTTGGGCGATCATGTCTTGAAAGAGACATGACTGGCTGGGCAGAAGATTATCCCGCAGTAGGTTGCCATTGCTTTCTGCGGTAGACTGGTTGCCGACCAAGGCTATAGAACCCAATCTGTCCTGTTATTTGACTCATATCTAGAGGGATAAGATATGTATTATATTAATAAGTAGTAATTATTGGGGGATCAGTTTATTACTTCATAACAATAGAAAACAGATCCCCCACTTTATGCCCAGTAGAAATCTTAATCATTACTCCAACTATTATATTCAATCAGTCAGTTAAGTGCCATATGTGATACACGCTTGGGCGATCATGTCTCGAAAAAGACATGACTGACTGGGCAGAAGATTATCCCGCAGTAGTTTGCCATTGCTTTCTGAGGTAGACTGGTTGCCGACCAAGGCTATAGAACCCACTCTATCCTGTTATTAAAACCATAACTGGAAGGAAGAGACAGATTAATACCTTTCCCAAGGGTATTTGCGAGTAAGTGGATGCAATGAATTCGGCTGGAATTCGAACTCAGCTCCCCAATTTCTCGTTCCGAGCCGATATCCAATGCACCACAACGCACATCCATAGTAAACTACATGGCTATAACCCGACATGCTATGCACATCGTAGCAAACCACCTTCATTCCCTCTGTGTTCTATTGGTGAGGTGTAAGTTCTATTCAAGCAGCTTCTTCCAATGAACTACTTTGTGGAAATGATTCCCAAGAGGATTCTTCCCCAATCACTACAATCTGTTCAAATCTAGGGTTAACCATTATCTTCCCCACATATCCATATAAACCATGCCTCTTACTCTGTAACACTCTACCTCGAGTAGCTCTCAGGCCTTGTACTGGGTGAACATCATTGTAAAAAAAGAAAAAGAAAAAAAAGAAAGAAAAATTATGTCCATATAAACTGTTTTCATTCATGGTTTGAGAGGCTCCAATGGCAAGATGTCAAACCATTTACATACCAAACCAGTAAAACATTCAAATAATTTGATTAAAAATTCAAAAAAGCTGAGGTAAGATATACAAGGTCAAATTCAATTAGTTGATTTCTTATTTATAGAATAAATTAATAAGTTGAATGCAATTCTAACATTCCAGACAAAGCTGTCCCCAATATCATGAACATTAGCAACAAGATAGGAGACGTATTTCTTGCATTTCTGATAAAGTTAAGAAAATATAAATATGTTAAATAAAATGGATAAATTGAAAGTTAGAATATTGAAACGAAAGATCCAATTATTGTAGGTTTTATTAATGATATTGGGGTTTTTACTGTTACTTAGTAATATAAATAAGATCTATGGACAAGGCTAAAATACAATGGTTGACAAAACAAAAACAAATTAACCAAAATTTGCAAAGGGTATTAAAAGTTAAAAAAAAAACAGACTCAGGAGTAAAAGATTTTGCTTTACTTATATAAAACTTTTTATAAACATTAGAGATCAAGAAGTCTCATGAAAAAAGATGTGCTGCCCAACAGGAATGAAACCTATGCTCCCTGATTCCATTAGGGAAATGTCATAAGTGAGGTGGGCTTTACTAATTAGGCCACAGGAAACAATTATATATATATATATTCATTGTCTCTTATATTTAATAGAATATGTCTCGAAAATTACTTGCTGCCTCGATATACTAAATATATATATATATATATATATATATATATATAGTCATCTGCAGACGGATCTGTTTCATTGTATCACAGCTCATCAGTACGGTTAGACAGCCGATTGCTTTTTACCCAGGATTAAAACCCGACCAAATTGGCATCAGTCAACGATTCTACCTCTGAGCTATGGGCTCTCAGTAGAAGGAGCTAAGCTTTTTAGCGTGTATATTATCATTATACATGCCCAATAGATGAGAGTGTTCTAATTCATTGCTGAATGATATGGGGTGGTCCAAAAGTAGGTGGACAGTAGGTGGAATATGTTTGTGTACAGAGGATTTCTTTTTTTGTGGAGTCAGTCAGTTAAGTGCCACACAAGAAACACGTTTGGGCGATCATGTCTCGAAAGAGACATGACTGACTGGGCAGTAGGTTGCCATTGCTTTCTGCAGTAGATTGGTTGCCAGCCAAGGCTATAGAACCCAATCTGTCCTGTTATTTAACCCATAACTGGAAGGAAGGGACGGATTAATACCTTTCCCAAGAGTATTTGCGCATAAGTGAATGCAATGAATTCAACTGGAATTTGAACTCGGCACCCCGATTTCTCGTTCCGAGCCAATATCCACTGCACCACAACGCACATCCTTCGTGGAGTACTCAGTGAGAAACTTTATAGTCAAAAATCAGGAAGCATTGGTAATTCAAAAAATTACGTGAGAGATGCATTTCAAGAAATTAATACACAAACAGACTTGTGCAAAAATGTTTGTTGAAACGTGAGGGGTAAACTTCAAAGCTGTGTAAATTGTGATGGACAACAGTTTGAGAAACTGCATTGATAAAATTTAAGTCTTATTGTATGCAATAAAAATAATTATATATGTAACTTAAAATAAATGTTGCCATTTACTATCCACTTACTTTTGGACCATTGTGTGTGTATTAATAAATATATATATATTGTCCTATGCTTATGGCATGACTTGGAGTTTCATGCCTTATGCAATCATCAGGTGCATTTTTTCATGTAATAGACACATGACAATATATATATATATACTAGCAGTATAGCCCAGCGTTGCTTGGGTGTAATGAAAGCTTTAAAACTAATCCATGGTCCTGGAGCTCATACTCTTTGGACGTTAGTACAAAAGACTAAAAAGCAATAGTTGTTTCCAGTTAAAGCAAAACCGTAGACTGAAAGAAAAATTAATGGAAGTAAGTCAAATTTTGATTTCCTGCTATCGATAACAAATAAGTTTTTTCTTCGGAAACTGAATTTTGAAGGCTAAGTAAGTCCTCTGAGTAAATGGTATCATGGCTGAGATTAAAAAGTACAATTATACCTACTTAGATAGAGCCAAACCCGAAACAAAAACTGAAATAAAAGGGCTGAAAAAAATACAGACATACAGGCAGATAAACAGACACACACACACATACACAAACATGTTGCCTTTTTTATGTATATATATATATATATATATATATATATTATTGATTTTCTGCACTATTGTAAGAACTGCAACCTTGAAACTTCTGAATATCATTTCTTATGTCTTTGTCTATGAGTGTATGAAATTTGATTAAAATTGGACCACTCCTTCTATAACCCGATTTTTTTGATTATTGATTTTCGATATTTATTGGGGGTACCTCAACACAAAACCTAGCTAAGAACACTCACAGATGCTTATAGTACAACTGTGTAAATTTTCAAGAAAATTGGTTCAGCCATTTCGGAGACTATAGGTAATGGACACACACAAAGTTCCATTTATAAATAAGTTTATATAACAATTTATGCTGCATTCTTTACGTAATAAATCCTGACAACTCAAAAACACATTATTAATATTTTTCATGATAGATATTATCAGTTAAAATTTAAATATGATTTTTTGGCTCATACTGGTTGGTTAATATCAATTCTATTATGAAAATATTGACTTGTATAGTAAAATCTGATGTAATGTAAAGCACCTGCAATGAATATAGAAATTTGTCTTTCCAATGATCAACTTTGATCCTCACTGAATGCCCAACCAATATAGATTTGTTCCAAGTTAATCAAAACTTAAATATATCTAAAAAGAAAATTCTGCCATTGATCATCATTCTTCCGATACCAAAACATAATGCTGTGTCAACAGACAAAAGCTAAGCAAAGTATTAAGAAAAAGGAAAATTTCATTAAAAACTAAGAAAAGAGTAGCAAAATGTTATTAGTCCTCCTAAATGGTAATGAATGTTGGACAATCACCTCACAATTCAAAAAGAGACTTGACAACAACTATTCGTATCTACAGAAGGTTGCTGAGAATACCATAGACTGAACAAGTGTGTAATGAGGATGTTTTAAGGAAAATGGAAACAAATGTATGCTTATATAGAATCAGAAACAGCTGAATTTTCTTAGACTAAACTATCGCCCGGTACACACTCCACCCACGTCTATTGAACAGGCGAAGAGGCTCATCCCTTGTTCCCTGATTAGGATGTGGTTTCCGGCTTTCTCTTTTCCAATCTTTCCACTCTTACGTAGCCCCCTGTGCTTCAGTGGCATTACCGCCTTCCTCGGGGTGATATGATTAAAAAAAAAATATATACATATAATAAGGAAAGAAGTTCTGGAAAATATGATACTCACATGACATATTTACGGTAAGAGGCACAGAAGAAAACAACTTAGTTGTAGGTTAAATAGATAAAGAATAGGAAATTGTGGTGAGCTATGATTGGCTATATCCTGAAGAGATGAAGCATAGAGAAGAATTTTCTAGATTATTCTAAAGCACAGGGACTGTAATATCCGGGAAATAATATAATTCACAAACAACTGTGATGGTGTGGCAAAAAGAAAAAAAAATAATTTATTGGTGGAAAGCAACCACAGGAAAGTATTTCAGCCAGGCAAACACAATCCACACGTCTTGTCTTAATCTCCGAAACGCTATTCTCACACAAACAACAGCTCAAATAACAACGATGACACCCCTCAAAATGAGCATACCACATTTTATCCACTCGACCTAGCTACCACTCAGCCAATGAGCACTCAGCACAGTAAATATAAACGGCTACAAGTGGCATCAATTCCGTTTACCACAAAGTGCTGTCCGATTCTCCATCTGACCAACGCTTGCCAATTCGCCATCACCACACTCCCTTACAAAACATATACCCGACTCAGGTATCTGGCCTGTTTAGGTCGCTGAGGTAAGTCACTGCTACAGATGGACAGGTATCTGGGAACAAAACTGACGATATCTGTAGTAAAAGATGCACAAGGTGAGGGAAAAAAAAAAACAAGAGCCACACGAGACTCTTTTCACAACATTAATGTTGATACAGATGTTGACAGTTCTTCTGACACAGCAGATAAGACCTGCTGATAGAATAACAACCAGAGGAAATAGTTTAAACTCAGAAGCTCTCTGTAATATGAATGATATCTCTAAGAATCCACAGATAAAATTTAAACATCTTTACCTACTGGATACCAAATAAATATAGTGTTGATCCTTACACTAAGAGGAAAGTGACCTCTAGGGTGAAGATTTATTTTCACTAGCAGGAAGTGAAAAGATTATATTAAATCAATTGCTAGATGTGCTGTGAGAAAAGTTGGTTCCCTGTGTTGTGCTAAACCATTTTTCTTACCAGAATTTATCTTACACATTTATAAGTCTACCATTTGTCCAGGATTTGAATGTTGCTGCCAAATCAGTTCTGGTGATTCTGCTATATACAGTGGAACCTGCTGTATGTGACCCTCTTCATCAGCGACCATCTGTTGGTAAATACCATTTTTCTATGCACGGATTTGTTAATGTTAATTGACCCTTAGTGAGCAACCACCTCCAGAATGCAAGTGAAAATCACTGATCAAGTGACATCTTTAAAAAAAAATCCATAAATTAGTAGAAACATAATGAGTAATCTATTTCAATTTGATTTGACCTAAGCCAGGAACTCTTCCTGCTGTTTTTTTTTTGTTATTGTAGTGTTGTATCAAATTGTTATTTCTTGTTGAAATGTAGATTGCCTGAGTTCACCTCATGGTCAAACATCGGCTGTTTTGTACAACATATATTGCATGTGACATGTTCAAGGGATTTGCAGTCTCTGTAGTGACTTGGATAAATTCAGGGATTGGGAAAATCACAATTATGTCCCTTTCTCAAATGTCTATCTCTTTCATTCCTTTATTTTTTCCTGTATCTATCTACTCTATTTCTATCTGGGGATATCTATCTCTATCTCTCTGTTTCTCTACCTCCACCCAGTTTTTTGTATGGTTTTTTTTTTTCCTTGTATTATAGCAAAGGACGCGTTCCAGAAGCTGAGTAAAGTACTAACACACAGGGAACTCTCACTAGAAACAAAGAAAAGAGTGCTGGATTGCTACGTGATGTCAGTTCTTCAATACGGCAGTGAATGCTGGACAGTATCATCAAAAATGAGGACAAAACTGGAAGCAGCGAAAATGTGGTTCTACAGAAGGATGCTGTGGATATCGTGCAAGCAACAATGAGGTGTTGGAAAGAATGACAACAAAAAGGAAATTAATACTGAGCATCAGGAAGAGACAACTGAAGTTTCAACCATTATGTCTTAATTCTTGTTCTTTTAATGTTCTCTGTCCTAAATTATGTTCTTTTCTTCTCATGTTATTAATAGTACCTATGTTAAGAGTTTCTTATCTCACTTGTTGAACTCTCTTCCGGCTTCTTGCTTTCCACTCAGCTTTGATCTTCAAAAATGCAATGTCAATCATTATTATGTCTTCTAAATTCCTGTTTTTTTGTTTGTTTTTTTTTTATTATGCTCTCGCCTTGATATTATTTTACATATTCTCTCACACTCAGTAAACCCTTACATCTTAATGGCATTATTGCCTTTCTTGAGGTGAAATGCTTAAAAATAAAATGGAAAACCATTCAACCAAAAAGAATGCATCAATTTTCCATGTGAAAAGTATTTGTGTCAACAAAAGCAAAAAATTACAAACATTCGGTTGAAGACCAATAAAAGTTTAAGGTATTTTTTCTTTATTTACACTATTTACACGCAGACTATTGTCCTCATCTTTGTTGTTGTTGTTGTTACCACACTGTTTTCTCTGTTGTCCCTTCCAGACTTCATCAGATACATGTCAATTCAGATAATCTACAAGAACTTCTAAACTGAAACCATTTTTTAATCTACAAGAGAGGACAGTTCTCATTCCAATGCCCATGTCTAAAACTAATCAGTACTAAAACTAAGGACTAGACATGAGGCCCCTAGACATAGCCAGTGGAATTAGAACAATCTACTTCCATAAATAAAATAAAGGGTCCTGTTTCGAATTTCTCTGTAGGCTATCGAGATCAACATACACCTGAGGGTATAAAAGATGAAATTTTGTATTTTTTTTTTAATCATATCACCCCAAGCAAGGCGATAATGCCACTGATGTGCAGGGGGTTACATAGGAGTGAAAAGATTGGAAAAGAGAAAACCGGAAACCACATCCTAAACAGGAAACAAGGGATGAACCTCTTCACCTGTTCAATAGACGTGGGTGGAGTGTGAACCGGGCGATAGTTTAGTCTATCTACTCCAATTAAAATAAAATGGGGAAAATAGTCTATAAGTCAGTCAGTTAAGTGCCATACGTGATACACGCTTGGGCAATCATGTCTCGAAAGAGACATGACTGACTGGGCAGAAGATTATCCCGCAGTAGGTTGCCATTGCTTTCTGCGGTAGACTGGTTGCCGACCAAGGCTATAGAACCCAATCTGTCCTGTTATTTAACCCATAACTGGAAGGAATAAACGGATTAATACCTTTCCCAAGGGTATTTGCGCGTAAGTGAATACAATGGATTCAAACTGGAATTTGAACTCGGCTCCCCGGCTTCTCGTTCTGAGCCGATATCCACTGTACCACAACACACAACTATAAGTAGATAGTGTAAATAATGATAGCTCCTCACCTACCACCAATTTTTTTTCCTTTGTTTCAGGCCTGAATATACATGCAATATACAGAAAGCAAAATTTGTGCACCATGGGGATTAATTAATTAATCATGTTTTAAGCATCTAATTAGTTTTGATACATACATTTGAGTGGCCACCGAGGTCACTAGACGGCACACCCTTGTATTTTTTTTTCTTCTGCAGGACCATTTGAAATCAGTTATCAGATGTGCCCCAAAAATATTGAGGATCTTAAAAAAAGAATTAAATATGAATGCAGGAAAATGAGGAAGGAAACTCTCCAACATGTTAATGACTCCTGCAGGCACAGAAATGAAATGTGTTTTGAAAAAGAAAGTGGACATCTTAAACAGCACAGATAACAATTAAAGGCAGACCTGAAAGAAACTACCACCACCTCTAAATATGTTGTTTTTCATTTTTTTTTTTTTTTTATTTTTTTTTTTACTTTTTTCAGCACAGTCTTATCAATTATTATATAAAGTTTCCAATTATAAAAAAAATTGGAAAAAAATTTGAATATTTAAACAATTTGGTGAGCAGGGAGTTCAGTTTCTCATGCAATGTTATAGTAAATTGATCCTCCATTTTGGAACCACTCGCGTTGGGGTCGCTTTGTTTTGGTTTTCTTTGGACAAGTTGTTGCTCTTGTTTTTGTCTTTTTCAAGTTTTCTTTAGTTCTTACGATGGCATCTTCCTCAGAAACTGCAAGAATGGCTTTATTCAAAAATTTTGCAAAGGATTCAGTTGTTGAATATGCAAAAGTAAAAAAGTTAATTGCACAGGATCGGTTTACTATAAGGTTGTATGAAAAACTGACCCCACCCACCACTAAAATTGTTTAAATGTTGAAATTTTTACAAATTTTTTTTTACAAATGATTTAATCCATAAGATTGCACTGAAAAATCAAAAAAATTGATAATCAACAAATTGTGGTGTTAATGTCATACCTGCGAGTGATTCCAAAATGGAGGATCGATTTACTATTACATTGCATGAAAAACTGAGCACCCCCTAAAATTGTTTAAATATTGAAATCTTTCCAAATTTTTTTGTCATTCAGAAAGTTAAGGGTGTAATCAATAAGATTGCACTGAAAAAAGTAAAAAAAAAATGAAAAACAAGAAATTTAAAAGTGGTGGTAGTCTACTTCAGGTCCGCCCAATTAAATAACTAGTAAATAAAATTTTCAAATGTAATTATGCTTTTAATAAATTATTCCTATGGTGTGCAACTTTTGTTTTGCCCTGAATACTATTTTTTATTTAGTTTTACTAATGTTCTTATAGATCTTTTATGGCGATTAAGTGAGTAGAGAAATTGTCTGCCATGATTATTGTTCCAAGCACTTTCAACCAATTTATTAACCATTTTTGTTATGATGCATAAATCCCTGACTAATTAGCATAGCTAAGACAGACTATATAAATGCCCAAGCAGTGAGGGCAGAGCCGCTCACAATGTTAGACTTCAGTCACTTTCTCATCGACATGACATGGGTTTCCTGTGTCTTTTTTTTTTTTACAAACATAGAGCTTTTTTAACCTGGTGTCGAAATACATAAATTTAGATATGCTAGTAGACTGGCAAACAGGTCCCACTGTTTCATTGTAGAAATAACTAAATGCACACTTCTACTCCAACAGTTTGTTTTCATGTATTCCCGCCATTTCCTTGCTTTCCTGATAATTCAGTCAGTCAGTTAAGTGCCATACATGATACACACTTGGGCGATCTGACTGGGCAGAAGATTATCCCGTAGTAAGTTGCCATTACTTTCTGCGGTAGATTGGGTTCTATAGCCTTGGCTGGCAACCAATCTGTCTTGTTATTTAACCCATAACTGGAAGGAATAGACGGATTAATACCTTTCCCAATGGTATTTGCACGTAAGTGAAGGCAATGAATTCAGCTGGAATTCGAACTCGGCTCCCCGATTTCTCATTCCAATCCGATATCCAATGCACCACAACATCAAAAATTTAAATTTAACATTAATCAACATCTTTTGTCTTCTTGACACCCCCCCCACCACCACTCTCGTTCAATTTTATTTTTTTTCTTCAATCCTCCCTATCCTTAGTCTTCTCTTTCGTTCCCTGTACCCTCTTGCATAATAGTAGCGTTACCGCCTTGCTCAAGGATGAAATGGATAAAAGAAAAATTACGAAAAAAATTAATGATCACTGCTGAACTGATAAATTGTAAAGAAAGCACACTTCATAAATAATTTCCAAGTGGATTGGTGTTCGTATATTTTTTTTGTGTTTATGTTCCTAGCAGGTACTTTGTGAAAAGAACAGTATTAGTAATTCTATGCCATGCTGGATTGGAACAATAGTAATTCTATATCAGGGAGCCTTTAAAGCATACCCAAGACATTCTGCACAATTTCAAAGAATGTAAGATTACTGCTTTACTTCAACTGATTTATATAAGGTGCTTCTGTTTTTAAACTTATTTTGAGGATAAAAACATTGCCTTTAATGCATAGAAAAGCAGCACTAATAAAATTCAAGTAATCTTATTCTTATTTTTTATAATGCGAATTATTTTTTTATTTTCCTGATTATAATTCATGTTTGTTTTTTAAAAAAAAATCAGTTAAGACAGAAATATAAATCAATTGACAAGTGTACCTGCATTTTGATTTCATACTAACCTACTGCAAAAACATAATTATTTACTTAATACAATAAGTTTGAGCCTTTAAAAGTCCACACAGGTGACATCAGAGATTGCACAATGCAATTTAATGTATTTTGCACATTAAACACAAGTGACAGATGAGTGAAACAGCTAAAGACAAATATGACATACCAAGGCAGATTTAGTTATGGTTAATTTCTACAAACATGCAGTATAAAAAAAACAAATCACTATTTCAATTTTTTGTACAATAAACTTTACTCAGAAAAAACATCTTTTTACATGTCATGTTCCTTTGAGAGAATGGTGATTATGGCTCTCCAAAATTTCCTATTCTTTGTATCTCTTAGTAACATTTGTGATTTTATTATCTTTCTCCTTCCCTGTTCTGCCCTCCTTTGACACAAACTCATTAGGTAGGTTACTCACCATTCCACTTTACCCATCTTACTTTAAATATGTCCTGTGTGTGTCAAATTCGCCAATCCATCTTTCCCCCATTAGGAAAAAAAAGATGTTTTTAATTAAAAAAATTTCAAATCTCTCTGATTCTAAGTATAAGCCTCATTTCCCCACCCACCATTTTCCTTGAAACTTTTTTTTTTTACTCAAATGTTTTGCCTATGATATTTTAAGCATCTTTCTGTAGAACCCCATTCCTGTTGTGACACATCTCTTCATCTGTAGGAAGATTGTCCAGCACGCACTGCCATGTAGAAGGATTGATATCACATAACAGTTCAGCACTCTTTTCTTTGTTTCTAATGAAAACTTCCAGTTTCTTAATATTTTTCTTAGCTTTACAAAGGCATTTTTTGCTATTCAAATGCAATTTGGATTTCAGTGTCCCATTTTCCATCCAGTTAAAACACTTCAGATATTTATATTTACATATTTGTTAGATTTTGAAATCTCCAGTTCCTGTTGCTCATTGTGAACTGTTGCGTAAAATTTATGATAAAACCACACATTAGTTACTTCAGTACCTGCTGCCCTGAGTGAGCAGGTTAGTCTTACAGACTAAGCTAATATACTTCAATCCTAACTGGTTATTTCCCAGTCTTGTGCCAAACCAAGATATAAACTTAGCAAATATTTTATGAAAGAGATATCTATGACAAAAATTAAAACAGGACTTTAACTGACAAAGGATACAGTATATTTACGGAACTCCATGAAATAAGACAATATGGGAGTGGTGATATAGAAGATCAAATTGGAAGGACAAGTTCAAATAATGGCCAAAGTTATCCCATTCAATTCACAATAAGACCCTTGGGAATGGCATTAATTCATTGCTCTAGCATTAATTCCTAACTTGGGACTGGGACATACGCCTCACAGGGGGGCTATTTGATCTTTTAGGGGGCAATTCCATTGTTAAGTGTTTTGCTACTTGAGACTAAAGCTGACTAAATTAGTTCCTAATATAAAATCTCTTTGCAGTAGGCATAAAGCACAAGGGTCTTACTAACTTTATTGTACTCATCTAAAATGAGCTCAATGATATTTTGCATTTGATATCTTTACTGTACAATGTACAATTTGAAAGTACTGATCAAAGTATTACAGGAAAAAGCTTCCTTGGAAATTATTTTTTTTATAAATTTAAATATTTCAATTCTCTATTGCATGCCTTGAAACTTTATTTGATTGTTTCATTTTTTTTTTTTTAATCATATCACCCCGAGCAAGGCGGTAACGCCACTGATGTGCAGGGGGCTACGAAAGAGTGAAAAGATTTGGAAAGAGAAAGCTGGAAACCACATCCTAAACAGAGAAAAGGGGATGAGCCTCTTCACCTGTTCAATAGACAAGGGTGGAGTGTGTAAGACAATCCCTAATATTTTATTTTTTGGTAATTTGTTGCTCAGAACTTTGTCTTATTTATTTTTTGTTTTTCAGGGATGCCATGTTGTTTTTAAGTTCATTTAAGCCACCTTAAGACTATAAAGCAGTTTGAGCCTTAAACAAACTTTAAATTTTAAGTTTACAATAAAAGCTTAAATCAAAGTATTGGTATTTTAAGCATCACCTACAACGGAGTTCACTTTTTACATAAGAATTATATATCAACATATGGGAGTGGGGGGAGGGGGGCATCAGGATTCTAGAGGTGATTAGGTGGCTCCTGGCCAAAAAAGGTTGGGAAACACTGCTTTAGCTCTAAAAAAAATAATAGGGCAGAGTGAAGTCTTTAGCCTTGACAATTAGTCATTCTATTTTTTAATCTTTTCAAACTGCACATTGCCACATTTTTTAGCAAAGATAGTGAAGTGGTTTACTTCTAGACTAGTTGCCAACCAAGTCTGCCTTTATATTATGCACTAGAGTTGAGAAATCAAATTATAACTGTCCAAGATATTTTAAAACTTTTTCTCCTCCTTACTATCTGAGCCATGTAAATAACTTACCAAATCAAGCATTCAAAATCGGAATCTATCTTATGTAGGTTTATAAGGGACATGTTTTTACTGAGAGTGAGAAAGTGCGGCAAAGAGTGACCCATGAAAATAAACCTGTAAAGACCAAGACATCAAAATTGTTACTGACTGATTAAAGGAATATTTGAATAGATGTACAAAGCATTCCTTACACTAATGCACAAATAAGCAATCAACTTTCATGGAATAATTGCTTATGATTAAGTGTAATTGACAAAATTCTCAACACGTGGAATTGACAAAGTTCTCAATTAACAATAAGAAGGGAGAGGAAAAAAAACAGGATAAAATGTACGAGAATCTCTCTCACACTCTCTCTCTCTCTATATATATATATATATATATATAGAGAGAGAGAGAGACTGTTTAATTATAAAAACAGAGCATCTACTTAAATATGAGTATCCATTAAAAATAACATTTAAACAGATAAATTGGAAATATATTGGATTTAATTCATTTCCTAAAAAATTGTGCTCCTTTATGTTAGGGTACAAAACAGAGCAGATATGTATATTTTAAGAATCAGGAGAAACGTGTGTTGAAAAGCACTATTTGGACTTTGATCGAGAAGTCGTATGTAGCTGAGGGGTCAAGGCACATCATATATATGTATATACATATATAAACAAATGTTTGGAGGTACAAAATTTGTATACTACTTTAAAAACAAGGAATTTATTTCCAGTCTCAAGAGTGCCTTCATCCAATATCTCATCAGGAGAAAATCATTGGAATTATAAATCAAACAAAAGAAAAGCAACAAAAATGAAGAGGTCTGCATTTCCATCTTTGATTGAGTAATTTGGTACATGAATTTATGTGCTGTTGGTTATGTGGGGGCATACAACCTTACATTTGGAAACAAGAATTACTCAACACAGACCTTTTAAAATATGATTTGGCAAGATAGATAACGTGTTATCTTCCCTCTACAAATATGGAATCGGCTATTGCTCAACACCGAGTAGAGAATATAGCCTGTGCCAAGTCGTATAGGAAAGAGTGGTTCAAAATTTTACATGTAGCTGGTTCCAATAATCATTTAAAGATTTTGGAATTAGTCTGCATATCATTATGGAAGCCTTCTCTTTGCTGACAGAAGGATTTTGTGAAGTCTCTTCATTTGTTGGGGGATATTTTAACTGTCAGTGGATAATTATTTATACGCAATTTCTCCTCCCCTCGTTATATATATTTATATGTATATTTATTTTAGCATTTCCCCTTTTTTTTTTGCTCTTGAGACTTAATAAATTCCTTGTTTTTAAAGTAGTAGTAGTGTATATATATATATATATATATATATATATACACGAGGGTCATTCAATAAATAAGCTGAATATTTTGGACTTCTAATACAGATAGAAGCTTACTTTTTTTTTCTTTTTTTTTTTTCCTTTACCTCTTTTTCAAAGGGATTTAATTTTTTTTGCAGATTGAAAAAAACTTAGAGTCTTGGAGATTAACAAAGATGGTCGACCAAGAAGCATGATCCAGGATTGAACAGTGGTCAGTTATCAAGTTTTTGGTTGCTTAAGGGTGCAAACCAGTTGAAATTCATAGGAGAATGTCAACTGTGTATGGTGCCACATGTTTCAGCCAAAAAAATGTCTACAAGTGGGCTAAATTGTTTAAAGAAGGATGGAGCAGTGTTGAGAATGAAGACAACCCTGGGAGGCCTACAGAAGTGAGGTCTCCTGAGGTGATCGGATCAGTCAATGACCTCATTCAGTCTGACAGAAGGGTGACACTAGATGACATTGCAAGGACTAAGCCGATCTGTCAAAACAGCACACAAAATTGTCCATTATGACCTTGCCTACTCGAAGGTCAGTTGCCAGTTGGTGCCAAAGATGCTTACTGCAGAGCACAAACAGAAGAGGATCAAGTTGTCCCAGCAGTGTCTCTCCCTCATCCCTCTTACAGCTCAGACCTTGCCCCTTCAGACTTTCACCTGGTTGGTCCCTTGAAAGCGTTCAAGAGAGGCACAAAGTTTGAAAGTGATGATGAATTCAAAAGTGCTGTGAGCGATTGGCTTAGACATCAGTCCAAAATTTTTTACGCCGAAGGAATACAGAAGCTTGTGCACAGACGGAAAAGCGTGTGACACTGCTGGGAGACTACATTATGAAAAAAAAAAGTAAGCTTCTACCTGTATTAATAGTCCTTATACCGAAAAATTTACTGAATGACCATATATATATATATATATATATATATATATATATATATATATATAAGAATGGGTTTTTCATTTATTAATCTGACGTATTTTAATCCATTGCTTAAACATTATTTTTAATGGGTATTAATATTTGTGTAGATTTTCTGTTCGTTTATTAAACAGTATAATTACTTATTTCCAACTGAATATTCAAGAAATCTTATAGAAGAGAACACAAATTTTTCTAATAAGATTTTTCAAATATTCATACCAGTAGATAAATAAATGAATATACTGTTTAATAAGAAATAAATTAAAATATATACAGCACACATCCAAAATACTTTTACACAATTTGGGGGTGGGTTCTTGTCACCAAAATAAGGTAAAATATCCAAACATATGTCCAAAAGGCCAACGTTGTACGTCAAGTCAGCAACTCATAACAAATGTTCAAAATGTTCTCTGCTTGCTTCTACACATGCATGCAACTGTCAGATCATTGACTAACAGACCCTTTCATATAATCCCACATGATGTCAAATGGTTTCACAGATCCCTATCACAAGTTGATGAATTATCTCTACAGTATTAATGTCTGCTGTATAAACTAATTGTCTTAGGTTGCCCCACAGACCAAAATTTGAAGAACTGAGATTGTGGGGAACATACAAGCCACAGAATCAGTACTTCCCTCCCTATCCATGGGTCATGGTAGATGTCAGCCAGTGCATCACTTCATTGTAATTAAAATGTACTGGAACCTCATCTTCCATGAAACACCTGCATCTTTGTATTAGCAGGGGTATACTGTCTAGCCAGTCTGAAAGTGAGTTTGGAATAAAATCCCTGTACACAGCTTCTGTCAGACATGCTGAGAGAACATATGGACATACCAGACAGTCACATACAATTCCTAGTGCACACATTGATCGTAAACTGAAACTGGTGTCTAGCCTTTATTTTACCATGGGAATTCCAATCCGCCCACAAATGTTGATTATATAAATTTGTTATTCCATCTCTTCTAAATGGGATACAGTCAAGTTACTGCATTCTGACTTCAAGATATGAAAGAACAAAAGATGGAGTCATGAGACTGAGAAATACCTGTTTTTATTCATTGGGAAAAATTCCAACATGCATTATTTATTTATTTTTATGCAATCATATAGCCCCAAGCAAGGCATTTTACTGCCACTGTTGTACAGGGGTTACAAAGGAAGAAAGTTATAAGAAAGAGTGACAGGTTATAGGGGGTGTCAGGAAGTAGGTAAGAGAAGGATGAAAATACTGATGAGAGTAGAGAAGACGGAGAAAGAAGTATGAGAAAGAGGATGCAAATTAGTGAGATAGGAGATGACTATTGACTTTACATTTAAATTCTTGGAGATTACTTGCTTCCCCGACAGCAACAAACAGAAAGAAACTCCACAGGCGGGAAGTGTGAGAAAAGAAGCTGCTGGAGTGGAATTTGCATTTACATTTTATTGATTTCACAATAAAAAGGGTGGGACCTAGTTGCTAATCTTGTGGCTCGAGTAAATTCATTTGTAGGATTTGATTATAAATTTGGAAATGTCATTCCCCAGACCTTAACCAATAACTTTAATTTCTTTATTCAATGTCTCACTACAGATTGCCTTTTTCTGTCTTTGAAAAATTTTTAAATAAATTTAATAATATTGTCACTACAAGGCATATAACTACATGATATTCAGATATGAAAAGGCCAAGGCAACAAAATTCAAAAAGCAGTGGAGTTGTACAGTAAACATTAAGAAAAGAAATAAACATTTTTTCAAAAGTTTTTTTTCATATTACTAAAAAATTAACCACACTAAATCACAAATATCAAAAGAAGAGAAAAGTTTGTTCAATTTTATGAATGCTAATGGGGGTCAAGTTTGCCATGTAAAAAGACATGTTTTATTCCCCATAAATTACTGCTTTTTTTTTTAATCATAAAGAAACCGAGGAAAGTAGATATAATCTTCCTAACAAGCTTATGTAAGGTTGAACGAACAAAGAGTTGGAGAGTGAGCGAAAAGATAAAATTTACTCAGAGCTACAAAATCCAGGAAATTGTGGAGAGTCATGATCGGCAACAGACAGCACATCAAATAAGGCATATATATTTGGTTATCATTTGTTAGAAATGAATGTGCAAATTTTTAAACATTTGTAAACACTTTTTTCTATTAAGTACAACAATCTAAATTTATATATCCTTCACCATGTTATCAAGACTGTCTTAAAATTCATGCCTCTTGCCAAAGGTGAGTCAGGTGAAGCCTGCACAGCCACCCAAAAAAAATCATTTGCTCCACCCTCACCATGAAAATGATGTAAACTAAATTTAGTATGCAAATTTTTACTCACAGACCCCTAATTTAAAAGCTGGCCCTTACATACAAAAAAAACTGGCAAACAGGTCTGCTTAAAACCCAATAGTGAACTTTTCACTACAATTTTATGCAAATCAAAGGAATTAACTAGAAATGTAACAGTTATCTCTTTTTATTGGTCATCTGCATTAACAGTAATTTTTAATTTTTAACTAGTGTACCCGTGCCATCAACAATGAAAGCAATTGTTAGAAAGATTTAAGAGTAAGATGCAATGAAGCAAAAGTCTTGACTACAAACTGATGACAACAGTAACTATATCCGTTACAATCCTGCAGCACCACATCACTACAAGTTGTTACTTTTACTAGTTTATCATATTTAAATCTTTAAATATATAAATGAATTGCCACCAAAGGGGAGATAATTCTAATGGAGCAAAAAGTTAAACCTTGCAGACAAAGCCTATTTCATACATAAAAACTGAAAATTACTGTCTTCTAAAATCCAAGTGCACTGACTGAAAAGTATATCATACATAATGGAGATTTATAGACATATTTTCTCATGTTGTTATTTTAACCTACACAAGAACTTTGTATGAATGTATGGTTGACAAGTCAACAGACTTCAACAAACTTAGTTCCATAATAGTTATTCCATTTGCAGACAAATTTAGCAGCTTTTATGGGATAGAGGTATCAGTTTTTAATGACGTCATCTCATATTCTAAAATGTTACACACGGAATTAGTAAAAATCATTTTTACCTCTGTTAAGGAAGAAAAAAACTTTTGATCAAATCAATTTTTATGATATTTGAAAGATGAAAGAGCTAAGCATTGAGAAAGATTTTTTTTCATTCAATGAAACTGGAAAAATTTTTTTTTAATATTCCCAACAATTGATAACAATAACAAAAATAAACTTGCTTTTCCCAACTCAAAACAAAAATAATACATTTATATAAGATACCCATTCTGATGAACTTTCCAAAAATAAGAAAAACTTAAAAATTTCAAGAAATTTTATATCTTCATGATCAGTAATCACAGAGAAAGTGCATCTAAGTGCATCTTTTACGTGCCCTGTTCCTTCAAGATATAGGCAATCATGGTTCTCCACAACTTTCTATTTCATGTGGCTCTTAGCAGTTTTTCTCTTTCTTAAAGCGCTCTGTTCTGCCATCCATTCACACAAACTTGCGGCCTTCCTCTATCTCTCAATATGACCTTTGAGTGTTAATTTTTCCAAGCCTTACTTCCTCATTATATATCCAAGGAATTCCTGCTATCTTTTCCTAATTCTGGGTACAAGTGTTCTTCCTGTTGCTTACTCACTTTTTTTATCATTTACATGATCAAATTCAAACATACAAGCCCCTTCACCTGCTAAATGTTTTCATACTGGATAAAATGAAGGGGGGGTTTCCCATTTTATTACTTTAAGAGGGAAAAAATAAACGATGCATATGAAAACATAATTTGATTACTACATGAAACAAACAACCTCCAAAGAAATAATTGTAATTAAGTTTAGCATGTCCTGGTTTAAGGTCCTGTCCCAGTTTACGGGCCTACCCCAGTGTTGTAAGATATTATTTTTCCCTGTCATTCAATCCTGAAGCTTTAAGTGTTGTGGCAACATGAAAACACTTCATTGTACCAGAAAAGTAAAACGATAATAGAAATCAAAAACTGTACCAGTTTGAGGCTTAGAAATTAGGTTAGATCTTGACCTGAGGCATAAAGGGGTGTTAGGTCATGAAAACATTTACAATAAAAGTTAATCTATACAAAAAATTAAAAATTATGATTGTCAAACATTAGGGTCTGAATGTTAAGGGATGTTGGGTTACAAAAATAATTTATTATACATGAAAACTACACCTTTAATTAAAATCTGCCTTGGTTTGAAGTATGGAAATTATGGAGAGCCTATTGAAGATAAACTGTGAGAAGTTCATTATGAACCAAACAAAATAATACTATGTTACAATAATGTCAGTTAAGTGTCATACATGATACACGCTTTGGGTGATCATGTCTTGAAAGAGACATAACTGACTGAGCAGAAGATTATCCCGCAGTAGGTTGTCATTGCTTTCTGTGGTAGACTGGTTGCCAGCCAAGGCTATAGAACCCAATCTGTCCTATTATTTAACCCATAACTGGAGGAAAGAGACAGATTAATACCTTTCCCAAGGGTATTTGTGCGTAAGTGAATGCAATGAATTCAACTGGAATTTGAACTCGGCTCCTCAATTTCTCGTTCCGAGTTGATATCCATTGCTCCACAATGCATATCCCATGTACTTGTCATGAATATATTTTTAAAACTGAACAAGTCATTTCTAACTCAGATATTACAAAGAAATAATTATTAAATATATATTTAAAGCTCCATAATCATAATGACTGAACTAACATAAAAGGTAGAAAAAAATAAAACAAGTCAAGTATTTACACAATAAAAAATAATATATATAATTGTCAGAATGCTGATACTAATGACTTGTTACTAAGTTTACTTGTCTACTACTAGATAACTAGTCTTTATTTGCAAATGCTTGCTTAGATACATTTGTGTCTTTACCAACAAAACCAACTTTTGGTTTATACTGCAACTATACTGAACTAATCTTAGGCTACTCTTGAATTGTTAATTAATTCCCCAACCGATACTTTAATACATTCAACTGTTGTTCCATGGAACAAAAAATGAAATTAACTTATATCTCAACAAGAGCAGTCAAAGACTGCAAACATCTAAGACAATAATGACATCATCTTAGCAATGGGCAAGAGATGATTATTAAAATGAGAATGACTGTAATAAACTTGACCGCACTTTCGTTTTTTTGCTTTTGAATAATAAATATTAAATTTAAACTGTAAGTAATATTTTTGTGGAAAAAAAAAATAACGCATTTAGAAAATGTAAAGACATAATGTAATCTAGAGGAGGTAATTCAGTATTTAGCATGTGAAATGTATAAAAAATATTAGTAACAAAAACGAAAAAAATAACCCAGAAACTTTATCCCATACCAGATCAGACCCAAAAATTTAATCAGTTTATGCCAGTCATGAGGCCAATCATCCCTGAAAGTTTCATCTAAATCCATACAGCAGGTCTTGAGATATCTTGACCAGGGACAAACAAACAGACAGACATGACTGAATACAATACCTCTGCCTTATAGGTAATAAAATTATAAGAATTCATTGTTAATGTTATAGACAGGAAGAACATTTCATTTTCAAAACAAATGAAAAGCAAAAATTAAGTCTGAAATGAAGCTCATACCATAAACAAAAATGATTTTCTCATTAGAAATATTAACAAAATTTAACTTTATTTTTTCTTTTTTTTTAAAATGTTTCTTTTTTTATTAAAGTAGTTATAAAAGAGACTCACCTTTCGTATTGAAACTCTACACACACATGGTTCTAAGACTCCATCGGCAGCATTTGCAGTCATCTTGCATAGGAACCGAAACTGACAATCCCATTTCACACAATTATTTGCCAACTCTACCCTGTAATGAAAGTAAGAGGGGGGAAAAAAAAATGAACAATAAATTTTGATTTTCTTTGATAATAATTTACAGAGAACAGCTTTCACATTAACAATATTTAAAATTTAAAGAAATTTATGAATTTACATGCATTTAAATAACACTTACAGAAATTATTCTTTCTCAATCAGAAAATGAGTAGACCTTTTTTTAAAAAAAAATATATTAACAGTAATGGTTAGAGGGTCATTGGTGGACTGAAAGCAATCATTGTTTTTCTAATAGTATGTTTACTCTTTTTCTTCACCTTTGCTGGGCTTAGACATATAATGGTGAAAACACTGGTTCTTGTTTGATCACTTAAGTTAAGCAACACTGAACCTGGTCAGTACTTAGATGAGTAGCCACTATCAAACACTAGGTACTGTAAGCTTGGATGTGTGGGTGGTGTAATGGAGAAATCAGAAAGACAAGTTTGAATTCTAGTTGGGTATGTTACAGCCATATCATATTGAATCAACAAATACCAGATACTGTAATCTTAGATGTGTGGGTTGGGTAATGGAAAGCGGCTCGGAAGAAGAAATCAGAAAGCCAAGTTTAAATTCTAGCCGGGTATGTTACAGCTTTATCATAATGAATCACTAAATAACAGATACTGTAAGCTTAGATGTGTGGGTTAGGTAATAGATCCTTGAGTTTGAGTGTTGTTTAACGGCATATCAACCTCTCTGGGTTATTTAATGCCAAAAAGGTGAGGTTTTAAGGTATTTTTTTTAATGTTCAGTTATAGTGATAAAGTTGATTCAGTTAGATTTTAATGAAAATGTTTTGTTTTTTACTTTTATTTTAGAAAACTGAAAATGTCTTCTAGTTTTGTATCCAAAAATGTTTTGCTGAGAATAATTTTTTTTTTTTTACCTTCAAAAATGTGTTATGGTAATAATTTTTTCTTCAAAAATGTATTTTTGGTAATACTTTTCCTTCAAAAACATGTATTTTTCGATAAAAGTGTATTTTTATGTATATATTTCTATAAAAGTCTATTTTTATACTTTCATAGTGTTTTGACTCCAGTTTGCAAGTAAACTATTTGCCCATAGCTGGGACCCTAACAGGTGCTACCACTCTGAGTCAGGGTGGATCTAGGAACAACAGCAATTAAGAGGTGGTTCCATGCTCCTCACAACCTCCCCAATCAGAGACCTTGCTGCTGGATGCCGTTTACCGTCATACCCAGCACCTTGGGAAATAGAAAGAAGGAGAAATCAGAAAGCCAAGTTTGAATTCCAATAGAGTATGTGACATCCATTTATGCACAAATACCTTTGGACAAGGTATGAATCAAACCCTTCCTCCCTCCACAAATTTATTTGCTAAAAAATTGTTAATATTCACAGAAAAAAAAAACAATATTTTTACAATAAAAACTATTTTAACATTAAATAAACTCAAAAAAAGTGTCCAATTATTTTAGGGATATTATTCAGGATGTTTTTGTTGTGTAGTGGTTATTGGCTTGAAACAAGAAATCAAAAAGCCAAGTTTAAATTCCAGTTGAGTTTGTTGCAGTCACTTACACACAAATACAGTTGGGAAAGATATTAATCTGTCTCTTCTCTCTCCAGCTATGGGTTAAATAGCAGGACAGATTTGGTTCTATAGCCTTGTTTAGCAACCAGCCTACCACAGAAAATAATGGCAACCTATTGTTGAAAAATCCTCTGCCCAGTCAGTCATGTCTCTTTCGAGACATGATTGCCCAAGTGTGTATCATGAATGGCACGCAAATGACTGATCCAGACATCAGAAAATCTGTTCGGTCCTAAATTACTGACAAAAATTCACCTGGCAAATGTCTGCTGAAAAAAGAAAAACAACAAGCATAAACTGACTTGATTTGGGTGAACCCATCTGAACTAGAAGGGGAGACAAGTTAATGCAACAAATCATTATTTCTAATTACCTGGTGAATCGAAGATCAGTTTCTATGCTGGGTAACATATAATAGTGTTCATAGAATAGAACTTTACAAAAAGGTTAATTAAGGCATAAAAAAAATAAAATAAATCCCCACCCTGGGCCACCTTAAACATTTACAACCTTGCAACTTAGTCACACTAATGAATTTTTGTTACTGTAAATGTCCACCCTGGCAGAGTACTTCAAACCAACTAATGTTCATCACATCCAAGAGCTTACGGCCTATCATGTTGAATACACCGGTTCTCACTTGATCACCGAAGTTAAGCAACGTTGAGCCTGGTCAGTACATAGATGAGTGATCGCTTGGGAATACCAGGTGCTGTAAACGTATACTGACGGATGTGTGTTGTGGTGCAGTGGATATCGGCTCGGAAAGAGAAATCGGTAAGCCAAGTTCGAATTCCAGTTAAATACCCTGCATTCACTTAAGCGCTGGTATCCTTGGGAAAGATATCAATCCGTCCCTTCCCTCCAGTTATGGGTTAAATAACAAGGGTAGGATTTGGAGACCCTGCCCTTAAAAAAACAAATCCCAATGAATCTTGATACTCGAAAAGAAAAATGTATTACTAGACACAAAAACTTATATAAACAATAAATTGTTGAAAGAAAAAGATATTACCAGCAATAAATAAATAAAGTTTAGTTGGCAATAAATGACCTGCCGAGGTTGATTTGCCATAAAAACAAAACAACCAAGCAACACTCATCACATCCCACTCAAAGTCATCTGCTTTCTCTCCATATATCATCAGCAAAAACTGAAATAACAACAACTGCGCATATTCAATGTTCCATATCTATTGTCACAACCATTACTATTCACATATGCCAGTGGTGCCACCTGTGATAATCAGACACAATTTCCCCAAATGGCCAATTCATCATGAGTACATAATCCATTTGGGAGTAAACACCACCCAGACCTAGTGGAATCAAACTAGGAAAAAATTCACCCCCCCCACCCCACCCCCATCTGAAGTTTCTTGCCATGTTGGCTCATTTCTCTTCTAGCTTTCAACTTTTGAATCATGTAAATGTCTTAGTTTCAAAATATTTATTTTCTTCCAACTTTTAAAAAAGAAAAATTTAAATTAAACATAGAATTGAATTTCACTTTCAAATTTTTAAAACTCCAATAAATCAATATCAAGTTATCAATACCACTTTATAGATTTAACATAAAAAGGGTTTTCCAATCCCAATCAAGCTGTACTCATTCAATGTACAGTGAAACAAGTTCCCGTGGCTTAAATTTTCAAATTTTAACCTGAATACAAAATGATTTTTCTCATATACTAAACAATAAAACTTTATTTATAATAATATCAAAATCAATAACAGCAAATAATTTTTTAAACATTTTTTTAGGATAAGCATAGACCTTTATATATATATATATATATATATATATATATCTCCGAGTGAATAAGGAATGAAGAAAAATTATATCTATTATTAATATATATATATATAATTTTTTCTTCGTTCCTTATTCACTTGGAGATATGGATATATATATATATATATATATATATATATATATATATCTATATGAATAAAGAATGAAGAAAAATTTACAACATTCAAAACATTAATTGTAAATAGTGCTCAATATATAAAATAGACCTGCGAATATTTATTATGAATTATAGTTTAGAACATGTACAAATTATCATCTACTACAAAGTGTACATTTTGTTTTGACCTAACAAAACAAAATGTACACTTTATAGTGGATAAAAATTTGTACATGTTCTAAACTATAATTTATATTACAATTGAGCCCTCTGGAGAAGAAAATTTTAAAAACAGTTTCCACTTCTACTATATGTGTGACTCTTCTTTTGGTTGTCGGCGTGTGTATACACTGCTTCTATACAACACATTAAAATTTCCCTTCTGATTCCATGCACCTAGAGCTTAGGGAGTAGCTACTCCGACTGACACCAAATCAGTCGAGTTTCAATCCCGGCCAGAAAGCAAGTGGATGTGTCTAGCCACACTGATGAGCTGTGATACAGTGAAACAGGCTTGTATGTGAATATATATATATATATATATATATATATATATATAGTGTGGGTGTGTGATCAGTAAATTGTTATTTTTAATTCTGTACATGCATGTTGTTTTTGATTTTGTCAGCTGCACAATATCGTAGGAACATTTGGCACTGTGAGCAAAAGAAAACCACAACACAATTCACTCAGCCAGAAATTAGGAAATGGCGTGCTGCATTGCTTGGCATTAATACTAGAAGCCTTAATATGAACCTTTCAGAATGATCAAGTTTCAATCTGAGAATAGTTCAGAGAATTCAGAAAGAGTTGGAGGAGTCTAATGGTGATTATCAAGGTATGGCAGCTCAAAAAACTCACCATGATTGTTCTGAAGGAAAACGAACTGCCGAATTTCTTGGTGAGGGTCTCGGACTCAATATCAAGTGCCTTGAGGAGGTAGTGCTGCCCTGTGCCAAGAGGCTGGCTGCTGGAAAACCATGTCTGGCAACAGGATTCTGCACCATGCCACACAAGCAAGAGAACCCAGTCATTGCAGTCATAATTTTTGTGACCACATCACCCCTTAGCCACCTAGCTTTACCAGACTCTACCCACTTTGAATTGTATGTGTAGGGCAGGTGAGTGAAAAACCAACAAAACTCCTTGTAATAACAAAGATGAACTGAAGGCAAGTGTTATGACAGCATTCTGTAACTTAAACAAGCTTACCATACACAAAGGTTGCAAAAAATTTCGAAGTTGTCTGGAGACTGTGGTTGAAACAGATGATTTTATTGAATAAATTTACACTTTAGTATTTCAAGATATTTTTGTTTAATTTTGATTACTATATCTATTAAAATGAAATGTCAGTGTTATTTTCTGATTGTTCTGATCAGAAAAGAACTCCTGAATTTGTTGGTTAAGGCCTCAGACTCACCACAGAAGCTTACATCAAGTAGAGGTAGTGCTGCCCTTTGTCAAGAGGACGGTTGCTGGAAGACGTTATGTCTAGCAACAGAACTTAGTGCCATTTCACACAAGTACGAAAACTGAGTGATTATTGAGTAGGGAACAGCTGAGCAAGAAAGCAACAAAACTCTTTGTAACACCAAAGACGAACTGAAAGCAAGGATTATGGCAGCAACATTCCAGGAGACTGTCCAGAAGAGTTGCAGGAGATTCTAAAGTCGTCTGGTGGGTGTGGTTGAAACCAATGGTGATTTTATTGAATAAATTTACTTTTTAGTATTTCAAGATATTTTTGCATAATTTTGGTAAATATAACTGTTAAAATTAGATATCATGTTATTTTCATTTTTGTGTAATTTAGACAAGTTGTCCATCACCCTATATATATATATATATATATATATATATAGATATATTGTTGAGGTGTGATGATGCTTAGTGCCAAGATTGTTGTTTTTTGTTTTTTTTTTCAGTGCTTTGGCAAGCAGGTTTTTTGTTGTGAAGTGCTCAATACGAAGATATAGAGAGAGCATTAATAGAAATAATGTGGAGAGGTTTGTCAGTTAATTGACCAAAGTTATGTCAAACTCAAAGTTTCGTGAAGGCATCATTATGTTGTCCTGACTCCTCAGGGCTTCTTTTTTATGGACAAAAGATGATTGACATTAAACTTTTTTCGTGTCCTGAAGAGTGAGGACATCATAATGTTGCCTTCATGACGCTTAGAAACCAGCATAACTACGCACAGTTAAGTGACAAACTTCTCCACGTTGATCCTATATAAGTCCAAAATGAAATAACTTGAAGGTAAAAAAAGAGATCCTATAAATATTAATTATCAGATTCAATATTAAAACTGATCCAACCAAAGAACTCAATGTAATTAAAATTATTTATTTACAGAGCCAATATATTTATTACATATAAAAAAATTCAAACTTTTAAGGATCATATGGTCATTTCAACAAGTGAAACTAACATTCGCATTATTGGAGATCATAAACAGTAATGATTATGATCGCTGATGATATGAATGTTAGTTTCACTTGTTGAAATGACCATATGATCTATGAAAATTTGAATATTTATATATATATATATATAATGTTAGCAAGGAAAGTAGGCAATAAAAGAAAGGGAATTATGGTACTAGAAGAGAGTTCCAAAAGTAAGAAGTGTGACAGAAGAAACCATTAGCATAGAACTTACAGTTACATGTAGCCATTTCAACTTTAAAATTATGAGACCGAGCTGTCAATCTAATGTAGCACTTAAATCTATAGAATCTAGGTACCATAGAGAAAAGTTGATCAGGGCAATTACCATGAAAATACTTGTAGAAAAGGCAGAGAGAAGCTACATTATAGCAATAGGAAAATGACTAAAGCCAAGATGACATTGCAGATTTGGGGGAAAGGGGTTACCAATAATCTCTAAATATATAGCAGAAAAATGTATAATAATGTATTACATTGAATGACAATTTTAATCAAAATGTGGAAAACACTTTTCTAAGAACCCATCAGTTTAAGAAAATTATCCCTTTTAAATTGTATAGCCTTATCTTTTATCAAATCTACTAAATTCTGGACACAACAGCAATCAGTTTGCTTTAACTCAAATATTTTTTTATTAAAAAAAAAAAAAAAAGATTAAGCAAAAACCTCACTTGTAAGAACCAAAAATATCCCATTGGAGATCAACTCTAAATAAAATAAAATTGATTCAGGCTTAGTCAATCAATCTTGAGGCTGTTTTTTGAGGAGTTTTTTATTCCATGGCGTTCACAAAAGTATTAACAGCCAATACTTTCCAAATAACATCAGCTTTAACCCTAACAGTCTGACATCTTTTCCAAAAACACTGACTTCCAATCATTCATTTCTTAATGCAACTCGAAAAAAAACCTCCATAGTAATTAATAAACATGTTTTTTTTTTTTGTTTTTTTTTAATCATCTCACCCCAAGCAAGGCATTCCACTGCCACTATTGCGCATGGGGCTACATAGGGGAAAGGTAAAGAGAAGGAGTGGATAGACATAGGGAATGTCAGGAGAAAGGTGATAGATGAGTAAGGATAGCGAGGATGAGTGTCAGGCAGATGGGAAGAGTGTTTGATAGAATGGGAGCAGGTTAGTGTGTTAGGAGGTGTCTATTGACCTTACATTTAAACTCCTGGAGATTGTAGCCGTCGGGGAAGCAATCGTTTGGAAGAGAATTCCACAGTCGGGAAGTGCGAGGAAAGAAACTGTTGGAGTAGAAGTTACGGCTGCATTTTATCGATTTCACTGTAAAAGGGTGGGATCTAGTTGCTAATCTAGTATCTCGTGCAAATTCGTATTTAGGGGGCACCAGTGATCTAAGTTCATCGGAGCAGAAGCCGTGAAAGTATTTATAGAAAAGACACAGCGAAGCCACGTCTCGCCGGTGGGAGAGAGACTGCAGGCGGTCTGCCAAGTCGGTATCTATCACATTACAGACCCTCCTCTGAACCTTATCGAGAAGCCCGAGGAGAACAGCAGAGGCACCCGACCAGATATGGCAGCAGTATTCAATGCACGGGCGGATGGTAGATTTGTAAATGTGCAGGATAGATTTAGACGGAAAAAACTTCCGGGCCCTACACAGAGAACCGACTTTCATAGCAGCGGATTTAGCAATGGATTCGATATAGTCATTCCATTTGAGGTCCGCTGAAAGTGTGAGACCAAGGAGGCGTAGTGTTTTACTCTCTGGGAGGCAAGCCTGGTCCATGCTAATGGGAGGTAGGTGAGATTGTCGATGATGGTTAATTGACAGTAGCTTCGTTTTAGAAGCATTAAAATTTACTAGCCATTTCTTACCCCAGTCCAATATGGATTGGAGGTCTTTTTCAATCTCGGCTGCAAGTTTAGCTTTGACGCCTACACCAGATTTTTGTTGGAGGCGAGAGTAAACATGTGCTACAAGTTTGTTAACAAGACTTTTCAAGCACAATGACCATTTGTCAAACAATACCTTAATGTTGATGTATCTATTTGTACCTCCAAATCTCTTAAGAAAATGTGTAATCAAGTATTTATATCTTACTACCCTAAAGCATATTAATAATTCTATCAGGATGACAAAAAGCAATAGATAGTATTTAATATCTTTGTTGTCAATTTTCAAAAATAAAGAAAATGTATAAATCAATTTTCATGTTTGGATTTTATTAATATTTTCATTATCACTGCATTATTCATTATCAAACATTGCAGAGGGAGTCAAAAGTGTATACCGTAATAGTGGTATCAAAGAAATAACCACCCTTTTGATAGATTTTTTTTTGCAGGCACAAAGT
Organism: Ascarosepion bandense; assembly: GCA_037127315.1. NCBI lineage: Eukaryota > Metazoa > Mollusca > Cephalopoda > Sepiida > Sepiidae > Ascarosepion > Ascarosepion bandense. The sequence continues at coordinate 1,664,796 of JBBBDQ010001935.1, forward strand.
TTAAACATTGCTTTAGATGCTTTAGCTATAAATAATCTATGGCTGGCCAAACATATCTGAGTATACCTGCCTACTAGGGTGGCTAGCCAATCCCTGTTGCAGACACCTGATCAGGTACATTTGTGTTTATTCAGCACCCACAGAGCCTACCTTTATATTGGTGAGCAGACATTAGTTACAGTTTCTAGGAGAGCATGCATTATCTGGCATGATCAACAGAATGAACAAGTGTGTTACATTCAAACCCTCAGTCACAATGACTTGTGACTTTATACTAGCACGACCATCAACCCCTCTCCCAATTTGACTCATAAGGCATGGGTCAACCTGTGATATGGTTTTTAGACACTTTCTAAAAGAGCCACACAGTGGGAATGTCTCCCATCTATAGAGTGAACGTTGATTAAAACCAAACTTCTTTTTCTCCTGCCTTGTTAAAACATACAAATTATTTATCGTTCAATTACTAAATTGTCAATATTCATCATGGAAGTTTCTACAAAATTATTCTAATTTGTACCTTAAGTTGCTCATAGGGTTTAATGAGTTGAAGGTAAATGATAAGTTTTCTAAACAACTTAAAAGAGCAGAGAAAATCCGACATCAATCCCTAGAAGGCCCAAACATGTGAGCAACAACAAGGTTTTGAAGAAAATGGTAAAAAAAAAAAAAGGAAACTTACACTTAATATCAAAAAAAGGCAGTTGAAATCTCTGGGAAAGGAAGAAGGTTTGGAAGATCTGATACTCACGGAACAGATTGCGGGACAGAGAAAGCAGCATTAACATACTTGAGTTTTAATAAATGGATCGTAGAACAGGGTTTGTGAGAAATAAGAAAAAAAACTAAACTTATTAAGAGCTACAAGGAACAGGAAAATGTGGTGAGCTATGATCGCCTACATCCTAAAGGGCCTTGGCACATAAAAGAGAGAAAATATACTAAAAACATTTACTAAAACCTAATAAAGAAAGGAGTTCTGGTACATCTTTAATAAGGCACTCCCAAACCACTTCAGTTCATGCAGACATACAACCACCACCACCCCAACTACAAGTTTACCCAGTGCCAAAATTCATTAACAAACGTAACCAAAAATAAATGGACAGACCAAACTTTTTAATTGAGACAGCCAGACATAAGAGGAGAAACTTTAATAGATAATTCAATAAACACTGACCTTCTCAATTGAAAGAAACTGCAACAAACAATACAGGTGTTGCCAAAAATCACAAGAAACAGAATTGGGTTTTCTAACTCAGCATATTTATAAGATTAAATAAATTCTATTGATTAATTCACTTGGAATTCTCCTGACTTTCAATTTGTAGTAAAAACAAGAGTCAGCACTTTGATAGATATTTAAAAAAAAAAAAAAACAAACTCTTAGACGCCTGGCAAATAAATTTATATTGCCTAACTTTGAAAAGTATCATTAACATTCCAAATACTGTTTGAATGACTAAACCATTTCTTTGGAAAGTTGATGCTAACAAAAGCTGATGAATTCAATTCATGGCAGGTTTACATTCCTTGAGAAAAGAAAAAATAATGGTACACCTGAAGACGGTCAAAAAATGACTGCCAAAATGTGTTCGCATCAAGTACAGAAAGTAAAGTTTCAATTTTCAAAACAATATTTGAAATAAATTTGTAAGTTAAATTATCCATCCTAGCTAAGGCTACTTCCCCATTATCAAAGGATTTAATCGCCAATTAGCTTTAAACTCGTATGCCATTTACACTGCTAAAACAACTTTACTCAGACAGCAAACAACCTAATTTTGAATATTAATACACCTTACCACTTATTCTCAACCACAGCGCCTGTCAATTTCTACCGTGCCATTCTTAACGGCTGCTCCTGGAAATCTCAATCAAGAAATAATGATTTGTTTAATTTCCAGTAGCCAACCATCTTAACCTTAGCTGTATCTAAGTTTACACAAACCTGAATGAGCCCATGATCTATGTAAACTATTGAATAGAAAATTGGACAACTTAGGAGTCTTACATCAACTCTCTTAACTAGGACTTGGTCGATGTAACTAAAACACACCACCCTAACAAAGTCACCCCTATTAGTCTGCCGACTACTTCCCAAGGGGTGCTCATTATGATACTTATCAACAAGATCAAACTTGCCAAAAAAGCTTTAAAATGGCTTCACATTTGGGTTGTTAGAACCTGATCTTTTCCCGAAACGTTCTATGTCGGGGGTCAAGGATGGCATTTTAATTGCCCACTAAGAATATTAAACAAGATTTTGTCAAAAATGGCTCAATGCACAGAAACAAATGAGGCCGCCACTCTGCATGCTCATTGGGTACATAAACTGATGAGACGAAGAGACTTATCCTTTATCATAACATTAAGCAAGAAAAGCCTGCCCACCAGATCTGTAAAAACAAGCACACATGCTGCATTCAAAAACTTGCTCACTGGCCCAGAAACATCTCTCAAGCATCCATCAAAACAAGCTGAATAGAGGACAAACCTTTTATAATATCTTCATGGCCATGAGTTAAAAACCGAGTCTCCTATACACAATATAAATTCACCAAAGACAGTTAAGATCGCAATCGAGCCTCACCTTGCAACACTGACTTCACACCCCCAGGCATTCAAACTAGGTAACCAGAGAGACATTATTAGTCAACTTAGAGTTGCTCCTTTGCATTAAATATAGCTAGGGTAAGGACACAGATGTCCTGTCCCATTGAACCTTGGCCCAGCTCCTGCTTGACAGGCTGCCAATATTAACAGAGAACATTAGTTTGAGAGCCCTATATAGAGAGTGGTGAACAAAAACAGGGAGCCTCTTTGTACAAAAATTTAGTCATGTCATCATCTCTCATGTAGGGTGCTGGGAGCAATAATTTGAGGGCTGTATTGGCTTCCACAATCATGCCCCATATGTTGTATATCGAGGCCTGAGTGCACAACTGTAAGCATCCATTTGGCTCAAGGAAAGTTTTCCAGGATTTAAATATCTTTGCCTTTCTGAAGCTCTACAGGCATTATTTTAGGCTTTCGGGATTCAGAGTTTTGGCAAAAACCTTTTTGGCTTGTTCCCAGGACACACAGCAGATATCTTCCCCAGGAAGTCATGGAAGCTTGATATTTTTTTTATTTTTTCTGATTTTGAAATAGCCTCTGGGCTACCATGGCCACCAATGTTCATTTTTCTTGATCTAGCCAAGCATGAAAATGGTTTTGTATAAGCAAAAATAAACTAAAAAAAAAAACCTATAAAATACAGAAACAATAAAAATAAAATGAATGCAAAAAAAAACAAACAAACAAATAAAACACAAACAAAAATTTTATTGCTGGTTATTCCAGAAAAAGAAATTAAGTTCAGTGTGAAAAATCCAGTGTGACTTAGAAAAATAAAAACATGACTTAGAAAGTTTCCGAATAAAACAAATAGAAATATTAACCCTTTCAAAATTAAAATTTAACAAATAAGAAAAAGAGAGAAACTATATAAAAAAATTTATGGAAAAAAGTTCACTCCAGAGCAAAAAAGTTTAGGACTAAGAGAAATAGAAACAAAAAATATTGAATAAAATTAAAAAGAAATGTTTAAACAAAAAATGGTCGTCTGATATAATGATATATTATACCAGAAAAAAAAAAATTTGGCTGACATCCAAGAATGGTGGAGGGAATAAAAACTGGAAATAAAAATTCAAAATCAGATCAAAGTAATTCCTTAAAAAGCTTAACAAAACGGATAAAATAAAGACAAAAACTTAACAAAAATCTTCTTCACAAGTCTTTTGATGTCATTCAAACAAGTTTCACACTAGTGGATGAAAAATGGTCTGTTGCTGCTTGATCGCCACAAGAAATACGACTAAACTGTTGCGAATACTTTGCCTTCTGTTCGTTACTACAGTCACATTGGTCTCTCGCCTCATTAAGCACACTTTACAGAAGTGATGATTGGTCAAATCTGCATAGGTGGAAATGAGAGTCTCATAGAAGTATCTGACACTGGGATCTATCATTTCTTAAATATATGACTCATGAAACCACTATTTTCATTTTGAAATACTTTACATGCGAGACACCTCCAAATCTATTTTCTTCCAGGAGGTAAGCCATTTTCTCTTGTGTTAAACTCTTCCCTGATCTCCTGACCACATATGGTGGTCACCTCCAGCAAGTGATGAGGTGGGAACCTTTTTATCAGTGTTGAGCTATTACATGTGTTTTCCCGATCTCTCTCACTTCCAATATTGTCATCATCTGGACCTGCAGGCGGACTTTCCAACTCTGTACTTAAGAATAACAGAGTCTCTGAATCACTCTCAGATTATGTACTATTTCTGTCATTTTCTGAAAAAGATTTGTACTGTGGTCACAGATCTTTTACGTGGCATGGTTTCATTAACCAATACTGTTTGGCAGGTAGCTATCCAATCAACTTGCCCTTTACCGAATATTCTGCTACATTGGCTGTGCAGGACCTTGACCCAGATACTGTCTCCCACTTGATACTGATTATTTACATGGTTATAAGGCGGTAGTGATGTATCTATTCCTATCACGGACTGTTTGTACAGGTAAATTCTGTTAGCTTGTACAGTAGAAGGTGAGGAATCATCTTTCAGGGTCATATTGTAACAATACACAGCTTCCTGAAAGGAACACTATGTTCTGGCTGTAATTCTTTTTACAGTGTAGTGACATCACTCTGCTATACCATTACCATCTGCAATGTAGACACATCAGAATTGCACCCACACTTCCCATTCATCTACAAAGGCCCAAAAGTCTCAGCCACAAAAGGTTAGGGCATTATCTATCAATATCTCAACCAGTGAACTAAGCTCACAGAATACTGCCTGTAACTGTCGCATGCCAAATGCCAAATTGTAAAATGCATCAAATCACAATCTGTGAGCGTTAAGAAATGAATACCACTGTAGTGTGTGATGTACATGCCAAACCGCCACCAATTGCTATCCACTTCAAGTCTCCACTTTTGTAAATGGAATATGGCTAGATCTACCATCTGACATGCCTTGCAATTTTGTATTGCCGACTGCCTTTGTAATGAAGGGGTACATTCTTCAAAGTAGACTGAATGCCAGGATGTCCATTTTTGATAGTGTGCCTGGATCTGCTCAGATGCCAATTGGTTCATTAAAACACTTTGACCTCATATGCAGACATTATTCTTTACTCTCATGTTACAAATAGTAAGGGTAAGATTAGCTGTGTCCTTATTGTTACGTGTTAAGTGTAACAAAAAGAAAAATAAGGATTGACCAAAACTCAGCGTTAAAATACAGACAAATATTTAATTTAGAAAAACTATTAAATAAAAATATTTACAAATATACAGTTTTTGCATTCAAACAGAAAACATATAGTTTACTACTGGCAGGCGAAATGTTACGAGGAAGAGAAGGGGAGGAAAGGTGTCAAATATCTTTACCCAGTTAAGTTGGTGGGAAAGTTAAGTGCTATACTTTTTGGAAATCCTTAAATGCGTATATAAGGGATAATTATTAGTTTGGTCAATGAAAGAGTCAAAAATATGGATTTACCCAGATAGTTCCACAAGGTTCTCTTTCAGGTTTTAGTTTGTCGTCGACTTGAAGAGATTCTTTCGGCTGGATAGAAATCCCTGAATCAAAACCGGAGCTGATGAGGTCAACCCATCCTGCTATCAACTACCTGCTTCGTGCCCAAAACCTATTTTTATAGAGGCTAACACCTAATTTGCATATTTCTAGAACCTTTCGAATTCTCTCGACTCTACTGGTACATTCTGGCATCTTCCAAAACATTCTATTTCAAATTTCCTTATTTTTACGACTTCTTCATGAATTAAAACTTTTTAGTAACAACACATAGTACTCAATAGAATCCCTTACTACAACTTTGTAAACATTATTATTATTTTCGTATATAAATGCATCCTCGTAACACTTATAAGGAAACAGTTTGCATTCATTAACTGAACAGTTAGCATTACTGTCAGTTAGAATTTAGGAAATATTTCTTTCAAAATCATTTTTCAGGAAAATAGGTCTCTGAAGTTCACTATTTTTGCTCTTTCAAATACTGGGAGTTTCCTTCCTAACATTTTGTTTAAGGTAGTGTGGAACGTCAACATCTTGATTATGTCATTTTCTTTTCTAGTTAGATATGCTATCCATTTTAGTTGTTATTGCTGTTGAAAGTCTTCAAGTGATGTGGTTTTTACTATTTGGTAAAGTTCTTTGTAATTCTATAGTTCTAGTCTGGAGGAGTTGATGAAAAATTGTCTTCTTTAAAACCTAAGTGATTCATTTGCTAGAAGTCATTAATCTGAGAAAATGGTTTTATAAAAAATGGTTAGTCTGCTTAAAAAAATGCGGTCACAGTAATTAACTAAAAAAAAAAGAAAGATGGCGACCACCCAACAACCAACGATTATCTTCTGTGAAAAGAACTAATTAATTTTATTACATGAACAATACTAACAACAACAAAATCAATAAAGTCATAATGTTAACTATGCCTAGTCTAGTCTTCTTTTATGTGCCATATCCTTTCACAATGTAGACAGTCATGACTCTCCACATCTTCATGTTCTTAAGTTTTGTTTGTTATTTCTTCCAAATCCCCTCTACCATCCATTTACTCACATTCATTAAATATGCTACACTTTCCTCTGTCCCACAAGTATCAGATTTTCTAAGTCTCCCCTCTTCATTCAGTCAGTTAAGTGCCATACATGATATATGCTTGGGCAATAATGTCTCAAAAGAGACATAACTGACTGGGCAGAAGATTATCCGGCAGTAGGTTGCCATTGTTTTCTGCAGTAGACTGGTTGCCAACCAAGGCAATAGAACCCAATCGGTCCTGCTATTTAACCCATAGCTAGAGAGGGAAGAGATGTATTATATTATTAAGTAGTAATTAGTGGGGGATCAGTTTATTACTTTATAACAATAGAAAATCAATACCCCACTTTATGACCAGACGAAGCCTTAATCATTATTCTAACTATTATATTCAGTCAGTTAAGTGCCATACGTGATACATACTTGGGCAATCACGTCTCAAAAGAGACATGACTGACTGGACAGAAGATTATCCCACAGTAGGTTGCCATTGCTTTCTGCAGTAGACTGGTTGTCAGCCAAGGCTATAGAATCCAATCTGTCCTGTTATTTAACTGGAGGGAAGAGACGGATTAATACCTTTCCCAAGGGTATTTGTGCATAAGTGAATGCAAGATAATCGACTGGAAGCGAATGCAAGATAATCGACTGGAAGCGAATGCAAGATATTCGACTGGAAGCGAATGCAAGATATTCGACTGGAAGCGAATGCAAGATATTCGACTGGAAGCGAATGCAAGATATTCGACTGGAAGCGAATGCAAGATATTCGACTTCTTCATTACATGCAACAGAAACTTCAATTACTTCTTCCTGATGTTAATTATAAGTTTCCTTTTGGATTTTTATTATCTCCAAAACCTTGTTGTTGCTCACATGATCTATGATATCCTCAGCATACTGCACTTAATGTCAAAGTCCAGGTACCATAAAGGAAAGTTCATCAGAAAAATTACCATGAAAGTATTTATAGAAAAGGTGCAGTGTGGAAAAGTGACTGAAGTGGAGATACTAGGTCCAGACCAATAACATTCTTTGAACTTTATCAAGAGTCTTCAAATATGCAGCAGGTGATGTGGCAGTAAATATGTAAAATAGATTCTTATTTATAGGTATGAGATATAAACAAATAGAGAATATGAGCAATCATAGCTCTTATATTTGACTTTACCAATCCTTTGTCACTGTTTTTCCATCCATTAACACAAATCTGTTAAGTAGATAACTGCTTCCCTCTGCACCTCCTGCTTTCAAAAGATCATATGAGTATCAAATAACCCAGGCTTTCTTTTATCATTATACATCCCACCAATTTCAAGTCACTTTCTGATTTTAAGTAGATGTTCTTTGTGCTTCCATTTTTCTTAGAACTTCCTCATTGCTCACATGTTCAGTTCATAGTATTCTCAGAATCCTTCTGTAGGACCATATCTCTCACTTTAAGCCTCTTCTTCATCTTTGAGAAAATTGTCCTGCATTCACTACTACTATAATAGAGAATAGACATGACACAGAAATTCAACTGTTTTCTTTGTTTCTAACGGCACATTTTGTAAATTATTCTAATCAGTCAGTTAAGTGCCATACGTGAAACACGCTTGGGCGATCATGTCTCAAAAGAGACATGACTGACTGGGCAGAAGATTATCCCACAGTCAGTCAGTTAAATGCCATACGTGAAACACGCTTGGGCGATCATGTCTCAAAAGAGACATGACTGACTGGGCAGAAGATTATCCCACAGTCAGTCAGTTAAATGCCATACGTGAAACACGCTTGGGCGATCATGTCTCAAAAGAGACATGACTGACTGGGCAGAAGATTATCCCACAGTCAGTCAGTTAAATGCCATACGTGAAACACGCTTGGGCGATCATGTCTCAAAAGAGACATGACTGACTGGGCAGAAGATTATCCCACAGTAGGTTGCCATTGCTATCTGCGGTAGACTGGTTGCCAGCCAAGGCTATAGAATCCAATTTGTCCTGTTATTTAACCCATAACTGGAAGGAAGGGATGGATTAATACCTTTCCCAGGGGTATTTGCACGTAAGTGAATGCAATGAATTCAACTGGAATTCGAGCTCGGCTCCCCGATTTCTCATTCCGAACCGATATCCACTGCACCACAAATCTTTCCCATATAAATGGAAATTTCATCATATGAACTAAAAAATAATTTTCTGAATCTACTGATTCAAAATGAAGATTAATTTAATATTTTTCTATTTTTTTTTGTTTGCAATCCCTATATTTTTTAAAGTATAAAATGAAAAATAAGTGGGCATAAATTACAAATCTAAAAATGAATTTTTTTTAAAAAATGAATCTACTTTTTTCCTTAAAACTTTCAATGCGGCATTTTATAGTATTGTTGCCTGGCTGTGCTGCCTCAATTTTGGACAAATAAGAAATTGCCATTTTCTGGAAATAAATTACTATAAAGATTCTGATGATAATTTCTCAAAGGCACAGCCATTTCGGATTTTAATCTGATATTCTGCAGAACTAAACTAAACAATACCCCCAATGCACAATATAAGAAAGATATGTCACAAACAAGACTGTATGCAACTATTAGCTACACTGGTTCGAAAATAGTGCTAGTTTAAACACAAGTACCAGGGAATGACAATTCAAAGTATCTTGAACACTGTTGTTACAGTACACACACACTATACATATAGTGCCAGAATGCAATCTAAATTTCATAAATATACACTACCGACCATAATTATTAGGCCTCGCCAGTGTTTTAAAATGATATATTTCATACAATTTTTTAGTATTTATTGCCAAGTGAATAATTGTAAATGAAAATAGAATGGTTCTTTTATTATTATTAAATTGCAAAATTTCACAAGGCAAATAGCGACAATTTACCCATCGCACCCTTCCAGATTTTATATATATATATATATATATATAGACTAGTGGCCATAATTATTAGGTCACCCCAGTGTTTTAAAAGAATGATGTATTTCATACAATTTTTTTAGTATTTATTGCCAAGTGAATAATTGTAAATGAAAATAAAATGGTTCTTTTGTTAATATTACACAATAACATGTGTATCAAATGAATTTATAAATATTTAATAATTATCTATATTGCAGTTTCATCAATGAAAGAATGAAGAAAATTTAGGGTGATTCGGACAAGTTCATCTTTGCTTCCTTGCCTTGTAAAATTTTGCAAAATAATAACAAAAGAACCATTCTATTTTCATTTGGCAATAAATACTAAAGTAGGATGAAATACATCATTTCTTTTAAAAATCTAGGGTGGCCTAATACTTATGGCCAGTAGTGTATATGCCATGAAAGTATATATATATATATATATATATATATATATATATATAAAATGGAAGGGATGAGCCAACAGCCACTGACTAAGGCCTTGTCTATGAACTCACAGACACATTAGGCTGACCATCATAAAGTAAGTCAGTCCAAACACTTCACACTTTCATTACTTTATAAAACAAACTTCACTTCAAGGAAAACTGAATATTTTATTGCTATTGCATATCTCTAGATGTGCATTGTGGCTGATATGGGAGTAACGACTCGGACTGACACCAAATAGGTTGAGTTTCGATCCTGGCCAGAAGCAAGTGGATGTGTCTAGCCACACTGGTGAGCTGTGATACAGCAAAACAGGCTTGTACACAGTCTATGTAAATTTCATAAAGTATGTTTACAGCAGCAGAATTGTAAAACAAAGTGTTCAGATCAAAAGCCAAACAATATTAGAAATTGTTTCTTCGAGTTATAAGTTACTTCAATGCAAATTAACTGATGGGGTCTTTATTACCAAAAAGGAAAAAATTAGCATGGAAAATCATTATCAAATATCAAATTATAGAAAAAGGCTATTTTCAAACCCAAATGAAAGCTATTTCCAAGAGTAAGTGACTGTAATAAGTTTGCTTATGCTAAAATGCAAATCATTGGCCAATTAAATCTGGGCATTTAAATAATATTTTATTGCTATGAGAAAACCGTGTTTCATTCTGATTAACAAAACTCACATTAATAATGAATAAGATTTAATACATCAGGAAAATAAACAATGAGAAAGACGTTTTTTTTCTCTCTCAAGTCTCAAAGGTAAACACAAATTGAATTTATGATCATAAAAACAGTGATTAAATCACCCAGTTGAGAATTTGTAGATGAAACTGGCATTCAGCCAATAAAGGAATGTCACTGAAGCTAATACCTTCATTCAAGTAATTCAAGTAAAATACACACAGAGAATAAGATTCAAGGAATTATTAATATACATACGATACAAACAATGCTGTCACCTTCAACTTGTTTCACAACCCCCGCACTTTTCACCACTTGTGAAATCTCATGAAATTTTTTTTTTTAAATTGAACTAGTTTTCTCTTTCTTCAAATGAATAAACTAAAAAATAAAAATTAATTTGCACTGCATTTAAAGTATACAAATTATTAATGTACGGAAAATAGACCTGATTTTTAAATTTGGTTATTACATTTGCTGTTCAGTACACTACTTTTTATTCTCTTTAAGGTAATAAAGCTACTAAGACGCAAGGGGTAACAGAGTGAGAAAACATGTTAGTATGGTTTGGGAAGACAAAAAAATCATAGGTGATAGGGAAGCAAGGAACTGGAAGAGAGTTTCACAAGAAAGAAATGTGAGAAAAGAAACTATCAGAGTAGAACTTACAGTGATTTCAGCAGTAAAATGAAGAGACCTAACTGCCAATCTAGTATTACAATTAAATTCATGTAGTCAAAGTATCAAAGAAGAATGATCACTAGAACAATTGCCATGAAAATATTTATAGAAAAGACAGAGCGAAGTCATGTCACAAGAGTAAGAAAGGATGGGAATACAGGTGTGATGACAGGTGTGATGGTAGAAGGATAGACAGGCCCTATGATGACAGGTGTGATGGTAGAAGGATAGACAGGCCCTATAAATACAGGTGTGATGATAGTTACAATGGTAGAAGGATAGACAGGCCCTATAAATTGGAACTAATATTATTGTTAGATAAAATAACTTGAGACAATTACAATATGGAGAGTAGATCAGATGTAATAAAAATCCCTTCTGAATATACAATGGTGCTGGAAAGTTCATCTTCAAAACATTTCCCAAAATCAGTAATTCAATTCTGGGTTGAATCAAGAATTTTTCAGTACCATGAGTGCATAATAACATTTGAATGTATTATAATCTCAACAGATTTGGGTACAACACTATTCATCTCGAAGAATTATGACCCCTTACAAAAAACAGAATATGCACTCTAACTATCCAATGTAGCTTCATATTCATCATGAAAAATTACTGTTGAGAAATCAGGTTTCATGTACTTGTTCAACCAACTTTAACATGTCATTTTATGAGGTAATAGTTTAGTTGCTTTTATACCTTTAACCAATGTTCATTTACATTTTGTGTCTTTTCTTCAATTATTTTCTTAATTACCCTTGTCAATTTATCTCAAATCTATTTAATAGCATTTTTAAAGATACTTTATTTCTTGTTCTTATTTTGCCAATGTTTTCCATCTTTCTCGATTTTTCAACTTTTCATAATTTTCAATGAGGTCTCAAGACTCAATAAACTGACAACATCCAGTTTCTCTTTCAAAGTCAAATCTTTATGACCCAATGCAATCTTTATATATCTGAAATTAAAAATCAAACCTCAATAAGAATGCTATTAACTCTTGAGAATCATCATAAAATCTCATACAAAATACATTATTGGAAATTATAATAATGACCATTATATATATATATATATATATATATATATATATATATATATATGTAATGGATTATTTTGAACATTATTTTTACCGATACTTGTATTTAAGTAGATATTCTGTTTTTAATTAAACAGTATTTTATATTTATATCTACCGGCCTGATTATTTCACGATAAATTTTTATTACGAAAATGCGTCCTATCCAGCAGGATTCGAACCTGTGACCCCTATTTACATAGGGGAAGCTACCATTTGATCTAGTACTGTCTTAACCACTCGACCATGAATAGCCTCTTGATCAGACGATAAAGCATGATAAAAACCTCGTCTAAATTTTGATGTTCAACACTGTTGAATGATCATTTCAACATGAAATCCCTAAGAGAGATTTCACATCTCATCGGCAACTACCACATTTCAAAATGAAATAAAAAAGAAATAAAAAAATAAAGGTTAAGAATTAAAAAAATTACATCACAAAAAAAAAATCGGTTAGCAATCAATGTCTATTTTTAGATTTTGGACAATTTTACTTTTAGATTGAGTTGTAAGTGAAAAAATTTGAAAATTTGGCTTTGTCTAGCTTTACAAAGGGGAAGGGGGTAAACGGATGAAATAGGAATTGGTGTTTGAATGAGAAATGGGTTAAACAAAACAGAAAGAGAAGGGAGGGAAGGGGTAAGAAGGAGAAGAAAAAAGAAAAAATTCATATTTTAGAGATGCTTGATACGTGTCAAACAAAACCAAAACCAAAAATGGGTTAAAGTATTAGAAAAAAGATTTATAGAAAAAAGATTTATAGAAAAACATATTTAGGAGAAAAAAGCAGATATATGATTTAATTAAATTTAATTAAGTTAATCTAATTAATGAAAAATCTAAATAAAAAATTTTTTTTTTATTTTCTAAAAATTATTTTAAAAATTTTTATAAAAATTTATAAAAAAGATAAATGTTATGAAAAAGATATATATACTTGCAGAAGAAATTGGAGGTTAAATTAGTAAAAGTATCCTTATTTTATAAATGTAGATATTCAAAGGAGACAGGAAGAGGAAGGTAGAGGGGTTAAAATTACTATTTAAAATTACATTAATTTATTAAAAACAATTTAATTTATATTTACTCTCCTAAAAACTAAAATTAGAATTTAAAAATTTAAATGTTCACAAATTTCGTTCTATGGCAGCACTTACTAATGAATTCCTTTCTAAAATTCAGGAGTAGGTGCTGGTTTAGGTACTTTAATATTAGTATTTTTTCTTGCAGACACAGATCGCACCTATCACGAAAATTCCTTGGAATTTGGGCTGAACCTATCAGTCTCCAGCTAATTACAGGGTCAAGCCCTTCTTCCTTCATTTTCCAGAATCTCCATGAAAGGGCTGTCTGGTATTTTTGACCTGGGTTCGAAAAAGAATACCTGTGATTGTAATATCTCTGTGATACCTCTCATTGTAATATCTCTGTGATACCTCTCATTGCAATATCTCTGTGATACCTCTCATTGCAATATCTCTGTGATACCTCTCATTGCAATATCTCTGTGATACCTCTCATTGCAATATCTCTGTGATACCTCTCATTGTAATATCTCTGTGATACCTCTGATTGCAATATCTCTGCGATACCTCTCATTGTAATATCTCTGTGATACCTCTCATTGTAATATCTCTGTGATACCTCTCATTGTAATATCTCTGTGATACCTCTCATTGTAATATCTCTGTGATACCTCTCATTGCAATATCTCTGCGATACCTCTCATTGTAATATCTCTGTGATACCTCTGATTGTAATATCTCTGTGATACCTCTGATTGTAATAGTCTACTTATCCTACTAGCCAATTACTTGTCTTACAAAGAAAGTTCTCTTCACCTCTAAATTTTCTGTATAAACATTATTTTCAACAAGACATTTATTTTTTCAATTTTTTTGATCATCTTGAAAAGTCCACTTGATTTCCTGATCTCAACATAACTACAGATCTATAAGAGAAAAATTTGTATAATTTTCGTATGTTTAAATTAATAGTAATAATTCAGGAAACTTATTGTTTCTTTACTTGTTTTAAAAATTGATACAATTTTCAGAAAATTTAATAAAACAGATAATTTGGACTTATTTAGATAATTCTGTGAAAATAGTTTTTGAAGCTCTGTTTAGTTAATTTATAGTAATGAGAACTGGCACATGACAATGCTTACTACAAATGTTGCAGGAAATACAATCATTATAAAATTCTATCAAAAAATGTTATTTTTTAAAATGATTCACTTTATCAACAGTAAAATTTAATTATATATGGAAACTATTTGAAATTTTAAATAAAAATATAAAATATGCTTTTAAATCTGTTATATAAATTAAACAATACACTTACGTTATAACCACAATTTGGCGGTCAGTTAAGTGCCATATGTAATGGTTGGACAATCATGTCTTGAAAGAAACATGACTGACTGGGCAGAAAAAATTTTCACAGTAGGTTGTCATTACTTTTGGTAGTAGACTGGTTGTAAACCAAGGCTGCAGAATCAAATCTGTCCTGATATTTAACCCATAGTTAGAGGGAGAAGTGATGGATATCTTTCCCAAGGGTATTTGCACATTGAAATGCAACAAATTCTACTGGAATTCAAACTCAACTCTCAGATTTCTCATTCTGAGCCAATATCCACTGCACCACCCATGCACATCCAACATAAGCAACATATCTAAAAAGAACTGATAGTAAATTCACTATATAACAATAAGATGTGTTTTGTTCTAGTGATGTACGTAGGGCCATACAAACATAATTTTGGTTTATGTGTATTTATAAAATCTAAATCTGAATATATATACTTAAAATTTTAACTACATTTATCAACTAGCCTAAATTATTCCAATTAAATATTTAGTAATACTACTCGATAAGGTTCTATGATTGAAGATAAAAAAAAATAAAATGTACTGCCCAGCACAGTAAACCAACTCGAGACTTTAGATTTTATTAGAGATATCGGCCCTGCTAACTGGAATAAGATCACCCAACGGATATAAATGAAAAGGAAATTTATGTTTAGCACCAGGAAGAAACACCGGAGGTTTATTGAACACATAATGAAGAAGGAGGGCTTGGAGTATTTGATACTCACAGAACAGATACTGGGAAGGAGAGCCAGGGGAAAGCAGCGCAAGATATACTTGATGGGCTTGAGCAAGTGGAGGACAGAGAGGGTTTAGGAGAGATACCAAGAGAAAAAATATTGAGAGTGACAAAAGAAAGGAGCAAATGAAAGTTCATGATTGTTTATGTTGTGAAGGGATGCAACACATGAAGAAGTGGAGTTCTACAAAACCAAGGCTTGTTTTCTCTACTCATTTGTTTATTTATTTTATTTGTTTATTTATTTTTTTTTTGTCTATTGCCTTGAAAACCTTTCTCACTCAGATTTAACCCTAGTCAAGATATTTTCCAGTTGCTTGATTGCTGAGAAAGTAAAGCAGAGAATGAAAGATAAGAAAAGAGAAGATTAGTAAAACAAAAGAAGCAGACACTAGAAGAACAAGAATTACTACTTTGTTTAAACTACAGATTAGTAATCTTTAATTAAATGCAATGATGTTAACAAAACTAATTAATGATAGATCACATAAGACACTGTTCATACATAATTAACAAAAGAGATAATAAAAATCCATTAAGATTAGTCACAGTTTAAAAATAATACTTTTATAGATCAATATCAGAATAGACAATTCATATTTATGTATATTTACTTATGTTAATTTGTCTGTGTGCAACCAAGTATTTTAAGTTTACATATATTTAATGTACATATGTTGTTTTATAAACTTAAACATACTTTGCATGAGTGCTTCTGCTCTAGGTAACTGTATTTTATTATGGAAGTAAAGATTTTTTTATATTTACACTTATAGATTACAGGTACACAGTGCCATCCTGGTATGACGATAAACTACATCTGGCAGCAAGGAATCTGATTGGGAGGTTTTAAGGAACATGGAACCACCTCTTAATTGCTGCTGTTCTTAGACCCACCCCGACCCAGAGTGGTAGCACATGTCAGGGACCCAGTTATGGACAAATATTAAATCCCCAAACTGAAGTCAAAACTCTATGAAAGTATGTATTTTATAGTAAAAACACCAGCAATACATTTTCATGGTCAAAAAATACCAGTCTGTCATGAATACTGTCATGAATACACTCCTACAAGTATATGGGATCACCACATGAGTGATGTTATGTTTTGGGATCATGACAAGTTTCGGGTCTTTCAACATCATACTTGTTCACCCAAAGAGACCCAACTGGAACAATGCTATTTCAGCAGGCGATCCTGTAATCATCAACAATAGATTTATAACAATATATTTATTAATACACTAGCAGTATAGCCAGACATTGCTCGGGTGTAATGAAAGCTTTAAAACTAATCCATGACCTGGAGCTCAGACTCTTTGGACGTTGGCATGAAAGACTAAAAAGCAACAGTTGTTCCCAGTTAAAGCGAAACCATAGACTGAAAGAAAAATGAATGGATGTAAGTCAAATTTTGATTTCCTGGTATCGATATCAAATAATTTTTTTCATCATAAACTGAATTTTGAAGGCTAAATAAGTCCTCTGAGTAAATGGTATCATGGCTGAGACTAAGAACTACAATTATACCTACTTAGAACCAAACCCAAAGCAAAAACTAAAATAAAAGGGGCTGAAAAAAATACAGACATACAGGCAGATAAACAGACACACACACAAACATCTTGCCTTTTATATATTATTGATTTTCTGCACTATTCTAAGAACTGCAACCTTGAAACTTCTGAATATCGTTTCTTATGTCTTTGTCTATGGGCGTATCAAATTTGATTAAAATCGGACCACTCCTTCTACAACCCCATTTTTTGGATTATCGATTTTCAATATTGGTGGTACCTCAACACAAAACCTAGCTAAGAACACTCATAGACACTGTGTAAATTTTCAAGAAAAATCGGTTCAGCCGTTTCAGAGTCTATAGCTAACGGACACACACACACAAAGTTCCATTTATAAATAAGATTAGATTTAGATTTCTGTAAGGAAAACAAAAATATTACCAGCAAAACATTTTTGTAACAAACAAAAATTTCCAGTAATATACTTCTCTAAGAGAAACTACTAACATTCCCAAGAAAATTTTGGCATTAAATGACCCATAAGGAGTTGATATGTCGTTAAACAAATATACAGAATGTACATATGCGGAGCTACATTTCCCTAACTCTGCCCAAAAAGTAACAGAATCCAAATGTGATACACAAAACGGATATAGTTGTATACTGTGCTTCTTCTGCCCCATATTTTTGCCTGGGGTTTACAAGCATATTTAGTGATTATTTACAGTGAATCACAGAAAATGTACAGAGAATGTACAAGAAGCTTATGTGACACGATAACTAGGCGTATATTAAGGTGCTTTGTAAAATATGTATTTTATCATAATAGATTAAAATAGAAAATGGTTAAGAATAGAAAATAGTTTAAAAACATATTTAACAAAAGTGAAAAAGAAGAGGAAAAAATAAATAAATGAACGCTTTTTCTTTTAGGAGGAAAATTATGGAAGAGACAAGGGTATCAGATTACTGTTTTAAGTCCTACCACTCTTCCGGTAAATATTTGACTCAGTGATTTAATGTGATAAAGAGATAAAAGTTCAGGAAATAGAGTTCAGGAGGTGGGTTTTTGAATGACCAGGTCAAAGGCTGTCTTTTACTTTATCTTGACCACACATTAAGAATTTTCCATCGGAAGCTTTAAGATAAAAAGATTTTAAAAAATCCTGGTAAAAATACTAAGTCCGCAAGATGTTTACACATCAAAAGAAGGAAAATTTAAGTACCTTGAAATTTCAGACTTACAGTCGCCAATGCTTATCTTTTAGTTTTATTTTAGCCTGGGGGTCTTTAGTCACTTCTGGATTGTTTTAAATAAATACAGGTGATTTTTCCAAGCCAATCAGTAGAGTAGAGTAGAGCGAGAGAGTCAGTTAAGTCAGTCAGTCAGTCAGTTGAGTGAAGTGAACCTCCGTTCGTCTTGTTTCGGTCAGTTCGGATTTGTTGATCTCCATTAATTGGAGTTAGAGTTGTGTCACATTTGCCTGCCCCAACCGAAAAGGCTAACTCTAAACGAAATAAAGCATCCTTTCAACTCATCCAAGTTGTGGAAGTTCGTTCCTTATAGTTTAATCTTGTACCCCCAGCTTGAGGCTCCAACTTTTTCAACAAACTCCCGGCAAACATCACAGCGTGGAGAACAGCTGCCGGAGAAATTATTCGGCCCAACCATTGGGGTGTTACACTTTGATTTTAAGGAGCATTATTGCTGAAACATGTCATGCTTCATGGAACCTTTAAAGAAAATAAGAGGATTTGAGTTTCACACATCAGGAAACTTTATTGAAACTAGTCAGGTGCTTGTGAGAAGGACCAATCGGGAACTGTTCAATGGTTCGCAGCGAGGACCAATCGGGAACTGATCAATGGTTCACAGCAAGGACCAATCGGGAACTGATCAATGGTTCACAGCAAGGACCAATCGGGAACTGGTCAATGGTTCGCAGCAAGGACCAATCGGGAACTGGTCAATGGTTCGCAGCGAGGACCAATCGGGAACTGGTCAATGGTTCACAGCGAGGACCAATCGGGAACTGGTCAATTGGCCGCAACGAGGACCAATCGGGTACTGGTCAATTGGCCGCAACGAGGACCAATCGGGTACTGGTCAATTGGCCGCAACGAGGACCAATCGGGTACTGGTCAATTGGCCGCAACGAGGACCAATCGGGTACTGGTCAATTGGCCGCAACGAGGACCAATCGGGTACTGGTCAATTGGCCGCAACAAGGACCAATCAGGAACTGGTCAATTGGCCGCAACGAGGACCAATCAGGAACTGGTCAATTGGCCGCAACGAGGACCAATCAGGATTTCACCAAAAGTCCACTGGGAAATTTTCTACCAGCTTAAATCAGGAAAACTAAATTTTACCACACAATCATACAAGGATATTATTCATCAAGCAAGAGCATCAGAACATTGATGTCTCAGGAAACTAATTTGTCTGAGTTCATGTTAACAGATGATTTGAAAATGAAGCAAACAAGTATTCACAAAATGTGCCATATTTGTACATAAGGGGTTAAAAAAAAAATCATTTAAAAGATTGGAGGGAACAAGTTCTAAATGATCTCCAGTTTCTTTTTAAAATTGTGACCTAGAATAAATCCATTAATTCCCAAGGCAAAAGAGTTGAATGTTCAAAACTTGCACAGAACTTGTTCAATCACTGTGTAGGGCCGGGAAGTTTTTCTCATCTGAATCCATCTTACACATATACAAATCAACCATCCGCCCATGCATTGAATATTGCTGTCATATCTGGTCGGGCACCCCTTCTATTCATCTTGAGGTTCTCAACAGGATCCAGAAGAGAATCTGCAATGTAATCGATCCCGATCTGACAGCTCGACTCCAACCACTTTTTCACCATCAAAATGAGGTTTCCCTGTCTCTTCTACAAATATTTTCATAGTTTCTTCTCTGATGAGCTTAGCTCACTGGTGTCATCTCTACAAGAATTTACTTGATCAACCAGACTGACAACAAGATCCCACTCATTTACAGTCAAAACAACCAAATGCAGCCGTCACTTCTACTCTAGTAGCTTTTTTTTTTTCACCCTTCCCACCTGTGGAACTCCCTTCCATATAATTGCTTCTCTGATAGCTACAATCTCCAAGAGTTGAAATGTGACATCAATTGCTATCTTATCCTCTTGACTGCCATCCATCTCTTATCCTCCCAAACGACCCCTGTATCTTGTTGTTCTCCCTTTTTACACAACTCTCTTCACACCAGTCTTCCCACCCTTCTCTTACCCATTCTGAAACTCCTTGTAACCTTGCTCTTTCTCTTTGCTCTCCTCCTATGTAGCCCCCTATTGCACCAGTGGCAATACTGTCTTGCTTGGTGTGAAATGATTAAAAAAAAAAAAAGCATTTATGACCAAAAGTAACTAAAAGCAAGATGAAGAATAATACTAGACTAAAACAAAAAATTATTGACCTTCATGGCCAGGAGCCACCACACATTAGCAAACCATACACACTCCCTCGGTATTCCATCAGCAAGAAATTCCATTCTTCCCACGAACCACTGTTCTATGGAAATGACTCCCAAGAGGATGTTTCCACAATCACTACAACCTTTACCTGTTCATGTCCAGAGTCATTATCTGCCCCCTCCTATTCATATAAACCCCTCTTAATGTAACTACTTTCTGTGATACTTGTGCCTTGTAAAGAGTAAACCATATTGTTAAAAAAAAAAAATGAATTTACAGTAAATAGTAAAAGGTTTTCTTAAAAATAAAAAATCTAATCTTTTCATTTGGCTTTTCTTCTTTCTTCTATCATCATTTTGTCCCAAGTAAGGTGAGGATGCAAATGGCAACTGGGAGTGATATAGAATAAAAAGACTTTAGTCAGGAGAAAGGACAATAAAAGAACTGAGTTTATAAAGACGGAAGATGATAACAGGCATTGCATTAAACTTTTGAAGAACATAGATGACATTGAAGTAAGAAACAAAAGAGATTTTCACAGGCAAGAAAAAAACTATTAGAATGGTTGCATCTAGTAAGTTTCAATAATAAAACAGTAAGATCTCCTTGCAAATCTAGTAGTACATTTAAATTCATGAAGTCAAAGCCCCAAGGAGCCATGAAAATATTTGTAGAAAAGACAAAGGAAAAGTTACATCACATTGGTGAGAAAGTGACTGAAATGAGATGCCAGATCAGGATCAATTATATTGCAGATCCTTCTTTGAATTTTGTCAAAATATATAGTAGGAGCACAAAACTAAATATGCAGCAATATTCAATGAATAGACAAATGGTATATTTAAAAATTTGCAAGACTAATTCTGATGAGAAAAACTGTCTCGCATGATACAGCGAACCAACTTTCCTAACAACAAGTCTACAACTGATTCGATATAATCACTTCATTTCATATAAGGAGCACAAGGTGCCAAGAGTTGCTCTCCTAGAGATTAATATCAGCTATGCTGATGGAAAGCATCAATAGTACCCTATGATAATTAAAAAGTAACATTTTCTTTTTGGAGTCATTAAAATTTGCAAGCCATTCCTTGCCTCAGTTAAATACAGATTGGAGGTCATTTTCGAGTCAGCTGCTAGTTTTACTTTGTCAAACCTGTTGAACTTGTTACTAATATAAAAGTAAATAGTTGTGTCATCAGTATAAATGACTAGTTGGTAACTAATGATATCAGGGAAAGTCATTGATAAAGATAAGAAACAATGTAAGTTCAAGGCAACCTCTCCCCTCCCACACACACACATTAATGTGAAATGAACTAGAAGCATGTCTGTTCAACACAACCTTCAGTACAGGATCTGTAAGATGTGCATTGTGGCGCAGTGGATATCAACTCGGAACGAGAAATCGGGGAACCGAGTTCGAATTCCAGTTGAATTCCTTGCATTCACTTACGTGCAAATACCCTTGGGAAAGGGTATTAATCCATCTCTTCCCTCCAGTTATGGGTTAAATAACAGGACAGATTGGGTTCTATAGCCTTGGTTGGCAACCAGTCTACTGCAGAAAGCAATAGCAACCTACTGCAGGATAATCTTCTGCTCAGTCAGTTATGTCTCTTTCGAGACATGATCGCCCAAGCGTGTATCACGTATGGCACTTAACTGACTGACTGAAGGAATGATTGGTTTAAATCAAATAGTCATCCAAGGACACCATAGCAATTGAGCTTGTGGAAAAGGCCATCATGCCAAACCCTTTTTGCATTTTTACATTTTTCAAACTGTTGTCCTCATCTTTATTGCTTTTACTGTACACTCCGACCTCAGAGAATACAATGGCCAAAACGTGAATATGACAAAGATGCAGACAACAGTCTAAATAATGTAAATAATTACAATACCTCATCTCAAATGTATGAACGAATATGTCAAACCCTGTTGAACATCTTCAAGATATCAAACACTCATAGTTTCTTCTCTTTTTTTTTTTTTTTTTTTTTTTTCCACAGACAAAATTATCTGTTACACAAAGAATATTGTAAAAATTCAATAATTAATGGATTTTTTTTTCCTAATCTAACATTTTTATGACTGCAAACATTATTTTTAGTGGATTCTCATATTTGAATGTATATATGTCAGATTAAAAAATAAAATCCATTAATTCTTGGAAAATAGCTTTATCTTTTGGATACAAAAATGAGGAGATATGTCATTTTGAGAAAATAGGAACAAGAGAGTGTGCTTTAAAGGCAATAAAAATGCTGCTTGATTGGGAAGCTCATTGTAGCCAAGCAGTTAAAGCAAGCCAGATCAGTCAACAGTTTCTCCTGCAAAGGAGAATGCAAGTTTGAATGTTGTCGGGGGGGGGCACATTTAATTAAGTTTTCTCAAGTGTCAGGTCAGGTGATGAAATAAATACTTTTAAGAATGAAATAAACACTGTTTTAAGAAAGTTGTTGTAGCTTACAAATAATTGATTTCAATCTGACATTATTAGAAAAACATTTTATGGCTACACATGTTTGAGTAGATTTCCTCCATTTTTATAACAGTGAAATTACTATCCATCAGATTGGACATCAGACAAAATGGACATGAAAAATGAATAAAATGCCATTTCCCAGAATAAGGAATGAATGTTTTACTTTTGAGGTATATTTTCTTTAATAAGGCTGAAGGAAATGCCTAATATTACCTTGATCAGATATTTTCAATATTGAAAGAAACAAAATGAATTTCCAAACACTTATTCACTAAAATAATGTTTATCATATTAATTATATTGTGCATGTGGATATTTACTGATATTATTTATGGGAAAAATTGAAAGCAATTTTAAGAAAGCAATTTTAAGAAAGCAATTTTAAGAAAGCAATTTTAAGAAAGCAATTTTAAGAAAGCAATTTTAAGAAAGCAATTTTAAGAAAGCAATTTTAAGAAAGCAATTTTAAGAAAGCAATTTTAAGAAAGCAATTTTAAGAAAGCAATTTTAAGAAAGCAATTTTAAGAAAGCAATTTTAAGAAAGCAATTTTAAGAAAGCAATTTTAAGAAAGCAATTTTAAGAAAGCAATTTTAAGAAAGCAATTTTAAGAAAGCAATTTTAAGAAAGCAATTTTAAGAAAGCAATTTTAAGAAAGCAATTTTAAGAAAGCAATTTTAAGAAAGCAATTTTAAGAAAGCAATTTTAAGAAAGCAATTTTAAGAAAGCAATTTTAAGAAAGCAATTTTAAGAAAGCAATTTTAAGAAAGCAATTATATTTAATTAAAAACTTAAAAATGTATTAAAAAAATGAAAGAGATTACAGTGGATGAAGGAAGGTTTGTTATCTGCTATTTGCCATCTATTCATCTAGTCACCCCATGGTTTAAGCTCATTTCAACCATTAGACAAAACAAGTGACATTAGAAAAAAAGAGAACTTAATTCTTATGAACTATTGAAGGAAGAAATCTTTAGCTTTGGAGCCATTGACAGAAAATCAATTTATTAATGAGCAGAAGTTAGTATTTTAAAATTTCAGAATGCTTATTAAAATTTAAATATATTTAGAATTATGCTTCTAAAGAGAAACAATTATTTGTAAATGATACTGCATACATTTTTTTTTAAATCAAGAAGAGGAGGAAGGCAGAAGAATGACAAAAATTAGGATAAAGAAAAGGAGAATGAGAAGGAGAAAGAAGGAGAAGGAGAAAGAAGGAGAAAGAAGGAGAAGGAGAAAGAAGGAGAAAGAAGGAGAAGGAGAAAGAAGGAGAAGGAGAAAGAAGAGAAGGAAAAAGAAGAGAAGGAAAAAGAAGAGAAATCAATATAAAAAGAAATAAAATTCAAAAACATTCAATTAATGGGAAAAAAATAAACATTAAAATTGATGACTAATGAAAAGCATTCATACACAATCAACCAAACATTAATTAAATATAAAGCTCCCCCACCCCACATTTATGTTATTGATTTCCAATTATGAGTCACTTTCCTAGCCTGCTTGGGGAGACAGCATTCTTGACTGTGTCACAGGTCCAGATATTTTTTCACACACACACACACACACAGTCATCCGCAGACAGATCTGTTTCGCTGTATCACAGCTCATCAGTATGGTTAGATTCCGATTGCTTTTAACCCAGGATTGAAACTCGACCGAATTGGCATCAGTCGGCGATTCTACCTCTGGGCTATGGGCGCTCGGGAGAAGAAGGCAGACTTTTTAGCATGTATATTGTCATACCTGCCCAATAGCCAGAGTGCTCTAATCCATTACTGAATGAGCGATGCATACATGTCGGAGTAGCTAGTGTTTTTCAAAGTGCTCAATCAGGGTGTGAGAGCGTAAATATATATATATATATATATATATACACACACACACACACACACACACACAGGTTTCATTAACAATGACAAACAAGGTATTATCATTAAAATTTTTGATATAATTTTCCATAGGTTTTTATGATTTTTTTCTTTTTAGATTTTAAATTATATAAGAATTTTCTAGTGCTTTCAGCTATACTGTCGTTATTATGAATTCTTTTTACTTGTAAATAAATATGTCTAAAGTTTATGCATATAGAGTCATGTGTATGTTATGTTCGAAACACAATGTGCACGTAATACCTTGTTTGTCATTTTTAATGAAAATTGCATAAAAGTAAGATTGTTGCCCAAATACAAAACTTTAAAATTACATGACCCGGCAACCAACAAGGAAAGTAATACTACAACATTACAGAAAAACTTTGTTCTTCAACACATAACAATAGCAAAAACTGCAATTCAACATTTAAATAATGAGATTGAAAATCATGTGATACTAAAATATACCCTGACTGAACCTAAATATAACAAAACACAATACCATATCAACCTAAGTATATATATATATATATATATATATATATATATACACACACAACCAACCATAATTATTAGGCTACCCTAATTTAAAAAAAAAAAATTATGTATTTCATACTATTTTTAGTATTTATTACCAAGTGGATAATTCTAAATGAAAATAAAATGGTTCTTTTGTTATTACTTGGCAAAATTTTACAAGGCAGCCAGGAAGACTGCTTTGGCCAGCCAATAAGAAGAGACTAGCATAGGGAAGAGAGCACAAAAACTGGACACCAGAGCAGTTCATTTGATGCATATGTTACTGTGCAGTATTAACAAAGAACAATTTTATTTTCATTTAGGATTATCCACTTGGCAATAAATACTAAAAATAGTATGAAATACATAATTTTTTTTTTAAACTGGGATGGCCTAATATGACAGGTAGTGTGTGTGTGTTTGTGTGTGTATATATATATATATATATATATATATATATATATATATATATGTATATATACACACACACTTCATTTAAGACTTGCATCGCTAAATCTTTCTCAAACAACATACATACACATATATATATACATATATATATATATATTTATAATCAAAAAATATATTCTGACTTTAAATAACCACAAAGAATTGAAAATCTGTAAAAAAAATCAATATATATCATATTCACTTACATCAAACTATATTTATTATAATTCAATCTTCATTTGTATATTCAATAACAGTAATTCCAAATAGGGAGTTTGAAAATTTTAATTTATTAAAAGATATATTATGGACGAGCAGATAGTGTAATGGCTATTGGCTTTGAATGAAAAATTGGTGATCCAAGTTATAATTCCAGCCAAGTCCATTACATTCACTTTTGTGCAAATCCCCTTTGAACATTTATGAACCTATGCATTCACCCTCAGCATGATAAATAGTATGGTGGACTGAGCACTACTTTGGCAACCAGTCTACAAGAAGGCCACCTCTAAATTCAAAACCATAATTATTCTTGGTGAAGCACATGCCATACAGCAAATTGACAAGATTATGAAGTTCACAAAGATTGTAATTTCAACTGTGATTTATATAGGATTTCAATATTTCTTATTATCATCATCAAATGTAGTTCTACAGAAGGATGCTGAGAATACCAAAGGAGCAACACCAAAGTTTTACAGAAAATGGAAACAAAAAAGTTGCTTATACTTAAAACCGGATGTGTGTTGTGGCGCATTGGATATCGGCTCGGAACGAAAAATCGGGGAACCTAGTTCGAATTCCAGTTGAATTCCTTGTATTCACTTACGTGCAAATACCCTTGCGAAAGGTATTAATCCGTCTCTTCCCTCCAGTTATGGGTTAAATAATAGGACAGATTGGGTTCTATAGCCTTAGATGGCAACCAGTCTACTGCAGAAAGCAATGGCAACCTACTGCGGGATAATCTTCTGCCCAGTCAGTCATGTCTCTTTCGAGACTTGATCACCCAAGCGTGTATCGCGCATGGCACTTAACTGACTGATACTTAAAACCAGAAAGAGATACTTGAAATTTTTAGGGAACATAATGAGGAAAGAGGGCTTAGAAAATTTGACACTTACAGAACAGATTGAAGGTGAGGGGGACAGAGGTAAACAGCTTGTGAGCTTGTGTAAATGATTGTCTCAAGGGGATTTAAGGAAGATAATAAAACAACAAACTAAGAGCTACAATGGATAGGAAATTGTGGAGAACCATAATCACCAATGTCCTGAAAGAACATGGCAGATAGAAGATGTAGTACTTACTATATATTCATCAACAAGATCATGGAGTTAACAATGACTACAATCATACCTACAGTTGACTTATGATTTCGTTATATATTATCATCAAATGTATTGATTGATTTTCTTTGAAAATCAAATCTGCATTCTATAAATATCTGTACAACAGGAATCTGAAAAGTGCATAGACAAACCAAGAAGCTCTTCAAAGATTCTAAATATTTGGTCATTTTTTTTTTTTTTTTAATAATCATATAGCCCCAAGCAAGGCATTTTACTGCCACTGTTTTGCAGGGTGTTACATAGGAGGAAAGTTATGAGAAAGAGTGACAGGTTATAGGAGGTGTCAGGGAGTGGGTAAGAGAAGGATGAGAATACTGATGAAAGTGGAGTAGATGGAGAAAGGAGCATGAGAGAGAGGATGCAGGTTAGTGAGATAAGAGAAGACTATTAAATTTACATTTAAATTCTTGGAGATTGTAGTTGTTGAGAAAGCAAGTAAATGAAAGGGTTTTTAATTTTAATTTAAAATTTTTGTTAAGTCAGGCTGAGTTCTTATCAGCACCCTTCATAGTTATATAAATAAACTGAAGATATACAAGTATAACCAATTAGTATTTAAAAGTCATCTTCAGTAATTAAATTCAACTAAGAATAAGATGCAAATAGGGAACTTTCTTGTCGTTTTTGACATATGATGGTCAAGCGGCTCAGTTCTTAAAATCAACAGCCAGACAAACCACACATATCATTTGATTATGGTGGTGAAGGCTTGTGCAGATCTAATCACACTTTTTGGAAGAACCAAATACAGAGAACTGGTGCATGTGGACTTCCTTTCATATACTTGCTTTCCTGACGGCTATAACCTCCAAGAATTGAAATGCAAAGTCAATTCCCATCTCTTATCCACTTAACTCCAGCTCTTTCTACATCACGCCGTGTATCTTGTTCTTTTTCTTTCGCTCTACATTCGTAACTGTCTTCACTTTTGTGTTCATATCCTTCTCTTGCCCTTTCTCTTTCTCCCCACTGTAGCTGGTTCGTCTTTCTCTTCACTTTTCCTGTCTAAAACTTTAACTCTCTTATCTAGCCCCCTTCACATCAGTGGTAGTACCACCTTGCTTGGGGTGAAATGATTATAAAAAAAAAAACAGTATAACACATGGTTCCCCAAATGACTTCTTTAGGTTTTGAAACCAGAGTTGTTCTCATCCTAGGTTATAGGAGCTAGCCTGCCCAATTATTTACCCATAGCTAAGAGGAGAAAATATGGATCCATACCCTTCTCAAGGCTATTAGCATATAAATGAATGCAGCCTTTGAGATTTGTAAAAGAAATCACTCGACCGGCAGTCAAGAGCAAGGGAAAATTTACTCGCCCCAAAATCATTTTACTTGACCAACTCCATTTTCTTAATAGTCGCCTTACATAAACATAACGTGAATCATGAATCAAAGATAATATTTTTCCGAATGAGCTTCTTTAATCTGGGCAACAGAGATATTTAATCTGGACGACAGGGAAGGGTTAATTAAATGAGTGCTTACACTGACTGGGACAATAAAAGCGAGATCAGGCGCCATGCATAAGACCAAAGAGTTCAATAATGTCATTGTAGGTCATTCTAAGTAACTTGTGAATCTTCCATGGTATACTTTTGGGTTCTAAAAGGAATCACATTTCCTTTTCCTATATTTGAAGGGACATGTTTCATTGCGAGATTTTCAATCAACCGCAGGCTAGTAAAGCAATAAACTTTAATTGCTCATGTAAGTTTTTAATTGACTGAGTCAATCGGGTGAGTGAAATCTCAAAGACTGAATGAATGTAATGAATTCAACTGGAATTTGAACTCTGCTCTCTGATTCCTCAATCCAAGCCACTATCCATTACTCAACTGTACCTCCAAGATGTAAATATATTACTATAAATCAGTGGTTCCCAACCTTTTGGCACTCGCGACCCCTTACCTAAAAGTTTGAAACCCATGTGACCCCCTACTTAGGGCTTACTATCAGCAGCTTAATTTTCTTATTTAAAAATTTTAAATATCTACAAATAAAATTAGTATGAAATTACAAAATTAAATAATTTAATGTAAATTTTTTGTTATTTTTAGTTTGCGTGTAATGAAAATGAAACTTTTTTTTTGGCCATTTTTCAGGCAAAAGGAAAGTTTTGTAAATATTCTTTATACAAAATTTATTTGGTTTCTTTTAATTCAATTAAATAGTTACAAAAATGAACACCATAAAATTCAAAGATAACTATTTAGAACGCATTCATTTGTGATTTCTCTAAAATTGGAGAAATTTTAAGACGTCTTTTAAAGAGATTTGGCAAAAGAACAGTTCAGTTCTTGCTTTCCGAGGTCGCATAGTGCTGAAAAGAAGAGGTATATAGAAGAAGACACACAAGACAGATATAAGGATAATATATGCATTAATATTTTTTTAAGGCTTAGAAATAACAACGTTCAAAACGTTTGTTATAACTATCACTTTGAACATAAACAAAAAAAAAGTAAGACCTTGAAAAATGTAATTGATGAAATACAATTAATGTTATCTCAAGCTACTTCTAACAAGGCTACACGCTCCCCTGCATTGTGGCCCCCCTGGCGGTCGCAATCCACTGGTTGGGAACCTCTGCTATAAATAAAGTAGATTTAAAAATCCACATATTTTGCACACTAGACATGAAAAAGTTAAGACTATTTTATATGTATTTATTCAATATGTAACAGATTTTCTTTGTTCAATGCAGCTCAGTTTCAACATCTTTAGTTTTGATTTTCAATGCAGCCACTTTGTATTCATGCACCTGATTAACCTTCTTTTTTTCTTTAAACGGTTATGCAGCCTGGTATATTAGTGTTGGTGTTCTACATTTTCTCTGATAACATACATTCTTGTGGTTTCTATAAATTGACAGGACTAAAGAAGTAAATAATGATGTCAAATCAGTAAGATTTTGTCATACAAAGTAGAGTGACTGGTAGAGAAATGCATGTGTTTATATTGCAATTCCCTTATGTTTAACTTTACCATTACCTTGCTTTTTATATACAGTAAGGCTTTTTGTTGTAAAGGAGTTTTAACTTTTTTCATCTGATCTATTCAACTTGTACAACAAGACTATTCCGAGGACCCTAGAAGTTATGCCAGGATTTGCCATTGGTGGTCACAATCTGAACAACATAAGATATGCACACGATACAGTGCTGATTGCTGACACAGGAAGAAAACTACAAGACCTCCTAAAAAAGGTAGACAAAGAAAGTCAAAAAAGGACTACAAATAAAATAACAAGAAAATTGAATGTATGGTCAGCAGCTAAAGGAGGAGTCCAAAATGCCAATTACAGGTTGGGGATACTAAAATCAAGCAAGTACAAAAATTTAAGGACTTGAGAAGTGTTCTAATGGAGGACGGAAAATGTGACACGGAGATCCAAAACGAATTGGAATAGTTATGTCACATTCGAGAAGCTAAGCAGAGTATTAAGAGACAGGAAAATTTCACTAGAAACAAAAAAAATACTGGATTGCTATGTTATTCAATATGGCAATGAATGCTAGACAATATCATCAAAGGCAAAAAAAACACTTGAAGCAGCTAAAATGTAGTTCTACAGAAGGATGCTGCAGATATCATGGATCAAGCATGTTAGCAATGATGAGGTTTTAGAAAGGATGGAAACAAAAAGAAAATTAATACTGGGCATCAGAAAAAGACAGCTAAAGTTCTTGGGACATGTGATGAGGAAGGAAGGCTTGGAGAATCTGATACTCACAGGTCAGGTAGAGAGAAAAAGAGACAGGGGAAAGCAGGGGTAAGTTACTTGTTCACCACTGGTATTGAACTCACAACTCTTTGGGTCAAGTCACAGGAACTAACCAACTGAACCATGTGTCCTTAAAGACAAGAACAACTGAATTTTTGGGACTTATAAACGTAATGTCTTGTAACTCTTTTTTACCAGAGTTCATATTGCAATTTTTTGATGTTAATGGTTTTCTCTAGTATTTTTTTACCAAAGCTTATATTGCAATTTTTTTATACTAATGATTTTCTCTGGCACTCTGTATTACTGGTTCCAGAAGAGGCATTAGGCAAGAAATTGAGTTCATATGCCAGGTGATTGTAATAAAGGGTTTGGTTTGAAATTCCTAGCACCTGAAGAAGGCTGGAGTGTACAACAGCCGAAACGTCATACAAATGTCAACAAAGATGAGGACAATAGTCCAAATAATGTAAATACTGTAAATACTGCCTCATCTCAGAAATATAGACAAATAGAATGATCTATTATTAAATGTTGTACAAATGGCAACAAAGATGAGGACAATAGTCAAAATAATGTAAATACTACCTTATCTCAGAAATATAGACAAATATAGTTGGACATTTATTGATCCAAGCAATCATTTATAGCTAAATCAGTCATTTCACCTATGGCACTCTTCTAATTTGTTTCCCTGCCACCTACACCATCGTTTAACATCCGTTTCCATGCTAGCATGAGTTGGACGAGGTTTTCTTGACGACTCCATAATTAAACTATCATGAAAATATTGGAGCAAGTTTTACAACTGTATGCCCTTACTAACACCAACTGGTTTAGTAGACTGAAAACTCAGTGTTTTTATTGAGACACCATCTCTAGACAGATTACCTACCAAGGTTAGAGAGTTCAGTCTACCCTATTCTACAAGGTTTTTATTTCAGAGATTTCCTTCTCTTAGACAAGTTCCTATCCAAATCTAAAGACTCTACCCAGCCTAACTTTTTCTTTTGCTCCTCTAAACCTCCCAATCAGAAACCTTGCTGCCAGATGTAGTTTATCATTATACCCAGGACCTTAAATCTTCAAAAATTTAAATGAAATATCGTCATCTTTTGTCTGTTTGGACCCTTTTCCTTTGTTTTCCATTTCCTCACCTGTCTTTACTAAAGATATCTCACTCTCTTTCACTCACTGTAATCCCCTGCATCTTAGTGACATTATTGCCTTGCTTTAATGGTTTAAAAAAATATATTTTTCATTCTAATATATATTTTTTTTACTTTTTATCTTTGTATTTTTTGAAATTAAGTAATAAGAAATGAATCAAAAGATCATCAGGTAAAATGGAAATTAAATAATCAAACAATAACTGTTTTTTTAGAAAAATGTGCAGAAATGTTTTCTTCTCTCAACTGATTTCTATTATTTAAAAGGTACAATGATAAAAAGTGAAAAATAGATACCAAAATGATAACTAAATTGATTTTCTTTTTGCTAAAATATTCTAATCAAAAAAGTATAAATTTAAAAAGAGATACTTATAAAATCTCTGAAGAATTTTATTAAAATTGCTGTAGAAGCTAGTAATTTGAAAATGTAGAAAATATTGCACAAAATAAATTCTTTAAAATGCATAATAGCATTTTTTTCTTTTCATATTTACTCTTCTTTTTAACTGCTTATAATCTGTCTTTTGGCCATAATAACAGGAACTATTTCACAAAAGATGTTTTGGCAAAGGCTATAACAAACGAATGGCAAATTGTAAGCCAACTCAGGATGACATATCTGAGATTGATTGTATTTTTTATGACATCATCATAGGTTATTTCAAAACTAAAATAAATTTAAGAGTGTAGGCAGTTGATTATAGTACCCAATATTTCCAAGTAACATTTCAAAGAATTGATAAAAATCCTGTCAGTCTAAAACATTGGCTTGGGCAACATTTATCCACTTACTAGCAGTATAGCCCAGTGTTGCTTGGATGTAATAAAAGCTTTAAAACTAATCCATGGTCCTGGGGTTCAGACTCAGCCTAAAGAATATTTGTGTGAAGTTTGGTGAGAATCGGATAAAAATTGTGGATTTGTATAAAGGACATACAGACAGATAAACAGACACACACACATCTTGCCTATATATATATATATATATATATATCGATTTTCTGCACTGTTGTAAGAACTGCAACCTTGAAACTTCTGAATATCGTTTCTTATGTCTTTGTCTAGGAGTGTATCAAATTTGATTAAAATTGGACCACTCCTTCTTTAACCCAATTTTTTCAATTACCAAATTTCAATATTTATAGGGGGTACCTCAACACAAAACCTAGCTAAGAATACTCGCAGACGCTTATAGTACAACTGTGTAAATTTTCAAGAAAATCGGTTCAGCCGTTGGATGGACACACACACACACTCACACAGACAAAGTTCCATTTATAAATAAGTTTAGATAGATTTAGATTTTAATGTCCCTCTCCAAATAATGAAAAGTTGTGCAGTTAGTTTAACAATTACCTGTGCAGAACAGAAAATGTAATCAGTTAGCAAAGATAAATTATGTCTGCTGCATTCACTTTCACACAAATGCAAATAGGACAAATGTAAATCCATCTCTCCACCGAAATAATGATTCTTTAGCCTCGGCGTCTACCAGTCTAAAAAGAAGAAAACTAAAATCTAAACCAGAGAGAAGCTTACAGGAAACAATTCTACTAACTTTTCTAAAAGTGCTTACTAATTCACAATTTCAAATGAGCTCCACTAGGGCAGAGTGAACTCTTTAGCTTTGATAGGGTAACTCTAAATTGAAACTCATTGCCAAAAATATATTGTAATGCTTCTCACAAAGATAACTTTGTTTACTTTTTACTTAGCAGTGTAAGCATTTAAATAAAATTAAACAATAATAAAGTCGGTATCATACGCTTAATGTAATAAATCTGGTCAGGTGTAAACATAATATAAATCATTTTGGTGTCATGGTTATTGCCATGGTTATGTTATAGAGATCCACTCAAAATATAATCAGAAAGCTTATTTCAGATCAATAAGTTCTCCCCTCTTAATGGTTCTTTTAGATTATTTTTATAGTTCTTGACTCTTTATGGTTGTAGGATTGCATATTTAATCTGCAGGGCAATGACTTACTTCTGTTGACCCTATCACCTCAAAATATCCATGGTATAGAGTTCTTAAAGAATTTTTTAAACCTGCTTTTGACTAATAGTCCCTTGTGCCAGCTAAGTTCAAATTCCGTGTTAGTCTATTGCATACACAATTGCACAACTATCTCTACTCTACTCCCAGCCAGCTAAGGGTTAAATAGCAGTGTAGACTGGGCTCTCTAGATTTTGAGAGTAACTAGAAAAACTTGGAATTCTAAACTATGGAGAATTTAACAGCAAACCACTTCATTATTTTTCTCAAGAAATTGCAATTCCCAGAAAATAAAGAAAATAACTGTTGTCCACATCTTTATTGGAATATTCATGACGTTTCAGCTGTTGTACACTCTGGCCTTCTTCAGATGATATATGTTGGAATTTTGAACTGAAACCTTTCAGTCCATAGCAGTAGATTGTTCTAATTCTTTATGCCATGCCTTATTTGGGTATCTCAGTTTTCAGTTAATTCCCTTCAGTAACTCAACACTCCAAGTTTTTTGTTTCCTTCAGCTATGGCCAGAACTTGGAACTCTTTGGCTTATTCAACCAATGTTTTTATCTACTGGGTCATATATTCTGTGGAGTAAATAATGTGTTTGGTTTTAAATCTCAATATATATAACCTGAAGGAAAACGTAGTCTACAATGGCCAAAATGTCATAAATATGGCAATAAAAGACAGCAATCCGAATGATGTAAATAGTGTAAATAGTTACAATACCTCATTTACATCTCGATCTGTTTGTCATATATTTTTATCAGCCTTCCCCAATATACATCAAACATGATGTGTATAAACCTTTTACTGCCATACACTATTTTATAAACTGATGTGGCCCACAGTGATATTGGAATTTACTACTCAGTAAGTATCTATATTTCTGAGATGAGGTAGTATTTACAGTATTTACATTATTCGGACAATTCTCCTCATCTTTCTTGCTATTTGTATGACGTTTAATAATACATCATTCAATTTGTCCATGTTTCTGAGATGAGGTAGTATTTACATTATTCGGACAATTCTCCTCATCTTTCTTGCTATTTGTATGACGTTTAATAATACATCATTCAATTTGTCCATGTTTCTGAGATGAGGTAGT
>JBBBDQ010001935.1:1705000-1837500 GCA_037127315.1 Ascarosepion bandense
TTCTGTAGAACCAGATTCCTATTGCCTCTTTTGCCAAATATGAAGACCAATATTACAACAGTTACCTACTTGCTATGAAAATCACAGAAGCTACATTTAGTGTGGTGTGATTATCAACCTATATTCCACAAGGTTAGCAGATACTCATTAGCAATAGTGCCTAAAGAAACAAGAGCTAAAACCTCACCAAAATATTAGCATCATGTTTTTTTGTTTTTCTTATAATCGTGTCACTCCCAAGCAAGGCATTTTACTGCCACTGTTGAGTAGGGTGTTGCATAAGAGGTACCTTATGAGAAAGAGTGACAGGTTACAGGGAGTGTCAGGAAGACAGTAGAAGAAGGATGAGAATACTGATGAGAGTGGAGTGGACAAAGAAAGAAGCATGAGAGAGAAAGAGAGGAAGCATGTTAGTGAGATAGTAGATGACTATTGACTTTACATTTGAATTCTTGGAGATTGTAGTTGTTGGGAAAGCAAGTAAACAGAAAGGAATTCCACGGGCAGGAAGTGTGAGAGAAGAAGCTGCTGGAGTAGAATTTGCATTTACAATTTATTCGTTTCACAGTAAAAGGATGGGACCTAGTTGCTAATCTTGTGGCTCGAGCAAATTCATGTATGGGAGGGTATGAGTGAGCTAAGTTCATTTGAGCAGAAGCCATGAAAGTATTTGTAGAAGAGACACAGGAAAGCCACATTGCGCCAGTGAAAAAGTGACTGTATCTGAGCTGCCAAGTTGGGATCGATCACATCAAAGATTCTCCATTGGATTTTGTCAAGGACACCTAGGTGGATAGCAGGAGCAACCAACCAGATGTGTCTAAGTATTAATACTTCAACTGTAATGAAGGTGTTGGATACAAAATAGAGAATTCTTTGTGAATCTTTATGTAAGCTAAATGTTTATTTTGAAATTGTTTATTTACAATGTTATGTTTGATGTAATTGCATATTTGACATTGACAAGAAAAGGTCAATCTTAAATTCCAGGTACAAGAGATAAAAGAGAAAATTTCTGAATCCGATTATTCAAAGAAGGTTCATTTTTTAATTTCTTGGAAACAGAATTTTCCTCTTTATCCTGACACCCAACTGCTTATGACTTTTTTTTTTTTTTTTTTTTACACTAAATTTCATCATGTGCAAGGCCGGTGGGCCAGTTGAAGTACAGGGTTACATGAAGGGGCAATTTATATGAAAGAAGAAAAGATAACAGTCAACTTTAGACTTAGATAAGTTGAGATTGTAGTGATCAAGAAAGCCTCTTCTTGGGAGTCTGCTTAAAAGAAAAAAAAACAAGACCAAGGGGCTCATAAAATGAGAAATAAAAAAGCACAGCTTTCATAAAATTCTAAAATAAAAATAATCATCTTTATTCTGCAAACATATCTTCAACTAAACACTTCTGTGCCATGTTCCTTCAGGATGTGAGCAACTGATTTCCTGTCTTGGTAAATTTTGTCTTTATGCTAGCTCTCTTAATCCCTTAATCCCTCTTAATCTTAATCCCTCTTAATCTGCCAACCATTTACACAAACTTATTAGGTAGGTTATGCACTGCTTTCCTCTAATCCTCTTACCTTTAATATGTCTTATGTGTAACAAGTTTTCTGATCCCTGCACAGAAATTTCAATCACCTATCTGATGCTAAGTGTAAGCATCCATTTTTCTTTACATTTTCACTAAAATTTTGTTGTCATTCACATGTTCATTCCATGGTATTCTCAGCATCCTTCTGTAGAACAATTTTCTTTGTTTCCAATGAGACTTTCCTGTTTCCCATTGTTATTTATTCATTAACAATGTTAATAAATTAATATCTCGATGGTGTGGAAATCAGGTTATTAAGGATAAAAAAGAATGGGCGCTGTGGTGCAGTGGATATCAGCTCAGAACGAGAAATCGGAGAGCCAAGTTCAAATTCCAGTTGAATTTGTTGCATTCACTTACTTTGGGAAAGGTATTAATCTGTCTCTCCCCTCCAGTTATGGGTTAAATAACATGATGGATTGGGTTCTATAACCTTAGCTGGCAACCAGTCTACCACAGAAAGCAATGTCAACCTACTGCAGGATAATCTTCTGCCCAGTCAAACATGTCTCTTTCGAGACATGATCACCTAAAGTGTGTATCATGTATGGCACTTAACTGACTGAAGGAAGCATAAATTACGAGAAAACGGATTTTTTTTAAAAATATTCCTAATATTTTTTTAATTTTCTAACTAAATTGTTTTTCATTGTTCTTTTAAGTTAGTTTTTATGAATATTAGAGCACAAAAAAAAAAGATCAAAGTTCAAATTTCAGTTGAGGTTGTTAGATTCACTTTGCATTAATGTCATTCCCACTTCCACAACTACAACTAGAGGTAAAGTAACAAAGCAGACTAAACTCTTTAACCTTGGTCAGACAACCAGTTTAGGATAACTTAAAATTTAAACTCCTTGTCAACATATCAACTAATATAGCGGCATAAGGCCTATTGGTTATGTTTGACAGATATTGGGGTAAGGCCTGAAGAAATGGCCAATAATAAAAGTAAGACAGCAAGTAAAATTACTCATACTATCAATCTATAACAGCAAGCAAACTGTACAGATCTCAAACAATGAAAGTTTCCAATGAAACCTGAATCCATGTCCTTGGTTAACCTATCAGCAGCTTTTGTTGTCTGGGCTACAAGCAACTCAAGGAAATGTTTGACAATACCTCAAAAATAAAGATATTTTTATTACTATATTTGTCAGTTGATATAATAGATTTTACAAGAACATTTTTGGAATCACTGCTCTGAGAAGAGACTTAACTGACCTCGATACTATAAAAATTTCTGTAGATGGCTTCTAAGAATTCAAATGCATTGGATTAAGTGCATGCTTTAAGAGAAATGGCCTTATTGATGAGGGTTTCCCTACAATGGAATTGTCATGTGCTTCTGAAAAAGTGGTTTTAAGGGGTTTTTTTGTTTTTTTTAGGAGGGTTAATGTGTTCGTTATAGTGAGAAGGTTGATTTACTCAGATTTTAACAAAATTTTTTGTTTTTATTCTTTTTTATTTTATAAAACGGAAAATGTCTTCTAGTTTTGTATTCAAAATGTTTTGCTGAGAAAATTTTCTTTCAAAAATGTGTTGTGGCAAAAAAATTTTCTTCAAAAATGTATATTTTTCTATAAAAGTCTATTTTTATGTACATATTTCTAGAAAAGTATTTTTATACTGTCATAGTGTTTTGACCCCAGTTTGGGGGTTAACTATTTGAACATAGCTGGAACCCTAACAAGTGCTACCCCTCCAAGTCAGGGTGGACCTGAGAACAACAGCAATTAACAGGTGGTTCCATGCTCCTCACAACCTCCCCAATCAGAGGCTTTGCTGCTGGATGCAGTTTACCATCATGCCTAGAATCTAATGAGATTATATATAAAATCACAAACTGTAAAAACTGACTACAAATTCTAGCAACATTAAGCATAATAAACAAACAGCCCAACATCAATATAGTGTTATATTTTAAAACAAAATGAATATATTTCAAAGATATAAAAAAAAAATAAGTGACAACAAGAACTACCACATGGAAACATGATACTTTAAAAACTCAACATAACATGAAGCTGCTTTTGATTTAAAACACAGAAACTAACATAACACAATAGACAAAACCCATTTGACACACTACTCACATTATTCAAACTATTGTCCTCATCTTTGTGGCCATTGGTACAACATTTCGGCTGTTGTACACTTCAGCCTTTTTCAGGTGCTAGGAACTTTGAACCGAACCCCTTGTTACAATCCATGGGGGATATCACTCTCATTCCTTGCATGAAGCTTCTTTTGGTAGTCATGAGTTATCTCCCTTTAACCGGACTCTCTAAGTTATTTGTTCACCACTGCTGTAGCATGGTATTGAATTAACAACTGTTTGGGTCAAGTTACTGGAACTAACCAACATCTATATTCACTGAGCCAAGTGTCCTTAAGAACAAAAACAACTATTTCTAGTACCTGAAGAAGGTCACGGTGTACAATAGCCGAAACATCATACAAATAGCAACAAAGATGAGGACAATAGTCCGAATAATGTAAATACTATCACATCTCAGAAATATAGACAAATATGTATTTGATAATAGCTTATAAAAACTCAAACAATTTAAATTTCAGTTTGTACCAGTAGCACAGTAGAGTAATGGATAGTGGCACAGAATGAAAAATTGGAAAGCCAAGTTCAAATTCCAGTTTAGTTCATTTAATTCACTTATATGCTAATACCACTGCAAAAAGTATGAAGGACAGCTCTTAATAAAAA
The DNA here is from genome assembly GCA_037127315.1 of Ascarosepion bandense. Classification (NCBI taxonomy): domain Eukaryota; kingdom Metazoa; phylum Mollusca; class Cephalopoda; order Sepiida; family Sepiidae; genus Ascarosepion; species Ascarosepion bandense. Next base: position 1,709,314 of record JBBBDQ010001935.1, read on the forward strand.
AACCTGAACGCCTAGTATATAAACCAAGGACATTCCACACCATATTCCATGGTCTTTAGCTGTGAGTCAAGAGGTTGGAGAGGAGCTATACACCACCAAGATCTGAAAGCTCACTGAAAGGATTATTCAAGACAACAATCAAAGACTGTTTCTTCTGACTATCTTTGTTGTTGACAATAGTCCACATGTAAATAGTGTAAACAATAACTCTTCATCTCAGAAATTCAGATAGATTCTATTCCAGATAGTCACTTTTACACTATCAATATCAGTCAGTTAAGTGCCATACGTGATACACGCTTGTGCGATCATGTCTTGAAAGAGACATGACCGACTGGGCAGAAGATTATCCCGCAGTAGGTTGCCATTGCTTTCTGCGGTAGACTGGTTGCCGACCAAGGCTATAGAACCCAATCTGTCCTGCTATTTAACCCATAACTGGATGGAAGAGACGAATTAATACCTTTCCCAAGGGTATTTGCGCACAAGTGAATACAATGGATTCAACTGGAATTCGAACTCGGCTCCCCGGTTTCTCATTCCAAGCCAATATCCACTGCACTACCACACACATTATTACCTTCTATCAACACATTTCACCTTTATTAGGTAGATGCCTTCAGATCAAACAAAGATAGATTTCATTCTGACTTGAAAACACCTACGTAACAAAGGCAAAATGCATCATCAATAAAAGGCTTCCCTATTGTCTCATTTCTTCACTTTTGTTGAGATTTCATATCCTAATATTCATGATATATACATTTAAAATAGAAAACTTAAAAAATTGTAAAACATTGTACAAAATTGGTTTGGCACGTGTGGAAATTGAAATTAAAATATGGAAAACACCCAGACATAACGTGGAGTATAGTGAAAACAGGCAAGTATTACAATGATGGCAAAATATGTTAACTGTATCAGGAAGAAAAGTTAGCGATTATGTTATTCCCAAACAAAAATGAATTATTGAATGAAAGAACAGTAATTATAACAAAGTGTAACAATACCATAAAATACCTATTAGGTTCATACAACCAAAGATGAAAATGTTATAATTTCTTATAATTTTTAAAATTTCATGTTCAAAAATTCCATTACATGGGCGTGTAGTTAATCAGTGTATTTCTCCCATGTTTCGGTAGATACTAGTAATTACACCACTTGCTCTATTGGTAGATTCGAAGCTAGCATTCAGCTTCCAGACAAAAGTAAACAGTCATAACTTAATACAAACCTTTATACCAATGCGTGACACCACGGTCCCAACAGCACTGCTAGCTAATGTCTCAGACTCCTTTTATTGACCAAAAACAATGGCGACGCTTCTATTATCGCCATTGGCCTCGTTCTCAATCAGAGTCCCCGGCTCATGCCAGTGAGCATAAGATAACAAAGGTCGAAGAATGTACTTTTCTTGGACCAAACTTGCGAGAGGAGAGGATACGGCTGACGAAATGACGGACTGCCTAGCGTGGGTTTATGCACGTATCCATTACAAAACAGCAGCCCAACAAGTAAAACATCTTGGACGTTTTAACTCTGGGACGATAAACATTCACAATTACCAGAGTGTTAAAAATCCTTGTTACATGAGTGTTCTTTAAAAAAAAAAAAAAAAAAAATTGGCAAAATCAGTTTTTGCAAATCACCTGAAGACACCACATGGTAGAAACCTAGGTCACGTAAAAACTCATTTCCAAATGAAGAAAATATATATATATATATATATATATATATATATATATATATATATATGCATGTATGCAAATGCAAAGAATGCAGTAAATAGATTTATTTTCTTGGGTCACAGATATAATGTCATGTCATGTCATTAGAATAAATGGGCAGTTTACAAGCATAGACCATTCACTTTAATACAAAAAAATTCTTTTCTTTTCAACTACCTTATTTCTAAAACTGTGTTATTGGGGCAGTGCCAATAAATACACAATACACAGGATATGACAAGGTTTTTTTCATAAGTTAGAAATATTCATTTAGTTTCAGGAAACCCAACCCCACAAAAAAAACAAAAAAACAAAATGCCCATCCAAAATCAAAAGCAAATTCTGGTTCATAAAGTCTTCAAACTTCATACAACAGGTAGAAAAATAATTTTACACTTGATATTCATATTTAAGATCTTTTTTTTACCCTTAACCTCAAGAGTCATTGGGGCTCTAACATGCTAAGCTGTCTACCATTCTCCAACATCTACCACAACTGTGTGCCAGAGTCTGAATCTTTACTAATGGTTTCTTGATGTGTTCATCATGTGGCATGTCTTGAGTATTTTAACCTGGCAGAACCCATCCCTCTTTAAGTTAAACCACAGCCAATATCCTCCAATAACCTTGGTTATTAACACAGGATCATTGTAGTTCACATGAAGAACTCTTTCACCTTGGCCATGAGCTGCATCAAGGATGTCCTTTACTCAGTGTTGCTGTGTTAACACCACTCCGTCACATGAGTTTAGCCCCCGCCCCACCCCAACCCTTAAACTGAAATGTCTTACTGAGGCATGGTAACTTCGAGCCATCACACAAGAGATATAGAAGATAGTTGAGATATAGAAGATAAAAGATGTAGTATGCCAGACATCAAAGGTACTACCACCTCTATCCAGGGCTCCCATGCCAAAATGATACAAAATGTCAAAACTATTTGCTAAGATACCTTATTTCTTTAACTTGGCTTTGAAATCTAGAGAACTTTTTAACAGATCTAAAAAATTACATATTTGTCGTTTCAAGTTCCATTTTCCCGGCCTACCAGAGTTCCGCTGAAACTTGCAAGCATTACCAATGATCAATTAACATTGATATTCTAGCCGTCTCTTAATTGTTACATTTGCATAAACATTTCATATACTAAATGTAAGAACTATTATCTTTGTTATTGATCTTGCTATAGAATAAGTGTATTTGTATATATTTCATGACATCCCCCACCAGAATATCAAGACAGTCATTCTGATATGAGATGCCAATTTGCAATCACCGTCATGCTGACATTGGTATCCACTAACCCAGCTCCTCTTTTTTCACAAACCGACTTTTTTATCCACTAGGCCATTGTTCCCTAGGTTATCCAGATTGATATACACCTGAAGAAGGTCAGAGGGCACAACAGACAAAATGTTTTGATAATAACATCAAAGATGAAGGCAATAATCTGAATATAGATGATGTCAATAAGCAAGTCATGTATCTCACAAGTTTGAGTGAACGGATAAAAGAACTAATATGAGAGATGCAAAAGTTAGAGTAACAAATGACCAGAAATTAGAAATTATGGAGAGTCATGACCATCCACATTCTAAAATAAAAGAGAATGAAAGAACCCCCAAACCTTTTATCTTAGTGAATTTGTTAAGTGAAGATTACTTTCAAACATTAAAAAAAAAAAATCAATACAAGTTTACCAGTTAACCTTCTCTACACAAAAATTGTACAAATAACATCAGACATTAATCACTTTGTTTACATGACTGATATCTCAGTGACAGTTTATTGGCTGACATACAATTCACTTCTTTTAAACCCATCCTGAGATTAACAAATTGCTTCTTTTATATGACATGTCTCTTCAGGACGTAGGAGATCATGTCCCTCCACATCTTCCTGTCCCTTTTTTGTTTTGTTATATTTCTTAAATCCTGGTCAGTCGTCAATTTGCTTAAAGCCATCAAATATGTCATGTACTTCTTACCAGTCCTTCTGTCCCCACTATCCACCGTGTGAGTATCAGATTCTCCAAGCCCTCCTTCCTCATTACATGTCTCAGAAACTTCAGCTGTCTGTTCCTGATGTTAAGTACAAGTTTCTTCTTTGTTTCCATTCTCTCTAAAACCTCATCATTGCTCACGTTTGGTCCATTGTACCCTCAGTATCCTTCTGTAGAACCACATTTCTGTTAGTTAAAGTGCCTCCTTTATTTTTGAGAAGATTGTCCAGTATTTGCTGCCACAGAGGAGGACAGATATCATGTAACAGCTCAGGACTTTTTCCTGGTTTCCAACAAAATTTTCCTGTCTCAATACTCTGCTTAGCTTTTCATATATGTCTTTGGCCATCCCAATACACCTAGAAATCTCAGTGTCACACTTTCCCTCCTCTGTTAGAACACTTCCCAGGTATTTAAATTTCTGTACCTGCATGATTTTAGTATCCCTGACCTGTAATTCAAATTTTGAGCTCCTCTTTTTGCTGATGACTATGCATTTAGTTTTAAAAACCAAAAATATCAACTTAAGTCATATTCTTAAAGAGCCTCATCAGATCGAGACTTTTATGGATGTTATGGATGGCATCAAAACTGTTTAGAAATATCTAAACTGTCAGCTGTACACAATCACCTTCTAAGACAAATGATTAAAAAGGCTTTTGGTGAGTGAAGCTTGAGGGGATTGGCAAAGACCATCATTCTTTGACCCGTGTGGCCAGGTGCTACAGAATCACATACACCTATACCAAATAAAAGAAACCTTATTACTTGAGGACTACCATTAACAGGAACAAAAACTAAAATGGGTAGTACATGAAACCCAAGGAGAAAATAATGACAATGTAGATGTTGATATTTCACACTACTTCAAACAAAAAGTTAGGAAGGAAATTTCTATCAATACTGAAAAGAGCGACTGGAATTGAAAAACCTATTTTCCTGAAAAAGTTATTTTAAAGAAAAAATTTCATAAACTTGAATGCCTTATATCTTGGAAACACTGCAAATCTGATTGCAAATCATTACCATATGACTAAAAGGATATATAAAAATCATCTGCCCTTATATATAAGTCAGGTTCAGCTCCTGACAATGCAAGCAACAAAACTGATGATATTCATCATCTCTCATTGATCAAGTAATACTGACAACATGGTTAGCTTTGGTGAAACACTTTGACGCTCAAATAAGAGATTTTTTCTTTCTTCTTTTTTTTTCCTTTGTTAGTCTTTATCTTTGCTTATTAGTCTTAGTGTGTGATAACTTAGCAACATGAGCAACTTAGTATTTGTATGTAAATAATTTATCAACTACTAGCAGTATAGCCCGGTGTTGCTCAGGTGTAATCAAAGCTTTAAAATTAATCCATGGTCTTGGAGTTCAGACTCAGCCTAAAGAATATTTGTGTGAAGTATGGTGAGAATCAGATAAAAATTGTGGATTTGTATAAAGAATATACAGACAGATAAACAGACAGACACACACAAACATCTTGCCTTTTATATATATATATGTATATATATAATCGATTTTCTGCACTATTGTAAGAACTGCAACCTTGAAACTTCTGAATATCATTTCTTATGTCTTTGCCTATGAGTGTATCAAATTTGATTAAAATCTGACCACACCTTCTATAACACGACTTTTTCGATTATTGATTTTTATCAGGGGGTACCTCGACACAAAACCTAGCTAAGAACACTCACAGATGCTTATAGTACAACTGTGTAAATTTTCAAGAAAATCGGTTCAGCTGTTTCGGAGTCTATAGGTAACAGGCACACACACACACACACACACACACACACACACACACAAAGTTCCATTTATAAATAAATTCAGATTATTTGTATGTAAATAATTTATCAACTATTATTTGTATGTAAATAATTTATTAACTATTTTTTCTAAAATGAGAAAAAAAAAATTGGCCAAAATTTGTATTGGGCCCAAGGTTTTGACTTACATTTGTGTGAGAAATTAAAGAGAAGAAAATAAAATAAAATTTTAAACAATTGTTTTAGAAGTGTTGTTATATCTTGCTAAAAAAGTTAAATCTAAAAAAGTAGAATGCAATAACTCACATCAGCAACATGTAATGACTAATGTGAGTTGAAATCTTGGATTTTATAAAAATTCCAGTTACTTTTATGCATTTACAACACCTACATTTGCAAAATGTTATTTACGTTTTCAAAAAAGAAAAAAAAAAAGAAAACAAATAAATCTAATAGACATAAGACTTGTTTGCAAATGTAACAGGACACTGACTCTGTTTAAACATTTAATTGCATGAAATTACAGGATGGTGATTTCGAAGGACTACTGATTAGATGATAGTTATTAAAATCCTCAGGAGCATAGGCTAAGTGTTTGAAAAATAAATTAAAAACAGAAGAAGGTTAAAAATTAAACTTTAAAATAACAAAATGAATTTAAGAACAGTTCCAAGTAAACTTGAACCCAGACTTAACTAACCAAGACTGGTCCTGAGAAATTAAATTTGGGTGTTTGTTTACATTATACTATCTGCCCAAAATGTGTGTGTTCTTACAGAAGGAATAAACTCAAATTCTTCTAAACAATGAAATGGATTTTTTTTATTTTATTCCCATGTTTCAGATTTGTTTCTATTGATGCTGTCCACCCAAAAACACCATTATCCTTACAGAAATAAAGGACAGAGAATTCTAAAGACAAAAGCAAAGGTCATGTTGTTATTAACGGATCTAAGATTAAAAAAAGAGCCCATCAGGTCAAGACAAAGAGACAGCCATCCATAAAGAACAATTCCCATGACCATAGTGATAGCACAGACATGCATGATGAGAATTGAATGAGATCTGATGCGCTGTTTATTACTTTAGAGTTTGTTATTAGATTTCTCAAAGCACCATCTGACAGTAGAGAACTTGATTTTGCAGTAAATAATAGACATTTTATTCAACCAGTTTTTCTTTGTTTTTTAAATCATTGCAACCTTGAAAGGCACAGAGGAATTCATCCAAGTTAAATTGTAAAAAGTGACACTATAAAATGTAATATATAAATACTTGATTCAGATAAATGTATTGCAAGTAAAAATAAATAAATAAAAAATGTCTAAGTACATTTATTAAAAATATTGACCAAAAGAAGAAGAGATAATAACTAAGTCCCAGAAAAGTTTTTTCATATTTTTGTTTTTAATCATTTCACCTCAAGCAAGGCAATAAAGCCACTAGAATATAGGTGATTAAGGAGAGTGAAGAGACTGAGAAAACATTGCCAAATAAAAAGAACAATAAAAGAACAGATTCAAGGTGACGATAGAGAAGAATTGACATTGCATCACAATCTTTGAATATTGAAGTAGCCAGGAAAGTGAGAAATGCAAGAGAAGAAACTATTAAAAGAGAACTTGCAGTTATATTCAACAATAAAAAATATGAGATCGAGCTACAAGTCTAGTACCGCACTTAAATTCATGAAGCTTTGGTACCGAAAAGGAAAGATCATCAGGACAATTATCACGAAAATCTATATATAAAAGGCACAGAGTAATGGGAAAGTGATTGAAACCAAGATACCAGGTCAGGACCAATAACATTGCAGATTCTTTAGATTTTGTTCTAAAAGTAAACCAGCAGTTAAGATCTATAGATTACTAAAGAGCTTACATTCTTTTTATTTTCTTTGTTTTGTTAATGTTCATCTACTGCTCGACTCTCGTGTACATTTCATGCTCTAACAATTAAATAGTATGGAAGCACATTCAAATTCCTTAAAAAGAATTTTACCATTTTAAAGACCTGCAAAATGTAAATAAAAAAACAGTCAGTCAGCTGCCATGCATGATACACACTTTGGCAATGTCTCAAAGGAGACATGACTGACTAGGCAGAAGATTTTCCTGCAGTAGGTTGCCATTACTTTCTGCGATAACACTATTGTTCAATTACAAAACAAAAAAAAGACAGGTATACATCCCTCTTTTTTTTGAGTAAATTTATAGCAAATGTGTTTACGAGAGTGAACAAAATAGACAAAATTTATTAAGAGCTTTAAAGGAAGGAAATTGTGGAGAGCTATGATCACTGACTGGAGGAACACAGCACATACAAATATTTGTCACAACCAAAATACTAAGAACAAGCTTAATTAGGTAAAATATTTTTTGTCATGACCGTGCCTTTTTATTAATCATAAACTGCTGACAAGAAAGGTCTTCTGTGATTACTACAAGACTATTTTCAAATCAATGTGCTGACTGTACATTAACCTGGAATGTTAAAAATACAAATCCAATATATCTTGGCATACATTTCTTGCTGTAAAAATAAAAGGGTGGTATCTACATGGCTAAATATACACGTCAGTGCTTTGAGTCTAAAAATGGATTGCATATGCTTTGTAGACAAAAAATAAGAAAATAAAATAAAAATTTTACTCAGAAATGTAATGGTAATATCAGCATCCATTGAGTAGTGCTTTTGGTTGAAATGTATAAAATCTTTGTCTTAAAAAAACTTTCAGGAAAATACATTTCTTAAGTTGCTCTTTTCAGTACTGATAGAGGCTTATTTATAAACCTTTTATTTGAAATAGTGTGGAATGTCAGTATCTTGATTGCCATTATTTTCTCGGAAAATTAATGTGCTAACCATTTTAGTTGTTGCTGTTAGTAGTCCTTTAGTGACGTACTCTCAGTTATTTGCTACGGTTCCTTATTTGTGATTTTGTACTACCTGTTTCTCAAAGTCGATAAAAGGATGGCCTTCATCAAAACTCACAGACTTTACTCACCGAAACCCATTTTAACAATTGATCTGAGAACAAGATTGATCACAACTGAGTTTAGCCATTTCTAAACAGTTCTGATACTATGCATGACAATGATATGAAAGTCTAGATCTGACAAAACTATTCAAGAATATGATTAATCGTTTCGTCTTGAAGTAATTTGCAGTATTGGGCAAAACTATCTCTGGTGCAGTGCATTCTATATTCAATTTCTTTTTCTCTAAATACTAAAATTGTTATAACTAATCCATACGTCAAGGTATCTAAAGTATTAGTATTTACTAATTCTACATACTAAATATTTTATGACAGATTCAGTGTAAGCACTATCAATGTTTTCATTCCAATTGTAGATCATAGTTTCTGTCTTGAAAAGGTTTATTTTAAGTTCTCTTTCCGAGTACTCATTGTAGAGCATGATGATTTTGTGTTCAAGATCGTTCTTATCCCGACTATAAATACTTATGTCATCAGAATAACCTCGTTACTCTTTTGTACACTGGACTCAGGAGGAAAACTGGATCTTCTATTAGTTGATACTTTTTAACATCACCGTCTCATGGGTGTATCTCTTTACTTCAAGGTATTCTTGGAATGGTCTCATACTTCAGCAAAAGAAGACATATTATTAGATTCCTCTATGTTATTAGCATCAATTTGGATTCTAATTTATTACAAAAGTCTAATCTTCCACTTTCATTTTTAAGGGCTTGGACATTATACTTAAGGCATTTTAGGAAAATTTCACTAGAAACAAAGAAAAGAGTGCTGGATTGCTATGTGATATCAGTTCTTCAATACGGCAGTGAATGCTGGACAATATCATCGAAAATGAGGACAAAACTGGAAGCAGCGGAAATGTGGTTCTACAAAAGGATGCTGTGGATATCGTGGACTGAGCATGCAAGCAACGATGAGGTGTTGGAAAGAATGGCAACAAAAAGGAAATTAATGCTGAGCATCAGGAAGAGACAACTGAAGTTTCTGGGACATGCAATGAGGAAGAAGAGCTTGGAGAACCTGATACTGACTGGCCAGATAGAAGGAAAGAGAGACAGAGGAAGGCAGCAGATAACATATTTGCAGGGCCTGATCAAGTGGATGACGGAATGGGGGTTGCCAGGAGTAACAGGAGCAAACATACTAAGAGCCACAAGGGATAGGGAGACGTGGAGAACCATGATCGCTTACGTCCTGAAGGGACAGGGCACATAGAAGAAGATGTGAGACTTGACATTATTTCAGCTACATTCTGCTCTCAGGCTCTTTTATCATTTTTTTTATTTTTTGTCCGACAACTTTAAATGTTAATTCTAAATATTCTAACAAAAAAAATATAGATTCCAATTCTACTTTTTTTATGTGCCACATCCCTTCAGAACATTTGTGATCAAGGCTCTCTAAAACTTCCTTCTCTTAGTAGTTTTTTTTCTCTATCCCACTCAATCCCTGTTCTGCTAACCATTTACTGAAGCTTGTTAGGTAGGTTATTTGTTGTTTACCTCTTGCCTTCAGTTATATTTCTATATGGGATATGTCACTTCAGGCCATGGGCAATCATGGCTCTCCCTAATTTTCTCCATGTAATACCTCGCCTAATCCCTGTTATGCTAACCGTTTACTGAAGCTTGTTAGGGAGGTTATTTGTTGTTTACCTCTTGCCTTCAGTTATATTTCTATATGGGATATGTCACTTCAGGCCATGGGCAATCATGGCTCTCCCTAATTTTCTCCATGTAATACCTCGCCTAATCCCTGTTCTGCTAACCGTTTACTGAAGCTTGTTAGGGAGGTTATTTGTTGTTTACCTCTTGCCTTCAGTTATATTTCTATATGGGATATGTCACTTCAGGCCATGGGCAATCATGGCTCTCCCTAATTTTCTCCATGTAATACCTCGCCTAATCCCTGTTATGCTAACCGTTTACTGAAGCTTGTTAGGGAGGTTATTTGTTGTTTACCTCTTGCCTTCAGTTATATTTCTATATGGGATATGTCACTTCAGGCCATGGGCAATCATGGCTCTCCCTAATTTTCTCCATGTAATACCTCGCCTAATCCCTGTTATGCTAACCGTTTACTGAAGCTTGTTAGGGAGGTTATTTGTTGTTTACCTCTTGCCTTCAGTTATATTTCTATATGGGATATGTCACTTCAGGCCATGGGCAATCATGGCTCTCCCTAATTTTCTCCATGTAATACCTCGCCTAATCCCTGTTATGCTAACCGTTTACTGAAGCTTGTTAGGGAGGTTATTTGTTGTTTACCTCTTGCCTTCAGTTATATTTCTATATGGGATATGTCACTTCAGGCCATGGGCAATCATGGCTCTCCCTAATTTTCTCCATGTAATACCTCGCCTAATCCCTGTTATGCTAACCGTTTACTGAAGCTTGTTAGGGAGGTTATTTGTTGTTTTCTACTTGGATATGCCACTTCAGGCCATGGGCAATCATGGCTCTCCCTAATTTTCTCCATGTAATACCTCGCCTAATCCCTGTTATGCTAACCGTTTACTGAAGCTTGTTAGGGAGGCTATTTGTTGTTTACCTCTTGCCTTCAGTTATATTTCTATATGGGATATGTCACTTCAGGCCATGGGCAATCATGGCTCTCCCTAATTTTCTCCATGTAATACCTCGCCTAATCCCTGTTATGCTAACCGTTTACTGAAGCTTGTTAGGGAGGTTATTTGTTGTTTACCTCTTGCCTTCAGTTATATTTCTATATGGGATATGTCACTTCAGGCCATGGGCAATCATGGCTCTCCCTAATTTTCTCCATGTAATACCTCGCCTAATCCCTGTTATGCTAACCGTTTACTGAAGCTTGTTAGGTAGGTTATTTGTTGTTTACCTCTTGCCTTCAGTTATATTTCTATATGGGATATGTCACTTCAGGCCATGGGCAATCATGGCTCTCCCTAATTTTCTCCATGTAATACCTCGCCTAATCCCTGTTATGCTAACCGTTTACTGAAGCTTGTTAGGGAGGTTATTTGTTGTTTACCTCTTGCCTTCAGTTATATTTCTATATGGGATATGTCACTTCAGGCCATGGGCAATCATGGCTCTCCCTAATTTTCTCCATGTAATACCTCGCCTAATCCCTGTTATGCTAACCGTTTACTGAAGCTTGTTAGGGAGGTTATTTGTTGTTTACCTCTTGCCTTCAGTTATATTTCTATATGGGATATGTCACTTCAGGCCATGGGCAATCATGGCTCTCCCTAATTTTCTCCATGTAATACCTCGCCTAATCCCTGTTATGCTAACCGTTTACTGAAGCTTGTTAGGGAGGTTATTTGTTGTTTACCTCTTGCCTTCAGTTATATTTCTATATGGGATATGTCACTTCAGGCCATGGGCAATCATGGCTCTCCCTAATTTTCTCCATGTAATACCTCGCCTAATCCCTGTTATGCTAACCGTTTACTGAAGCTTGTTAGGGAGGTTATTTGTTGTTTACCTCTTGCCTTCAGTTATATTTCTATATGGGATATGTCACTTCAGGCCATGGGCAATCATGGCTCTCCCTAATTTTCTCCATGTAATACCTCGCCTAATCCCTGTTATGCTAACCGTTTACTGAAGCTTGTTAGGGAGGTTATTTGCTTGTTTTCTATTTCTTGGGATATGTCCACTTCCAGGGCCATGGGCCCAATCCATGGCCCTCTCCCTTTAACTTTTCTTTTCCATGGTAATACTTCCGGGCCTAACCAGCCTAATCCCTGTTATGCTAACCGTTTACTGAAGCTTGTTAGGGAGGCTATTTGTTGTTTACCTCTTGCCTTCAGTTATATTTCTATATGGGATATGTCACTTCAGGCCATGGGCAATCATGGCTCTCCCTAATTTTCTCCATGTAATACCTCGCCTAATCCCTGTTCTGCTAACCGTTTACTGAAGCTTGTTAGGGAGGTTATTTGTTGTTTTCTACTTGGATATGCCACTTCAGGCCATGAGCAATCATGGCTCTCCCTAATTTTCTCCATATGCTGCCTCACTTAATCCCTGTTTTGTTAACCATTTACACAAGCTTGTTAGGTAGGGTTATGTACTGCTTTCCTCTGTTCCTCTTGCCTTTAATATGTCATGTGAGTGTCAAATTTTCTATATCCTCTTTTCTCATTACATATACTTGTAATTTCAACTATGTCTTTTTGATGCTAAATGTAAATATGCTTTTTGTTTCTATTTTCTTTAAAACTTCCTAACTGCTCATATGTTTGGTCCATGGTTTTCTCAGTATATTTCAAGTCATATTTTATAATCAGTTTAACTCATTGTTGAAATACTTTTAAAAGTATCTCTCAAGATACAAAATAAGCTAGAATTAATAAGAACAGGTATTGATTAAACTTGTACTGAGCTGGAGACAATCGCATTTTCTGAACCTTATTAAAAATTATTTTAAGACTGTTACAAATTTATGAGAGGAAACTTAATCCTTGTTATTTATCACTTATATCAAAATTTTTAAGGATGAAGAACTAAGAGAGTTAGCAGAGAAAAATGTCTAATATGAATATTCAGTTTTTTTCAATTTCCCAAACAGAAAATTCCCTGGTGGTCTACATGGAGTAACCAAATTTTACAAAACACTACTGTCATCATAAACTGGCTCATCCCCAACATTTGACACTATTCTAGCCTAAAAATGGTTGACATTGAAACCATCATCCCGACATCCAAAGTGGGGCAAAGTTCAAATTATTGTTCAAGTTGAAGGCCAGCCAATTTCTGACATGATGCAACTATTATAAAATGACAGATTAACTAAATATTAAAAACAATCCCAGCTAACATGCCAAAAATGACAGCTGAAACACGAACAAAGCTTTTAGTATGACGGAAAAAAAATTATTCAAAAGATAACTTTAAACAATCTACTGATCTTGTCTTATTAATTTTTTTCTCTTTTTTTTTTCTTAACCATATCACCCCATGCAAGGCAATAAAACCACTAAGACACAAAGGGTTACTGTGAGTTAAAAAATAAGAAAAAAAGAAACATTAAGGAACATTAACAATAGAAAAGTAATCAAAAACACAGAAGATAATCAACACGGCATTTAAATTTTTGAGGAACAAAGTTGCTTGGGAAGCATGGAGCCAGAAAGGGAGTTCTACAGATGAGAAGTGCAAAAAAAATTGTTAGCATTGAAATTATGATTATCTAGCCAATTCAATTGTAAATTGATGAAATTTTGTTGCCAATCTAGTCATTGCTATGCGTGGTACATGTTTGGGCAATCATGTCACTTTTCCTGCAGTATGTTGCCATTTCTTTCTGCCAATCTAGTCCGTTAGTTAAGTGCTATATATGATACATGCTTGGGTGATCATGTCTCAAAAGAGACTGACTGGCAGAAGATTTTCTGACAGAAGGTTGTCAATACTTTTTACAGTAGACCGATTGCCTAGCAAGGCTATAGAACCCAATCTGTTCTGTTATTTGACACATAACTAGAGGAAAGAGACAGATTAATACCTTACCCAAGAATATTTGTGCATCAGTGAATGCAACAAATTTGAACTCGGCTATCCACTTTCTCATTCCAAGTCAACATCCACTGCACCACAACGCCAATCTAATACGACACTTAAATTCATAAAATCTAGGTCCTGTCATAAAGAGTTCATCCGAACAATTACTATGAATGTAATTAAAGAAAAGGCACAGGAAAAGCTACATTACAGCTATGGGAAAGTGACTGAAGCTGAGATGCCAGGTTAAGACTAATAATATTGCTGATAAAACAGATAAGGTAGAAGGTTACTTGAGAGACATTGTCGTTGTTTCATCACTGAAAATTTAACATGCACGCTTAGAGATGTTTTATTAGATTTAGTATAATTTCTTTTTGGCATTTGAAGTTTTTTCTCAAGAAAATCAAAGGCAGTTCTTTATTGAGCTATAAAATATTATAAAATATATTCAAAGACAACAAGCAAACCATAAAAGCAGTAACTTTATTAAAATTATTTATAAAAAGCCAACATCAGAAAACGGCGAAACATTCTCAAATAGGTTTGAGAAAACTGACTTTGTTTTTTTTAATTATCTCCCACCAAACAAGTCAATAAAGTCACCAAGATGTAAAGAGTTTTTGAGAGTGAAATAACTGAGAAAATGTAACATCGGAGAGTGAGTTTGTGTGAGTTTTGTTTAACGGCATATCAACCTCTGTGTGTTATTTAATGTCAAAAAGGTGGGGTTTTAAGGTATTTTTTTAAAATTCAATTATAGTGAGAAGGTTGATTTAGTCAGATTTTAATAAAACTTTTTTTGTTTTTATTCTTTCTTTATTTTCGAAAAACTGACAATTTTGTATTCGAAAATGTTTTGCTGAGAATAATTTTTTTCTTTCAAAAATGTGTCATGGTAAAAAATTTTCTTTCAAAAATATATTGTTAGTAATATTTTTCCTTCAAAAATGTATATTTTTCTATAAAAGTCTTTTTTTTATGTATCTATTTCTATAAAAGTGTATTTATTATATTTTCATAGTGTTTTGACCCCAGTTTGGGGGTTTACTATAGCTAGGACCCTAACAGGTGCTACCACTCCGGGTCAGAGTGGACCTGGGAACAACAACAATTAAGAGGTGGTTCCATGCTCCTCACAACCTCACAATCAGAGGCCTTGCTGCAAGATGCAGTTTATCGTCATGCCCAGGACCTAACAGAGGCGAAAGGTCAATAAAAAGAACAAGATTTGAAAAATGGAAGATGACAATTGACATTTTATTTAAAGACAGTTGACAGAAAATCAAAAAGCTTTAAAGAGCTGAGAAGTGCAAAGAAACTATTAAAATAAAACTTACACTTGTATCTAGTAATTTCAACAGTAAAATGATGAATTCTGGTTGCCAATTTCAATTTTCTGTACTAATAACAAATACTACAAGAATTTTATCTGCTAATCCTTTTATAGTCACCACCAATATTTTTACTACTTGTTAAACACCAAGTGGCAATAATTAATATCCCCTTTTTGAAATTCACACGTTGTCTTCATTTGTCCTAAACACAATGTGATTAATATCTGTTTTCAAGTAATAATATTTAATATCTTGGGAGGCTCATGGTCACATCACAAGGCAACATTGCTTAACTTTGGTGATTATATAAGAATCAAAGTCAAGCCTGATCGATAGCTAGTCTGGTAACAGAATTATGTGAAATAATACAAAACAACGTAACAGTATAAAAGTAGGTGTATTGACAGGAAAGAGAAGTATTTACAAGAGGTGAGGATTAGTAGGATACAGAACAAGGTAATTAGTATACAGTATTGTCGTAGAGACGTGACAGATTGACTAGTAGAACACTTCCAGTGCAATCCCGGAAATACCCAACTGACTCACTCACTCGACTTCCTTCCTCAAGGTATAATCACTACTGTTTTATATAGTGATTCAAATAGTCCATTTCTGTGGAAAAGTGGAGAGCACCCCAACAAAAACAAACCTCAGAATATTGTAATATTTCAAGTTTGAGTAAAACTCATTATTTATACAGCTATAAATGCCATGAATCTGAGATTGGTTCAATCTGTATTGAATACTGCTGCCACATCTCGTCAGGTGCCCCTGCTACTCTCCTTGGGCTTCTTGACAAAATACAAAGGAGAATCTATAACGTGGTTGATACTGACTTGGCAGACCGGCTGCAACCACTATCTCACCGGCGTGATGTGGCTTCCTTATGCCTCTTCTACAAATACTTTCATGGCTTCTGCTCCGATGAACTCAGATCATTGGTGCCGCCTAGGTACGAATTTACATGAGATACTAGATTAGCAAGTAGGTCCCACCCTTTTACAGTTAAACAGATAAGATGTCACCATAATTTCTACCCCAACAGCTTCTTTTCTCGCGCTTCCCGCCTGTGGAATTCCCTTCCACATGTCTGCTTTCCCCGACAGCTACAAACTCCAGGTGTTTAAATGTAGGGTCAATAGACACCTATCACACTAACTTGCACCTATTCCCCAACACTCTCATCATCTACCCAACCCTCATTCTTGGTATCCTTACCAGCCTATCACCCTCCTTCTAACATTTCTTATATCTAACTATCCTTTCTCCACTATGTAGCTCCCTGCACAATAGTGGCAGTGAAATGCCTTGCTTGGGGTGAAACGCTTATAATAAAAAAAATAAAATAAAAAAAAATCGATACAACCACAGTCATGAGTAAGATTGCTGACTAAAGAAAGAAAATTCATCAATACGAGAAAGAACAATAACAGCGACTGGACTTCTTGAGAAACTTATTTTCCTGAAAAACTGTTTTTAAGAAAAATATTATATAAATTTCAACTGTCAGTAATGCTAACTGCTCAGTCAATGAATATTTCTGAAACACATAATGAGAAAAGAAAGCTTAGAGAATTTATCACTAACAGGGCATAAAAGAAGCAGGAGAGAAGTAGCAAGGAATCTGTTCAACAAAATGGATGGCTGAACAAGAAACCCAAAACTAAAACAGAAATTCAAGCAGCAAGAGTAAAAACAACAAAAGCTAAGTTGTGAAGGACTATAACCACCTGAAACAACATGCTATATGAAAAAAAATTACCTAACGCTGAACTGCAGATGCCTTAAATATCGATTAAAGTGAAACTCAATCTTAATCCTAAACTTCAATTTTTTTTATCATATTTTTTTTTTTTTTTTACAAATCTTCTCTTTTGATAATCTGTATCCCAATGAAATCAAAACCCTAGTTTGTACTGTGCCTCCTGTGACATCAGTCAGTTAAGTGCCATATGTGATGCACACTTGGGCGATCAGGTTTCGAAAGAGTCATGACTGACTGGGCAGAAGATTATCCCACAGTAGGTTGCCATTGCTTTCTGCGGTAGACTGGTTGATGACCAAGGCTATAGAACCCAATCTGTCCTGTTATTTAACCCATAACTGGAAGGAATAGACGGATTAATACATTTCCCAAGGGTATTTGTGCGTAAGTGAATGCAATGAATTCAGCTGGAATTCGAAATCGGCTCCCTGATTTCTCGTTCCGTGCCAATATCCAATGCACCACAATGCACATCCCGTGACATATTTTTCCAAATCAGCCAGCCAATGAGAATAAATAAAAATATCTTTCGTCGACCATAAAATTTGAAAGGCGTAATTTGCAAAACGAGTTTGTCCTTTGAACAATCGGTATAAATTCTCATTAGAAAAAATAGTGTTCACTCTTATTTACAAATGTATTACTTGATATTAATTACTAATATTACTATAAAACTGCTTGAATTCCTTTCTGGCATTCCTGACCAAGTACCACCCTCTGTGTGTCAAAATTTAATGACAAATAAACATGTTTGCTTGGTCTAAACGTTTTGCTAAAACATTAAAAGTATTTTCTAAAACTAGTTATTTTGAAGAGGAAAAGATCAAAAGTGAAACTGGATTGTCATCTCGTATCTAGAGGGGGCAAAAGTAGGTATACAATAAAATGAAACAAAACATACACGCAAATGTACCATATTGATTATATAAATATATCTAAACTTATTTATAAATGGAACTTTGTGTGTGTGTGTGTGTGTCCATTACCTATAGACTCCGAAACAGCTGAACTGATTTTCTTGAAAATTTACACAGTTGTACTATAAGCATCTATGAGTGATCCTAGCGAGGTTTTATGTCGAGATACACCCGATAAATATTGAAAATCGAAAAAATCAGGTTATAGAAGGAGTGGTCCGATTTTAATCAAATTTGATACACTCATAAACAAAGACATAAGAAACGATATTCAGAAGTTTCAAGGTTGCAGTTCTTACAATAGTGCAGAAAATCGATTATATATATATATATATATATATATATATATATATAAATAAATAAAAGGCAAGATGTTTGTGTGTGTGTGTGTGTGTGTTTATCTGCTTGTATGTCTATTTTTTTTCAGCCCTTTTATTTTAGTTTTTGCTTCAGGTTTGGCTCTAAGTAGGTATAATTGTAGTTCTTAGTCTCATCCATGATACCATTTACTCAGAGGACT
Organism: Ascarosepion bandense; assembly: GCA_037127315.1. Classification (NCBI taxonomy): domain Eukaryota; kingdom Metazoa; phylum Mollusca; class Cephalopoda; order Sepiida; family Sepiidae; genus Ascarosepion; species Ascarosepion bandense. Next base: position 1,727,859 of record JBBBDQ010001935.1, read on the forward strand.
TATTTAGACGTCAAAATTCAGTTTACGGCGAAAAAAACTTATTTAATATCGATACCAGGAAATCAAAATTTGACTTACATCCATTCATGTTTCTTTCAATCTACGGTTTCACTTTAACTGGAAACAACTATTGCTTTTTAGTCTTTCGTGCCAGTGTCCAAAGTGTCTGAGCTCCAGGATCATGGATTAGTTTTAAAGCTTTCATGACACTCAAGCAACACCGGGCTATATTGCTAGTATATCAATAATTCATGCCATATATTTCCACATATAAGATTACATTAAAGCATAAACATTATTCCTGTAAATAGGGTGTCATCTAATACAATAGTGACAAAAAGCTAACCTTGAATCCTGTGGTATATCGGCACTGGCAAGTAGGCTAGTATGTTAGCACCATGGATCATGGTAGGCTATTGCCTCAGCATGATCACTACCGATCTAAATACTCATTAGTTGAAACCGTTCACATTATAATGCTACACTACAGTTCTAAATGTAATAAAACTACTTTTACTTCATGATTTTATATTAAAATGCAATGTTCAAAAGATGATTACATAACAATTTGCAAAAGTTCAACTGAACAACATGCACAGATAACAAGGGGTCCTGGGCATGATGGTAAACTGCATCCAACAGGCCTCTGAGAGGTTGTTAGGAGCATGGAACCACCTCTTAATTGCTGTTGTTCCTAGGTCCAACCCTGACCCGGAGTGGTAGCACCTGTTAGGGTCCCAGCTATGGGCAAATAGTAAACACCCAAACTGGAGTCAAAACACTATGAAAATATAAAAATACACTTTTATAGAAATATATGCATAAAAATAGACTTTTATAGAAAAATATACATTTTTGAAGGAAAAAAAAGTATCATAACACATTTTCAAAGGGGAAAAAGATTATTCTCAAAACATTTTTGAATACAAAACTAAAACGACATTTTCAATTTTTTAAAATAAAAAAGAATAAAGAAACTTTTTATTCAAATCTGACTAAAGTATCCTTCTCACCTTAACTGAACATTAAAAAAATACCTTAAAACCCCACCTTTTTTGGCATTAAATAACCCACAGAGGTTGATATGCTGTTAAATAAAGCTCAAACAGATAACAAGTAACAAACAAAATTTTCTTAATTTGCAGAGTTATGGGTGTATTCACAACAATCATTATTTGTCTGAGATGAGGTAATATTTACATTGTTCAAACTGTTGTCCTCATCTTTATTTTTTTTAATGTTCATTTATTGTGAGAAGGTTGATTTAGTTAAATTTTGATGAGAATTTTTTTATTTTAGAAAACTGAAGATGTCTTCTAGTTTTGTATTCAAAAATGTATTATGGCAATTTCTTTTTCCTTCAAAAATGTATATTTTTCCATAAAAGTTTATTTTTATGTATATATTTCTATAAAAGTATTTTTATACTTTCATGATGTTTTGACTCCAGTTTGGGTGGGGTAACTATTTGCTCATAGCTAGGACGCTAACAGGTGCTACCCAAAGTGTTGAGAGTCCAATGGAAATTTGAGATAAAGGGAAATAACTAAGACATCCAGAAGTGGTATGGTTCATAACACAAGAACAATATACCCTACTGATCGAAATAAAGTGTTAAGTTCAAAATCCCAATCACCTGAAGAAGGCCAGAGCATACAACAGAAACATTGTGAATATGGCAATAAAAATGAGGACAACAGTCTGAACAATATAAATAATGTAATCATTATTTCTCATAGTAGCATTAAAGGATAACATAAAATTTATATTTCTAATTACAATGCATTGTCATTGTAATATTAAATAACATATCAGTCAGTTACGTAAAATACGTTTGGGCGATCATGTCTCGAAAGAGACATGACTGACTGGGCAGAAGATTATCCCGCAGTAGGTTACCATTGCTTTCTGCAGTAGACTGGTTGCCAGCCAAGGCTATAGAACCCAATTTGTCCTGTTATTTAACCCATAACTGGAAGGAAGAGACAAATTAATACCTTTCCCAATGGTATTTGCGCATAAGTGAATGCAATGAATTCAACTGGAATTCGAACTCGGCTCCCCAATTTCTCGTTCCGAGCCGATATCCACTGGACCACAACACACATCCACCAGACCACGGGGTCGCTCCTGTTAACAACAGCGAGCAGTCTTAATCAGATGGCAAGACAACAGTGCGTGCAGCGAGGTCATTTTCGCTCTCGGAGGTCGGAAAAAAAATTAACATATAGCATAACTTTATTTTTCAATAGCATACAATATACTGTATTGGTATTAAGCAATAAAACATTTAAGATGCCATAAAACCCTTATTTCTTGTGAGAGAATACACAACTTTTGTTTTTTTATTCATACAAGTCATAAGGATAAAATTGTTATTTTCATGAAGATTCATGTTAATACTTTATCTTATTTTATTTCTTTTGATATGATAGAAATAAAGGGTAAGCAAAACATTTGCAATAACAGCTTTATTTTATACTTGTAGGAATTATTATGGTAGGCCTAATTGCTACTGGTGGCATAGGTTGTGTTATACTATAGATGTCAGATCCACTAAAGTTTACCTAGATTTTGGGTTTTGTCTTATCTATAAGTTGATTAAAACATATGAAATATACACAGTATGTTACTATATACCCACTTTTGTATCCTCTGTATAAAGCTTAAGTTAATGCATGTGTCCTTTTGAAAGTCCGGAAATAAATTGATTGTGTGTTTAAATAATGTAACACCAAATAAAAGTAGTTTTATCATTTATATCTACCAGTATGTGTCTTATATCTTTCCTAAACTTAGAGGTTCTTAAGTGAGATAACATCATTGCATATTCAGCTTTTTAAAAATGTTAACATATCATTTCCAACACAGGAAATAAGTAAAACTGACATCTAATATAAATCTAAACTTATTTATAAATGGAACTCTGTGTATCCGTTACCTATAGACTCTGAAATGGCTGAACCAATTTTCTTGAAAATTTACACACTTGTACCATAAGCGTCTGCGAGTGTTCTTAGCTAGGTTTTGTGTCAAGGTATCCCCGATAAATATCGAAAATCAATAATTAAAAAAATTGAGTTATAGAAGGAGTGGTCAAATTTGATACACTCATAGACAAAGACATAAAAAACGATATTCAGAAGTTACAAGGTTGCAATTCTTACAATAGTGCAGAAAATTGATAAAATATATATATATTTATAAAAGGCAAAATGTTTGTGTGTGTGTCTGTTTATCTGCCTGTATGTCCTTTGTACATATCCACAATTTTTATCCAATTCTCACCAAACTTCACACAAATATTCTTTAGGCCAAGTCTGAGCTCCAAGACCATGGATTAGTTTTAAAGCTTTCATTACACCCGAGCAAAGCCGGGCTATACTGCTAATTTTTAATAGATTGAAAATTTAACAAATATTAAAACTTGTATTAACTGTTGTATCTGAAATAAACAAATACCTAAAGAAAAATCTTTCAAAAAATGAAATTAATGCCAAGCACTACAGAGTAAAAGAAAAGGACTTAACCCAAAAAATGTTGGGTATCATTGCTAGTAAGCATGAAGCTTAGAATGCTAAAAAAGAATTACAATACAATATTATCTACAACAGATCAGTTTTCCATAGATGGAAAATCCCACAAATAACAATGAATCATATCAGTCAGTTGTGCCAAACATGATACACACTTTAGGCAATCATGTCTCAAAAGAGACATGACTGACTGGGCAGAAGATTATCCCACAGTAGGTTGCCATTGCTTTCTACAGTAGACTGGTTTCCAGCTAAGGCTATAGAACCCATTCTGTTCTATTATTTAACCCATAACTGGAGGAAAGGGACAGATTAATACCTTTTCCAAAGATATTTGTGCGTAAGTGAATGCAAGCAATTCAACTGGAATTCGAACTCAGCACCCTGATTTGTCGTTCTGAGTCAATATCCACTGCACCACAACGCACATCCTGAACCACATATATATATATATATATATATATATATATATATATATATAGGATTGGAGCAAATTTCAGTTTTCCAATAAGTAGCATTTGAACACATGGCATATAGGCATAATCTGAAAAGTGACATTTCAACACAGGATATGTGTGTGCACTTAAGTGAAAATGGAGGAAATTGAAAAATCTTATTTCCAGAAAAGGAAGAAAACACCGTATGTACAGCATAGAAAAGATATGTGCCATTTATGAAGATGGTGCCATAGTTTAAAATAGTATTTGTAAGTGGCCCACCAAAATCAGAAGTAGAAATTTTGATCTGTAAGACCAAGAATGTTTTAGCAGGCCTGCAGTTATTTACCAAATTGAAACTAATTAAAAATAATCCAGGTCACACAACACAAAACATTACAGAGATACTTCACATATCTAACATAATCCTTGTAAGTTATTAGAAAATACTTTGATATATGAATTGCCTTGATAAGTGAGCACTGCACAATTTAACACAAAAAAATTAATGAACCACAATTTCATCTACTATTCTCTGTTCAATCTAAAAAAAAAAATCACAGGTAATGAAAAGTGAATTGTTTACAATATGGAGCAAAAAAGGTCCAGGGAAAGTACTATATTTAAAAAAAGTAATACAGAGTCTGGTGGAATTTAAAGAGCATTATGCATTACATGTATCATTTGCAAAAATTAAACATTAAATTGGGAAAAGTACTTCTCTATACTTCTTCAATGATATAGTATTTGCATTATTTACATTGTTCGACCTCTTGTCCTCATCTTTACTGCCATGTTTACAATGCTTCAATCATGAAATGGCAGCCATATTTTTCTGAGTATTGAGATCAAATCCAATTCTGGAGAGTGTCTGATTCAAGAGTGATTGTCTTTGACGTTGTTTCATTGAACAGATTACGTGCGGCGAGGATACTCTATATCCATATACTATGACGGACATGGTCAACAGATGCCAAGAGGATACTCTATATTCAGGAACGTTGTCAACATTACCTTCAATCCCTTACTTTGTGACCATCATGGACTGTTGTTGCTATATAATATACATTCGGAAGATTGATTCTCTATTATAAGCAATACATAAACTGATCCCTGCACTTTATCCATAAATTATGGTGAATTTTACTAACAGATTCAACATCACAGCAGATGCCAGCATTTATAACATTGAGAAACTTCTAGAAATTTAGAAGCCTGCATCTATGAACATAAGAGAGACCAACGTTGAGACAACCTTTTAAGCGCAGTCATAATACACAGAAACAAAACAGGCCATAATTTTGCTTTTATAAATTCCATCCTAATTAAAAAAAAAAAAAAAAAAAAAAACATAATTCATTATATAGGAAATACTTAGAGGCAGTTCTGATAAATATTTTACCATCTATAAACAAACATCAAACACATTTTATTGTATCACCAAATTTTATAAATGTCATACTTAAGAATATGCCTACCTACAACCACAACCAGCGTAATTTAGATTCATTCACTAACTCAAAACATCCCGAAACAAACATACAGACAACCATCAAAAAATAGATGAAAATTATTTACACTGTTCGGATTGTTGTCCTCATCTTTACTGATATGTTTACAATGTTTCAGTTGTTGTATGCCCCGGCCTTCTTCAGGTGCTAGGAATTTTGAACCAAACCCTTTATTTCAATCACTAGGATATATCATTCTTATTTCATGTGCAATGCCACTTCCATTGTAAACACAGGAAAAAAGATGAGGACAACAGTCTAAACAGTGTAAATGATGTAAATACTACCTTATCATAGAAGTATAGACAAATAGATGAAAATATTTACAGACGCACACACAAACAATTTTGACAGGGCAGATACGCACAAAATCTTGACCAGTAAAAAATAAAACACAAAAATTGTAATTCAAGAATTTTCTTTGCACATCCATATACCATTTTCTGATGAAGCTTATATAAAGCAAAACATGTTAAATATATGTTTCCTATTCATTCTTTATCCTATCATTCTGTTGGATTCTAATCCATAATTTATATATATATATATATATATATATATATAATGTAATTAAAATTTTAATGCTTTCTGACAAAGCATACTACCCTCAATTAGTTCATTTGCTGCTCATGTCTTCCTACCTCAAATTTAAGAGAAGTTGGGTATTCAAATTAACAAAGTATCCATCTGATGACAAACTTTGGTGGTTATAAAGAAATTTAATTTGTCTAATGTTGTTTTTTTTATACTTATATATTGAAATAAGTTTTGCCAATTACATCAATTAAAGGTTTGAACATGAACATTTTGCTAATTGGACAAACTTCAGATGAATGAAACTGTAGTTAACAATCAAGAGATGGTTATGGTCACTGGCATTGGTCAGTTCATGGATGAAATGGTCCAACTGTATAATTAAAATTAAGCTGCTTCATACCTCAAAATAAAACTTTCCTATAATGCCATTAACAAAATACACATAAAAAAATCTATCCAAGAGTAATGCCACTTTATTTTATTCTATTGCACCAGGATACTGGATTGGTTCGGTTATTGGATTTTACGGCATGTCAACTCCTATTTGGGTCATTTCATGCCAAAGCCTTGTTTATTTGTATATACAGGGTAGTTGTTCTGTATAAAAGGTTGGAAGATTGTTGGGTTTTATGATGTTCTTTTGTTTTTTCTTTAAATATTTTATTTTGTGATTGTTTCTAATTGTATATCTGCATGTACATATATATGTACATACATATGTATACATTTACATATACAATACTAGCAGTATAGCCCAGCGTTGCTCGGGTGTAATGAAAGCTATAAAACTAATCCCTGACCCTGAAGCTCAGACTCAGCCTAAAGAATATTTGTGTGAAGTTTGGTGAGAATCGGATAAAAATTGGAGATTTGTATAAAGGACATACAGACAGATAAACAGATACATACACAAACATCTTGCCTTATATATATATATATATATAGATATATATATATATATATATATATGATCAATTTTCCGCACTATTGTAAGAACTGCAACCTTAAAACTTCTGAATATCGTTTCTTATGTCTTTGTCTATGGGTGTATCAAATTTGATTAAAATCGGACCAGTCCTTCTATAACCCGATTTTTTCGATTATCGATATTTATTGGGGGTACCTCGACACAAAACCTAGCTAAGAACACTCGCAGACACTTATAGTACAACTGTGTAAATCTGTTCAGCCATTTCGGAGTCTATAGGTAACAGATACACACACACACACAGAGACAAAGTTTCATTTATATATAAATAAAATTAAAATTATTTATAAATATTTTAGTTCCATGAGGTTCTCTTTCAGGTTTTAGTTGGTCAGGAACTTTTCTTAGAGATTCTTTCAACTGAATGCACAGATCCACGAATTGGGCCAGAGTTGATAATGTCAGCAAAACCTGTTAACAACTAACTACTCTCTTCCCCAAACTTATTTTAATAGGGGCTAACACCTAATTTGCATATTTCTAGAACATTTTGAATTCTCTCGATTTTACTCGAACATTCTACAATCTTCCAAAACGTTCTATTCCTAATTTCTCTATTTAACAACTACTTCATGCATTAAAACTTTTTTGTAATAACAAGGAGGACTCAATAGAGCCCCTTACTATAACTTTTTAGACCTTATTAATATTACAGTATGACCCGGATATAAGAGATTTTCTCTGGTCCCAAATTAGAGCCTGCGGTAATGAATATAAAATAGACCAAACCCGGATATAAGAGAACCTTTATCCGGTCCTGACCACTCTCTTATATTAGAGTTACACTGTATTTCTTTATATATAAATGCATACTCGTAACATAAGCTCATTCCTATCTACCTATATATTACAAATATCTATTGTATAGTTTATTGCCTTGAGAATCAGCTTCTAAGAGCCTGACAAACTTTCAAATAAAAATGCATCTCAGCAAATCGCATTCAAACATACTGATATTTTCAATTCAAATGCAGTGACATATTTATTTCCGATGCTTTCATTAGAGAAATCTCATCACAATTATCTTCTATTTCTGACTGACTCTTTTCACAATTACAACAATCGGAAACGTGAACAAATTCGTGATGCCCAAAGATGACTGTCCAAAGAAATAAAAAGCAAATCAATATAATCAATTTGCTTCTTAAACATACTGACACTGTGCAAGCAGAGAAGAAACAAGTTTTACAGCTCTTGTCTAGTCTTTATAGCAGATTACGGATTATAAACAAGTCAACGAGCAAAAGCAATCCAGTTTTCAATATAAAAACCAACAGAAGTTTATGAGGCATTGAATTAATGTGGCAAACACTGTGTGTGTGTGTGTGTGTGTGTGTGTGTGTGTGTGTGCATAAAGAACAATAAAAAGCAAAAACAAAACAAAAATGAAAGAAGCTTAGACAAAAGATAAGGTCAATAAGATTTCTTATGCAGACATACAACACAAAAACAGATCTCATTTTCGTTAATTACTTTAAGTACACACACAGACACACACGGTTCCACCCATTTACCATTGAAATAGAATAGAACAGGTGGCTACATTTGAATAACAGTTTTTCTCACACTTTCTGTTTGTGGAACTCCTTACCATTTACTTGCTTCCCTGATAGCTACAATCGCCAAAAGTTCAAATGCAACATCAATTGCCATCTTCTATCTCCTTAATTCCCATCCTTATTTTTTTTAATCATTTCACCCCAAGCAAGGCATTCCACTGCCACTATTGCGCATGGGGCTACATAGGGGAAGGTAAATAGGAGGAGTGGTTAGATATAGGAAATGTCAGAAGGAAGGTGATAGATGGGTAAGGATACCGAGGATGAGGGTTGGGCAGATGGGAAGAGTGTTTGAAAGAATGGGAGCGAGTTAGTGTGTTAGGAGGTGTTTATTGACCTTACATTTAAACTCCTGGAGATTGTAGCCGTCGGGAAAGCAATCATGTGGAAGGGAATTCCATAGTCGGGAAATGCGAGAAAAGAAACTGTTGGAGTAGAAGTTTCAGTTGCATTTTATCGGTTTCACTGTAAAAGAGTGGGATCTAGTTGCTAATCTAGTATCTCGTGCAAATTCGTATCTAGGGGCACCAGTGATCTAAGTTCATCAGAGCAGAAGCCGTGCAAGTATTTATAGAAGAGACACAGGGAAGCCACGTCGTGCCGGTGAAAGACTGCAGGCAGTCTGCCAAGTTGGTATCAATCACATTACAGACCCTCCTCTGTACCTTGTCAAGAAGCCCAAGCAGAATAGCAGGGGCACCCGACCAAATATGGCAACAGTATTCAATGCACGGGCAGATGGGAGATTTATAAAGGTGCAGGATAGATTCAGACGGAAAAAACTTCTGGGCCCCGCACAGAGAACCAACTTTCATAGCAGCGGATTTAGCAATGGATTTGATATAGTCATTCCATTTGAGGTCCGCTGAAAGTGTGAGACCAAGGAGGCATAGTGTTTTACTCTCTGGGAGGCAAGTGCGATTGTCTATGATGGTTAATTGATAGTAGCTTCGTTTTAGAAGCATTAAAATTTACAAGCCATTTCTTACCCCAGTCCACTATGGATCGGAGGTCCTTTTCAAGCTCGGCTGCAAGGTTAGCTTTGTCGCCTACATCAGATTTTTGGTCGAGGCGAGAGTAAACTGTGGTGTCATCGGCATACATACCTACTTGGGATCTTATGGAATCAGGGAGATCATTAATGTATATCAGAAAGAGCGTAGGACCTAGGATAGAGCCTTGAGGGACACCTGCGTTCATATGGTAGTTCTGGGAGGTATGTCCGTTTAATACCACCTTCATTGTGCGGTTAGAGAGGAATGACTGGATTAGTTCAAACAAATGTCCGGTTATACCATAGCTCCGCAATTTGCATAGAAGGCCAGCATGCCAAACTCTGTCAAACACTTTAGAGATATCCAAGGCAACAGTTCGGGCTTCGCCATTCCTGTCAAGTGCCTGGTATATGTACTCGGTAATGATCGTTAGCATATCAGCAGTAGACCTGGTTAAGCGGAAACCATACTGCTTGTCCGAGAGGAGCCTGTGTGCTGTGAGATGCTGAACCACCTCGGCGTTGATAATGGCTTCAGACACTTTGCCAAAGATCGGAAGAAGGCTGATAGGGTGGTAATTTGCAGGGTCCGAGGGTTCTCCAGTGTTTTTAAATATAAGAACTACAGAGGAAGATTTCCAACATGCAGAAAGCAGATAGGCAGAAGTTGTAGAGCTTAGAAAGGACTGGCATCCCCTGTACCTTGTTTTTTTCTTCTCTCACTTTAAGCCCATATGCACCAGTGGCAGCCCTGCTTTGCTTGGGGTAAAATTATTCTAATTTTTTTTTAACTTTTTAAATTATTAATAGTAAATAGCACTCAAGGACAACATACTAAACTGTAACTTTTGATCTAAACAAAGGGAGTCTTCGTTTTTTTCAAATTTGATAAAAAAAAAACACAATCCAATTCAAAAAGTCAATTTTGTTTTTGTAAAACTAATTCTACTAAATAACAATAATAATTGTTGGGGTATTGCTCCTTTTTACGTACTTAATGGACTCTTCGAAAGTATACAAATAATCCTGCCTACAGAGAATGGTAGTTGTCTGTTGGGTTTGAGTTGAGTCGAGTTGTTAGCCAGAGCTCTTGACCCACTGCCTGTTGGTCAGCAAGAAATATAGACTTATTACCGGACTTACTTCTTTGTATATATTTGACTTTCACTAACAAGTATTCCTGAATCTACTAACCATGTACAGGTTGTATATCTTTTGTTCAATACACTTACATTTTCCTCTCATATCTTTTTTGTGTTATTATATTGTGTGGTTTTCTAAAGAAGAATCCACAACACTAATTAACAAAGAAATCCTGTGTGTGTGTGTGTGAGTGTTTACAATGGAAATTGTAATATTAGCAGTTTCCTTATAATGAAACATTCAGCATTCATTGACCAAGCAGCCACTTCTGCTTTAGGTTAAAATTTATGAAATCTTTCTCCTAAAATAATTTTTCAGGAAAACAAGTTTGTCAACTCTAGTCGCTGTTTTAGCATTTTGCAGTAATAATAAGAGTTGCCGTCCTAAATTTTTATTTGAAATAATGTAGAATGTCGACATCTTGATTTTATCATTATTTTCTTTTCAAGTTGGATGTGCTGTCTATTTTAATTGTTGATGCCGTTAAACAAAACTCAAACTGAAATGCACTATCATAAAAGTGTGTATACTTGTGATTCTAAATTTCCAGTGAAACTCCTATCAGCACATCCTCAGATATCGTGATAAAAGGAGCACAATGTTCCATAGGTAAGGGGAGGAAATAACAACAAAAACTACACACATGCACATATACATATATATATATATATATATATATTTTCTAGACATATGCTATTAAATATAAGAGACAATGAATGTCTATTATGTTTAATCATGAGCCGTTCTAAACGTCGTATTTTTGCTTTAATTTCAGTTGAAAATAAAGACAAAAATTCTCCAACATTTGGATAATTATTTATTGGTTTTCTTCTAAGCTTTCGGCTCACATGAGCCATCTTCAGAGAGGTAGTTTAAACTGAAATATTATAAAATCCACCATCACCGATGATTTTATTTTGTGTTGACATAAAACTCCGCTTGGCAACGGCAATAGTTACCAAAAATAATAAACGCAGTTCTTAAGTTTGCGATGCAGTTTTATGACGTCACACCGCGGGATAGCGAGAAATGACAACAAAACCATCTAGTCAAATGCAATGTAATATGTTATTTCCTGTTTTAAAGTTGATTTTATTGAGTGTTGGTTGTTTTGATTTGATGTACATGGCCTCCAATATCTGCAGGTTCCTCTTACTGTGTGTATGAGTAAGGATCACCGTATTGTTTACCAAAATCTGTCTGATATTACCTACATGTTTATGTTTTTCAGAGAAATGTTGTTTAATAGTACTCTGATCAGAAAGATGACATGTAAGTCTACGGGAGAGCGTGGTTGTGGTAAAACCAATATATGTACTAGGTTTTTGATTAGTATCAGAGATGCAATCTCTGAATGGGCATGTAAATTGGTACACTACATTGGTTTTTTGTAAAGAATTTAGTTTAGTGCCTGTTGGGTTATTATAAACTATGAGGTCAATTGTTTTAAACTTTTTATAATATATAATGAGTTTAATTTGATTATTACTTTCGACTGGTTTAACATTTCTACGTATTATGTTTTTGAGAGTTTTTTCATCTTGTTTATAATTATTATGTATTTGGTTGCAATAGTATAAGTTAATAGTGTTATGTTTATTTTAATGTAAACCATTATTATTAATATTATCATTATTGTTAGAGCTATTGTTAAGTTTGTTGAGATACATTTTAATTTGTTGATCAATAACGGAGTTAGGAAATCCATTATTGACTAGTGTTTGCTTAATGTTGTGTAATTCTTTATAAAATATAGATTTGGAAGAAGATATCATTTGTGTGCGTTGAAGTAAGTTTTTTATAACAGCTAACTTATATCGTTGGGGACATTCACTATTATAATTAAGAAGACACGAATTTATGCTAGTTGGTTTCCTATATAGAGAAGTAGTAAATTTATGTGTGCTAGAATCAATATATATATATATATACTAGCATTATAGCCCGGCATTGCTCGGGTGTAATGAAAGCTTTAAAACTAATCCATGGTCCTGGAGCTCAGACTAAAGAATATTTGTGTGAAGTTTGGTGAGAATCTGATAAAAATTGTGGATTTGTATAAAGGACATATGGGCAGATAAACAGACACACACAAACACCTTACCTTTTATATATATATATATATATAAAATCGATTTTCTGCACTATTGTAAGAACTGCAACCTTGAAACTTCTGAATATCGTTTCTTATGTCTTTGTCTGTGAGTGTATCAAATTTGATTAAAATCAGACCACCAGATTTTTTCGATTATCGATATTTATCGGAGGTACCTCGACACAAAACCTAGCTAAGAGCACTCACAGACGCTTATAGTACAACTGTGTAAATTTTCAAGAAAATCGGTTCAGCCATTTCATAGTCTATAGGTAATGGACACACACAAAGTTCCATTTATAAATAAGTTTAGATATGTATGCGTTATATTAGTGCTGCTGATAGGTATATCATGTAGTGAGTCCTGCAAGTGGTGATTTGGGTGTGTCCTTGTGAAATTCAAGGAGTCCCAACAAATTTGTTTTAATAACAGTGTTAAACTGTAAGGTGACAGATTAAGTTTTTTGGCGTTTCTTTTTCTTTTAACCATCATCACAAAAATCTATTTTAATCATGCTGAATAACTTTGACAGAGCAGCTTCTTTTTTAATTAAACTAATAAATTCAAAACAAAAACAGTCTTTACACTTAATCACACTTCAATTAGGTTTTTTTGAGAATTATGAAAGAGCAAAGTTTTATATTGACAGAACAAAATTTTTTTTTACTGTTTTTTTTAAAAATTAAATCAATGAATTTAAAATAAAAGATTATTTTCAGCAACAATCGACAAACTTTAATAAGTTCAGTCACAGTCAAATAAATAAACATAAAAAGCAACCAAGAAAATTTCTGGTAAGGCAACATTGAAGTTTATTTCATGCCACCCACACATCCAACCACCCAATAAAAGAAAAAAGAGTGAGTGAAAGAAAGGAAGAAAAAAGAGTAAATGAAAGAAAGGGAGAAGAAAAAGAAAAGTAAAAGAAAGAAGGAGCCAGTAAAAAGTATTTGAAAGAATATGTGCAATGTACTGCTTTTCATGGGAAACTTCAATTGTGTCCCTGGGACACACAGATGGGAAAGTTGCTGCATCTTTTAAAATTTTTGTATGTCATGGATTCATAGTGATCAGTGTGTGTGTGTGTGTGTATATATATATATATATATATATATATATATATATAGTTAACATTTATACAGATACAGAAACACTAATTTTAATGAAAGATTAGAGTGACAGAATAAGAAAAACAAACCCCTCCCCAAAACAAAAGAATAATTTGGTTCACTCTTTGCTAATACAAAAGAAATACAAAGGAAAAAAAATCTGTATGAGGTTTTTAAATTAATACAAAAATATCTGTCGCTGAAAACATTTAAAGGAATTAATAAAAAAAGAAAAAAAATTGAAGTTGTTGCATAGGTTGTACAACAAATAATGAGTGGATTGGTTCAAGTGGCAAAAACAGGTGAAAAGTAAATGGTATGAAAAATAAGCCTATTTTTAATAACACCATCTTTTGTATAAGAAATGACCTTCATATTCATATATATAATTTTATATGCACAAAACTAAATATAAAAAAAGAAAATACACTTTCACAAAAGGAAAAATAGATCGAAGCAAAAACTGCATCAATGTCTAAATATGTGTACTTCACATGTAACAACACGTATTTGCTTACAAGAACAGATTTTACACTCTGATTATTCTTTTATGCTTATAATCAGAAACAGTAGAAATTTTTGGGATAAACAATAAGAAAAGAAAGTCTGGAGAATTTAACACTAACACGACATATTGGCAGAAGGAAAAACAGAGGACAAAAAGCAAGTAACCTACTTAATGAGTTTGAGTAAATGGGTGGCAGAAAAAGGAAAATGAAGGATGGTAAAAGGTCAAAAGTTACTTAGAACAACAAAAGACAGGAGAGTTGTGGAGAGCAATTATCAAACACATCCTGAAGAATATGACAAATAAAAAAGTATACAAAATTAATAACGATAAAAAAATTTCTTAATTCTTTCCTAATTTGTAGTTCCCATATGGTAATGGTATTATTAACTGTTTTCTTATAAGGAAACATTTAACATTCATTGACCAAGCAGCTAATGCTACTTTCAGTTGAAATTCTTAAAATCTCTTAAAATGATTTTTCAAAACAAAATAGCTGTTATTGCTCTTTCCCATATTGATGGGAGTTTCCTTCTCAACTTTTCATTTTATATAATAAAAAATATCAACATCTTGATTATGTCATTTTCTCTCTGAATGACATGCGATAGCTGTTGCTGAAAAGTTTCAAGTGGTGTGATTTTTCTTATTTAGTACAATTCTTTGTGATTTTGTAGCACCAGACTGCAACATTTAAAGAAGGATTCATTTATCTACATGTTTCATTCGCTCAAAGCCATTTTTAGCCATTGATCAATTTTTTTTTAATTCATTTCATCCCCAGCAAGGCGAGATTGCCACTAGTTAGGAGTTACAGTGAGAGAAAAGACTGAGTACAGTGAGTATTGAAGAAAATAAAAGATGAATGGGATTCAAAAAGATAGAAGATGGCAATTGATGTTGCATTTAAAGTTTTGGAGATTGTAGATATCAGGGAAACAAGTAAATGGAAGTGAGCTCCACAGGCAGGAAGTGTGAGAAAAGAAACTGAGTAGAAGAGGCAATTACATTTAACTTTTTTAACAGTAAAAGGGTGGGACCTAGCTGCCAATCTAGTAGTGTCAAATTCATTCATTCCAGAGAAAAATATCGTCAAAGCAGTTGCCGTGAAAATATTTGTAGAAAAGACAGAGGAAAACCACGTCCCATAGTTGAGAACGAGACTAAAGTCGAGATGCCAAGTCAGGACTAATTACATTGCTGATCCTTCTTTGGATTTTGTCGAGAACCACAAGATGAACAGCAGGAGCACCTGACCAGATATTGCAACAGTATTCAATGCGCGGACGAATAGTAGATTTATAAATATGCCAGATGGACTCTAATGAGAAATATTTTCTGGCCCGACACAGTGAACCAACCATCCTAGCAGTAGATGCAGCTATAGATTCAATGTAGTCATTCCATTTCATTTCATGCAAAACAAACCATGAATTCAGGAAAGTGCACGGACTTCCCATGTGTTTGTGGTCAGAAATTCAGGTCCCAAAAGGGAGTGAAGATTCACCTTACAAAAAATGGGTTGTGCTTCTCTGAAAACGGTTCAGGAGCAGCGCTCTGCCAAAGCAGATAAGACGTCAGAAAACCAATGCTAAGATGCATACCACAGTGCAGAGGATATCCAAGCTGTTGAATTAAAGGATGAGACACAACCCAAACTGCTAAGAATCAAATTTCCACTAGCATCCGGATTGAAAGCGTGGTGTATACTAGACAACATCATTAGCAAAACATTATGTAAAGAGCTGAGAAGAAAGAAATATCATGACTGAATGCGTAATGAGGTTCATGTTGCATTCTCAGAACGCAAGGTGTGCCGTTTTTCGAAATTTTTCATAAATCTCATTTCACCATTAGACATTTGAGTTTGTACATCTACAAAACACTTGTATATCGTTATAATGGGGCCTCACATTAGTGAGGGGAGGGGCTGGTGTGCAAGTGAAACCGTTGAGAAGAAGGCCCCGAAACGGTGCACATTCTCTTCTGATGACCCCAGTTTAAATATAAATTCGAGAGGAACACAAATTAAATGAAATCATATGCCATAGAGAAGCTCGGTGGAAATGTTATTAGCATGAGGAGCATTACACGTTCAGTTCCCTTCAGGTGAGTTTCAATTACTTTTCAGTAATTTACTTCTTCCATTTCAGGTTGATTGAAAAAGTTAGAGACACAGTGTGTTGCCCTCAAGGAGACAAGCATCAGCCATGTTGTTGGTAGACAGGCAAGTTTCTCTATGGGTGTTTATAGGAGAGCAGTTTTGTTTTGGAGGAAACAGTTGAAAGTTTATATACACTACCGGCCATAATTATTAGTTTATTTATAATTATCAGTTTTTTAAAAGAAATTATGTATTTCAGATTATTTTTTAATATTTATTGCCAAGTGAATAATTGTAAATGAAAATTGAATGGTTCTTTTGTTAATATTGTACAATAACATGTGCATCAAATGAATTTATAAATATTTGATAATTACCTATATTGCAGTTTCATCAATAAAAAAAATTAAGAAAATTTAGGGTGATTTGGACGAGTTCATCTTTGCTTCTTTGCCTTGTAAAAATTTGCAGAGTAATAATAGCAAAAGAACCATTCTATTTTCATTTAGAATTATCCACTTGGCAATAAATACTAAAAATAGTATGAAATACATTATTTTTTTTTTTTAAACTGGGGTGGCCTAATAATTATGGCCGGTAGTGTATTTCTGAACAAATCTATTTCAATGAAAAGTGTTCAGACAAACAACATTCTTTAGTTCCATCAGTTCTAACCTTCAAGACTAAGACACACTATCCTCCTATCTATTGCTATCTTACCATTCCATTGATGAGATAGTGGTGGATAGGTTCTCATATCGTCCAGTTCACACTCCTCCCTAGTCTTTTGAACAGGAGTAGAGGTTTATTCCTAGTTTTTTATGTTTAGGATTGGTTTTCTGTTTCTGTAAAATAATAAGACTTTACTAAAAATAAGTGAGATAACATATTTTTTTAAATTTATTTATTTACCTAAATATAGTTGCCTACAAAAAAAAAATCTAAAACAGAAATTAAAATAAACTCAGGTAAAAACTTACTCAAAACCAATGTTCGAAGTTGCCAAATATAGGACAGGTAGTCACTTACCTGAAATAATGAAAAGAAAATACACATTAAAAATATCCTGTACATGTTTGTACATATAGAAAAAAAATAAAAGAAAAGAAGCAAATAATCTACCTCCATATAAATGCAAAGTGAAGAGTCAACACATTATACTTAAGATTCAAGATATTTAATCCCTGATAAACTATGGGTTATCCTAATAGGTCAAAAAGAGGAAACAGTTAAATTAGATCCTAAATTCCAGATTACAAACAACATGAAATATGGACATATACTAATAGTTTTGTTCTTTTTCTATATGTTGTCTTTTCAGGACATGAGTAATCATAGCTCTCAACAATTTCTGGTCCTTTTTAGCACTTAGTAAAGGTTTTCTTTTTGCTATCAGTCCTAATCCCTGTTCTGCCAACTATTACACAACATTGTTAGGTATATTATTAACCATTTTTCACTGTCCTTCTTGCCTTCATTATGTCTTATGAATATCAAATTTTCTAAGCCCTCTCTTCTCATCAGGTTTCATTGAAATTTCAACTGTTTCTTTCTGAAGTTAAGTATGTGTCTTTTTTGTTCCCAGTTTCCCTAAAACTGTCACTGTTTGCATGTTTAGTTTAAAATTGTGGTGCAGTGGATATTGGCTCAGAACGAGAAATCGCCAAGTTCAAATTCCAGTTGAATTCATTGCATTCACTTACGCACAAATACCCTTGGGAAAGGTATTAATCCGTCTCTTCCTTCCAGTTATGGGTTAAATAACGGGACAGATTGGGTTCTATAGCCTTGGCTGGCAACCAGTCTACCACAGAAAGCAATGGCAACCTACTGCAGGATAATCTTCTACCCAGTCAGTCATGTCTCTTTCGAGACATGATCGCCCAAGCGTATTTCACGTATGGCACTTAACTGACTGATTACCAGCATCCTTCTGTAGAACCATTTGTTATTATAATAGTGTATTTCCACAATTCAAAGCAACATAAAGTAAACATTGCTTCCAATTGAATTATGGCTAGAATAAGGTACCAATCACAGAAGTAGGTGATCACATTAAATTTGACTCTAAAACGTACGTGAAAATAGTTTAATTGCAACAGTTAGCAATATTTACATGCATATTCTTGTCCTTATCTTTTCTGCTATCATAATGCTTCAGCTGTTGTATCCTCTGGTCTTCTTCAGACTCATATCAATCAAGAGAGCCTACAAATAGAACCCTTTGTCTCATATATGGCACTAGAACGTTCTCGTTTCACTATCAATGCCTAGAGATATGTCTAGTATAGTGGATTATCAGTTATAGTGAAGTGTATTTGTGTGTTGAAACAGATTAACTAAATTTGGCCTTGTTAGTAGATAGCCCACTATAAGAGGGGTATAAAACAAAAAAATCAAATTGTGTATAGAAACAACATTTATATATCAATTAAGGTTTTTTACAAATAAAAGTAATGTCTTTTGGTTGTTACAAAGGTCGTTAATGTTCATAGCAGCAATTGCCAAAAAGTGTCTGTGCATATGTATGTGTGTGCGTTCATTTGTTACGAGTGTCTTTGAAGTCTCTGCATGGTCCTTTGGGTACCGGTCAGTTATTAAGTGGCTCAGTGAACAGTGAAGAAGAAGATGAGTGAGAAAGAAGAGGTAACCATAATACAATCACTTGACATTTGTCAAGGGACTTGTTAATTATGCTCATATTTTCTCTAATGTCGATTGTTTTCTGTGTCAATCTTTTATTTCATCTTCGGTACTCTAAAAATGTCATTTGGGAATTCACACCCAGATTTAATTCTGGGCTTCCCATTGGACAATAAACAAAATTCACGTCGGCTCGGCTCGCAAAAAGGGTCTGTAAAAGGAATTTGATATTTATTTATTTTTGATTTTCCACCAGAACTTCTGCATGGAGCCCATATGCGCAAAGACCAGTTTTGGTCATTTGCTATCTGGACCTCTGAGGGCAAACATCCAGTCCCTCGCTTGCTCGGTATCACCACACTAGGTCTTATTTTTTTTTTTACTATTGCTCAGTTATGGCTCACCCTATTTCAACTGAGTCTAGTACACTCTCCAAGGTCCAAGAATTGAACTCACAATTATTACATCATCAAATTCACAAATCAATGCTTTAATACACAAGGTTATTGTCCTGTAAAAATTCTGACAGAAAATCTCAATGTACAATTTTTTCTTTTCCTGTATAGCTGTATTCAATGAATATTTCTGCTTTTTATGAACATTCATCTCAAACACCATTTTGCTAGACTGTTCTCATTCTACTGTTTATGTCAAGGGATATCTCATCTAGTTCTTATTTTTAATACTGCCCAATTATTGCTCACCATGTTTCTACTGAGTCCAAGTATACAGCCCAGGTATTAAACTTGCAGCTACTATGCCACTGGAAAGTTAGAGAGCTGAAAGAATCAGTGTTCATGCTAAGTTATGAGGACTTTCTTAGTAGACTTTTTTTCTTTTTTTAATCATTTCACCCCAAGCAAGGCATTCCACTGCCATTATTGCGCAGGGGGTTACATAGGGAAAAGTGATGAGAAAGAGTGGTTAGATATAGGAAATGTCAGAAGGAGGGTGATAGACGGGTAAAGATACCGAGAAGGGAATTCCACAGGCGGGAAGTGCGAGAAAAGAAGCTGTTGGAGTAGAAATTGCAGTTACATCTTATCTGTTTCAATGTAAAAGGGTGGGACCTAGTTATGATAAAAATAAATACAATATGGGTGGCCACTAATAGAAAAAAGACAAATGACAGCAATCTTTTAACAGCAACAGCTGTAACAAAAGAGAAAAAGCTTCAGCAAGTGCAGTCATGCATGACAAGCAGCATCTGCAGCACTCATCAGCAGGCAGGTTAGGTTTCAAGTTATCCACTCAGGATTGTCCCATGAGACAAACATAGTCTACTGGATTAAAGCATTGGTTTGTGGATTTTGTGATATAGTAAACAAAAACTGAAAAGGAAAGATAAAAACTAAAAGAAAATGCAAGCAGTATCTGTGTTCATCTTGTCTGGTTTTTCACATATCAACAGAAAAAAAACTAGTGTTCTATAGCTCTCCCAGTCCCAGACCTACTTCGACTATTGGCTAATAACTGCCCAGTATTGTTCACATATAAATTGTCAGTGCCACCTACTGTAAGTAGAATGTCATCACTCAACAGCCCATTGTGGAAGAACACGTAACTCCTGGTGCTTAAGGCACCACATGCAACCAACTCGGAACCTCTTAGTATGTTGATTCTCTGTTACAGTACCAATCTATGATTTCAGCTTAACTATAATTCATGTCACATACGATACATAAAATACGTAGTAATTATTTGTTCCCACTCCTGACAGCATATAATTGATGCAACCTTTGGGTGTTATTGCTACAGACATTCCAACAATATTTTAAACTCTGCATCAATATTAATTGAGTAACTGTTAGCTTTGAGAAAAGGCTTAACAGATTAACATTATGATGAGGTCAAGTGACACTTATGATTCAGACATAATAAAAAGTAAGAGATTAGGCATTGTAAAACTGTTTGTAATTTCTTTTTTTATGACTTACAAAAAAGAAATTCATATTCAGAACTGTACATATTATATAACTGTTTCAATGCTTTTAATAATATTGTGGACACATTTTTTACAGCAATGTTATTAACTTTGCTGTGCTTTGAGGAAATTCCATGGTGCATGAATGAAAAAAAAACAGACAAAAAACAATTAGATATGCATAATAAGAGCATATTAAACTGTAAGATCAGTCTAACCTTCTCTATTTAACCATGACATAATCTTGTCTTAAAAAAATAGTTTAAACAGTAAGTATTGCTTATGTCTGTATTTAAAACAAATATAAATAATACCAGTTGAATTCCTTGCATTCACTTATGCACAAATACCTTTGGGAAAGGTATTAATCCGTCTCTTCTTTCCAGTTATGGGTTAAAAATAATAGGACAGATTGGGATCTATAGCCTTGGCTGGCAAACAGTCTACCACAGAAGACAATGGCAACCTACTGGGAGATAATCTTCTGCCCAATTAGTGATTTCTCTTTCGAGACATGATTGCCCAAAGTGTTTATCACGTATGGCACTGAACTGACTGATAAATAAACATATTTTTATCATTAGAGACATCCTTTGTTTTTTTTATAATCATATTGCCCCAAGCAAGGCATTTTACTGCCACTGTTTTGCAGGGGGTTACATAGAAGAAAAGTTATGAAAAAGAGTGACAGGTTATAAGGGGGTGTCAGGAAGTGGGTAAGAGAAGGATGAGAATACTGATGAGAGTGAAGTGGACAGAGAAAGGACCATGAGAGAGAGGATGCAGGTTAGTGAGATAGATGACGGCTTTACATTTAAATTCTTAGAGATTGTAGCTGTCGGAGAAGTTTTTATATAAGTTTTGTGTCTAGTAATACTTTTTTCTTTGAGTATCAAGATTCATTGGGATTTGTTTTTAAGGGCAGGGTCCCCAAGTCTTACCCTTGTTATTTAACCCATAACTGGAGGGAAGGGGCGGATTAATACATTTCCCAAGGGTATTCGTGCTTAAGTGAATGCAGGGTATTCAACTGGAATTCCAACTCAGCTCACCGATTTCTCTTTCCGAACCAATATTCACTGCACCACAACGCACGTCACTAAACGCTTACAGCACCTGGTATTCCCAAGCAGTCACCCATCTAAGTACTGATCAGGCTCAACATTGCTTAACTTCGGTGATCGAGCGAGAACTGGTGTATTCAACGTGATATGGCCGTAAGCACGCACATCCGTCACTAAACGCTTACAGCACCTGGTATTCCCAAGCGGTCACCCATCTAAGTACTTACCAAGCTCAACATTGCTTAACTTTGGTAAGCCACTTCAGAAAGATAATACAAAAACAATAAGATTTAAGATGGGTGCAAATAGCAACAAATTACAGTTTATGAAAGAGAAAAATCCACCAAATAATCTTTTTTTAAAGCACTATTTTTTACTCAATACAAAGCCTAAGTGCCCTTCAAGATAGAGGGTTATTGTAAAGGCATATAGAGAAAGAGAAAAAGTTGTATGTTATGAGGATATGGAGGATGGATAACGGCTGACTTTCAACTAGAAGTTAAGATTGTAATGAAGAGGGAAGCATCCTCCTCTGGAGTCTATTCTATATTGCAACAGTCCTTGGAAATAAGCTCTTTTAGTAGAACTTCCTCCTCACTAATAGAATATGATGAGAATGTGTTGTTTATGGGAAAAGTTTTGAAAAGCAGAAAATAATTCATCACCCACAGGGCCCTGCAAATACTTTTGAATTCAGTTGAAGATGGAAAGTGAGGATTGAAGAATTCAAATTCCATTTTTGGTCTGATCGCTTTTGTAGAGGGAGTACATGGCAGAGTTGTACATTTTTGCTGCATCTTTACTGACGGAAAATATCAAGTTCCATTTAAGGTCAGATGTAACATCCTACAAATCTCAATGATACTGAATTAATGACGGCAAACTCATACTGAAAAATACTTATTTAAAGTATATATATAAAATATATAAAATGAGAGAAGGGCAGGGTAATCAATCTATGACTTATGTTTCAAATCATAGACAAAACATTAAAACAAGAAATTTGATGGCTACAGAATAATGACTAGAAATATTTTTAGAAAAGTTTTTTTTTTTTTAAAACAGATATAAATATAGCCTTTTTATTTAAAGAAAAAAATACTCTAACCACTATAAAAAGCCAATACACTAACCACTTTGTTTACACAGAGCTTTTCTGCCGAATAAAAATGTCCAATTGATTACTGAAACTAATCTGTCAAGAGTAACAATGCTTTTTCAAAGAAACTAGTCAAATAATAACCTATACATTAAGTAAATCTCATCATAGCACACTGATCATCTTTCACTAACCAAATATAAAACATATTGGCCCAGACCTTAGAAAAATTTATCTAAAATCCTTAATCGCATCAGCAATAAAAGAGGAAAAAAATCTAAAGTATTTACTTCCCTTTGCTCAAGATCGAAACATTCATCTTACACTTTATTATCAATATATTCCTGGCTTGCAACAGAAGAAAAACCCTTCCAAAGAAAATATTGTGGGAGACGGTATCCCAAAGAAATATGATCATTACAAAAGGATGAAAGAAATTATGTACAGTACAGTTGATCTTTCTGTCCAAGTTCATTGATTTACAATCTTTCTACAGCCTATTGAACAATGAATGTCTTTATGTGTTCAGCTTTTCAGGATTATAGCTATTTATTGATTTGTTTCTCATCTCAAATCTTTTCAACTGATATCTTCTCAGACCATTGTTAAAAAAACACATTACAGGTTAATATTCACAGTGGCTATTCACTTGAGTGGTTACTGGCGAGAACAATATTTCTCAAGAAATACAAGAGATTCATGAACATAATGAACTATCATAGATGAAAGCCACTTAATTTTTTTTTATTATTTTGCTTCAAGCAAGGCAATAAAGCTGCTAAGATGCAAAGGGTTACTACTGAGTGTTGAAGATTGCATAAATTGGTTGGATTTTAAGAAAGTTCACCTTCTTCGCAAGCTGGGCACCACAGAGTACACCAAATTTGTGAATTATATTTTACCCCATAAAACAAGCGAGCTGACATTCACTGAAGGAGTTAAACTTCTAACAGAATGTTTTGGTCCTAAAATGTCACTATTTCATATGAGATGGAAATGCATGAATTTAAACAAAAAACATAGTGAAGACTTTACTACGTTTGCGTCAGTTGTAAACAAGCATTGCAACGACTTCAAGCTGTCAGAAATGAGTGCAAATAATTTTAAGTGTCTGATATTTGTACAGGGACTCGTTTCAGCTAAAGACACTGAAATTAGACAGAGTTCTAAATAAATTGAAAAATGAACCAAACCTTACAAAATGCATAATCAAGTCTAGTTTAAATTAAATGTTTTTCTATTTGTCTAATTTCTTCAAAACTTTATCAGGATTCTATATCCTATTTTAAACACATAGATATGAAGGTAGCTGAAGAGAGTGACATGGTCATCAGCAAAAAGAGCAGCCTATAATGCCAAATACAGGTGGGGAATACTAAAATCAAGCAGATATAAAAATTTAAATACCTGGAAAATATTCTAACAGAAGACGGAAAGTGCGACACTGAGATCCGAAGGCGAATTGGCATGGCAAAGGAAGCATTCCAGAAGTTGCATAAAGCATTAAGAAACAGGTCAATAGTACTGGATTGCTATGTGATGTTGGTTCTTCAGTATGGCAGTGAATGTTGGACAATATCTTCGAAGATGAAGGAAAAACTTGAAGCAGCTGAAATGTGGTTCTACAGAAGGATGCTGCAGATAACCAAGCATGACAAGGTTTTGGAAAGAATGGAAACGAAAATGAAATTAATACTGAGCATCAGGAAGAGACAACTAAAGTTCCTGGGACATGCAATGAGGAAGGAGAGCTTGGAGAACCTGTTACTAACAGGCCATATAGAAGGAAAAAGAGACAGGGGAAATGTGAAGGACCTGATCAGATGGATGACGGAACGAGGGTTGTACGGTGCAACAGGAGAAAGCATGCTAAGAACCACCAGTGATGGGGAGGTGTGGAAAGCCATGATCGCCCACGTCCTGAAAGGACAGGGCACATAAAAGAAGATATGAATGTTTGTCTCTCTTCTTTATGATAGGATAATCTGTTCTTATATTAACAGACAACAGTATTCAACACCAATACATGAATATACTTCATGCAAGTAACGAGGGAATATTTCATATTTAAGTAGGAGAGACCAAGCTGCTAACACAGTTTTTTTTTTTTAGGGGAGGGGGTAGCATTCTTTCAATATTTTTGCTTTCTATGATTTAAAAAGAGGAATTGTAAAGAAAGATCTTCATCCTGATGCATGAAATATTGCAACTGAAAAATGAATTAAATATTTTTACCAGTAAAGATAACCTTATTATAACCAATAACATTTATCAGGAAATCTAAGGTCATTTCAGAACTATAGGATGAAAAATAAAAATTAAAAAAGAAATAATATAACCTATGCATGTAAGTAAATTCATCAATAAATTGTAATCTGTATAGATTATGTTAAGATTGTGACCACCAATAATAAGTCCTGGTAGAACTTCTAATTCTCTTATAATCACCTAATTGTATAGGTTAAATAAGTCTGGTGAGAAGTTATATCCTTGTCTTACACATCTTATTCCTGTTTTTTTTTTTTTTTTTTGTATATTTACTGAATTCATTTTTTATTCATATATAGATGATTTTTATGGTACTAAAATTGCTCATTTTTTAAAAAAGGTAAATTTGTAGTCGTGACTGATCGCAACATTTAGTTAATAAAGATCATAGAAACCCATCAATTTTCAGATTGATGGAACAATTTACATCAGTAACATGAAAAACTATTTTTATAAGAAAAGAAGTGTTTTAAAGTCAAAAATTTATACCAGAAATTCCGAATTTTTCCAATTTATCATCAGTTATCACCATATTATCAGTAATACGTTAATATGAGTATGAAGGTTCATTTTTTACATTGCCCTCTAGATAAATTTCCGAATAATTGCAGTGATATGAGCGATGAGCAAGGAGAACAATTCCATCAGGATATCAAAACATTGAACATGACAATCAAGAAAGAGAAAATTTTTACTATAGTTCTTACGTTCATAAGTTTTTATTTCTGCTGTTAGTTTATTAAATGATTTGATTAAAATACTTGTTGGTATTGGTATATTTATTTTTAAAAAGTTAGGATTTAATAGTATTTCTCAATAAGCAGACCAGTATTTGTTGGTTTAAATATGAATTAAGAGGTTCCTATGATTTTACTTTGAGAAATATTGCCATCGATCAATATCATATATACAGAAAACAAATGAAAAACAAATGCTTTAATGAGGTATTTCTGTACAGCAAAAACAGTAACTAACCAAGAAAATATCCGCCCGTGCATTGAATACTGCTGCCATATTTGGTCTAGTGCTCCTGCTATCCACCTAAGTGTCCTTGACAAAATCCAATGGAGAATCTGTAATGTGATCGGTCCCGACACTTTCTCACAGGTGCTATGTGGCTTCCTGTGTCTCTTCTACAAATACTTTCATGGTTTCTGCTCCGATGAACTTAGCTCACTGGTACGCCCCATACATGAATTTGCTTGAGCCACAAGATTAGCAACTAGGTCTCACTCTTATTGTGAAACCAATAAATTGTAAACGCAAATTCTACTCCAGCAGCTTCTCTCACACTTCCCCACTATGGAATTCACTTCCGTCTACTTGCTTTCCCAACAGCTACAATCTTCCAGAATTCCAATGTAAAGTCAATAGTCATCTCCTATCTCACTAACTTGCATCCTCTCTCTCATGCTCCTTTCTCTGTTCACTCCACTCATCAGTATTCTCAACCTTCTATCCACTTCCTGACACCTCCTGTAACCTGCCACTCTTTCTCATAACTTACCTATGTAACCGCCTGCTCAACAGTAGCAGTAAAATGCCTTGCTCGGGGTGATATTAAAAAAAAAAAAATTTCTATACTATTATAATGTGGTTATAAAGTGGGGGATCAATTCTACATTACAATCAATATATAAACGGATCCCTAACTTTATGTACACAGTCATCCCTCTTTTACCCACTTCCCGAAACCCCCAATAACCTGTCACTCTTTCTCATAACTTACTTCCTATGTAACCCCCTGTTCAATAATGGCAGAAAAATACCTTGTTTGGGGAGACATGATTATTAAAAAAAATAAAATAAATAAAAGCTCATTTTCAGATTCAGCACCCTTAAATTAGCCAAAAAAGATGTTTGACGTCTTGACACAATTTCAAAATTTTATTTTTTTTGTTGACCAGTGTTATATATGAGGAATTACTAAAATGTTCATGGCCTAACTCACTTCCCAAAATCTAATGAAAGATTATTTTTCATTTATTTATTTTAGAAAGGCTCTCAAAGATGAAGGAGAGACTTGAAGCAACAGAAATATGACTCTACAGAAGATTGTTGAGGGTAACATGGAGTGAACATATGAATAACAATGAAGTTTTTGAGAAAAAGGAAATTTATACCTGACTTCAGGAAGAGACAACTGAGGTTTCTGCAACACATAAGAAAGGAGGCTTGGAAAATCAGATACTCACAGGGTGGATTGAAGGCAATAGAGAGACAAAGGAAAATAGCACATGGCACACTTAGTGAGCTTTAGTAAATGGATGACAGAACAGGGTTTAGGAGAAATAAAAAGCTACAACAGACAAAGTTGTGGAGAGCCATGAACGCCTATAACCTGAAAGAACTCAACATTTAAAGAAGATCAGTAAAAGAGGTCAGTAAGTTTAGTCAGAAGTGTAGTTGTAAATTTTGAAGCGAACTGACATCAAAGATTCTTCCCTGCATGAACACAACATTGTCCCAGACTCTTCACGACTGGAAACTGGTTGCAGTGCCAACTGAGAATTCCCAGATGAATGCAATTCCTCTAAACTGACAAAGAATTTTTTTTTAAAAAAGCAGACACTTAAACCTTGTCAATATGCCTGGAGTTATTTTTTTTTTAAATATCAAAGTAATAAAAACATTGCATAGCAAATACGGAAAGTAACAATCATATCACTATATAAATATTTGAACTTTTATTGCCAATGTACATCATGATATTTGATAATTAGAAAAATTCAAATTAGACAGGCAGACCTTTGAGATACTTTAATAAAACTTGTTTGTATGAATTCTTGCTGCGTATATAAGCAACTAGCAGTATAGCCCAGCGTTGCTCAGGTGTAATGAAAGCTTTAAAACTAATCCATGGTCCTGGAGCTCAGACTCAGCCTAAAGAATATTTGTGAAGTTTGGTGAGAATCAGATAAAAATTGTGGATTTGTATAAAGGACATACAGGCAGATAAACAGACACACACACACACACACATCTTACTTTTTATATATATATATATATAATTGATTTTCTGCACTATTGTAAAAACTGCAACATTGAAACTTCTGAATATCATTTCTTATGTCTTTGTCTATGAGTGTATCAAATTTGATTAAAATTGGACCACTCCTTCTATAAGCCAATTTTTTCGATTATCAATTTTCCATATTTATCGGAGGTATCTTGACACAAACCTAGCTAAGAACACTCGCAGATGCTTATAATACAACTGTGTAAATTTTCAAGAAAATCGGTTCAGCTGTTTCGGAGTCTATAGGTAACAGATACACACACACACAGAGACAAAGTTCCATTTATAAATAAGTTTAGATTTAGATTATATAATTAAAATATACAATTAAAAAAATTGAATAGATCTTTTCAGAACTTGAATGAAGATATAAAGCCAAGTTTTGAAAAGGTCAATTTAATTTTTTTTTATTATATTCTTTTAAATGTTGCGTATCAAAATCAAAATTTTGATAAGCTGTTCAAATTTCATTTTTTTCTTCTTCTTTTTTGATACTTTTCATCTTGGTCAGCATCAAGAATTAAATGTTGTCAGTGTCAGAGAGAAATGTTTTGTTAGTTCCATCCTGTCATTTTTGAGAACATAATATTTCAAGTTTTGTTTTGCATCATATAAGTAATGACATTTATAGAATAGTTGTCTGATTTGTAGAAAAATTTTCAACCAAATATGTAACTTATTAAAAAATTATAAAAATACAATGAAAATATTAAACTTAATCTGTCAGTTGACTTTAATAAAACTTAAACACATTCTTGTTACCAAACACATACACAGGAAACATAAATATGTATGTGCTTAACAGTACCACCTAGCGGATAAAATATTCATTGATAGCCACAAAGCCAGAAATACACTCCCCTAAAATATATGCAGGAAAAGACGAAAATTACTAAGAGTGACAAAGGGCAGAAAGTTGTGGAGAACCATAAAAGACTGATTTACAAAGAAATAAAATTAATTTAACAAATGAAAACTTTCACACATAAAATACTAGCAGTATAGCCTGGCGTTGCTCAGGTGTAATGAAAGCTTTAAAACTAATCCATGGTCCTGGAGCTCAGACTCTTTGGATGTTGGCACAAAAGACTAAAAAGCAATAGTTGTTTCCAGTTAAAGCGAAACTGTAGACTGAAAGAAAAAGGAATGGATGTAAGTCAAATTTTGATTTCCTGCTATCAATATCAAATTTTCTGCACTATTGTAAGAACTGCAACCTTGGAACTTCTGAATATCGTTTCTTATGTCTTTGTCTATGGGTGTATCAAATTTGATTAAAATCGGACCACTCCTTCTATAACCTGATTTTTTTGATTATCGATATTTATCAGGGGTACCTCGACACAGGATGTGCATTGTGGTACAGTGGATATCGGCTCGGAACAAGAAACCGGGGAGCCGAGTTCGAATTCCTAGTTGAATCCATTGTATTCACTTTCGTGCAAATACCCTTGGGAAAGGTATTAATCCATCTCTTCCTTCCAGTTATGGGTTAAATAGCAGGATAGACTGGGTTCTATAGCCTTGGTCGGTAACCAGTCTACCGCAGAAAGCAATGGCAACCTACTGCGGGATAATCTTCTGCCCAGTCAGTCATGTCTCTTTCGAGACATGATCGCCCAAGCGTGTATCACGTATGGCACTTAACTGACTGACCTCGACACAAAACCTAGCTCAGAACACTCGCAGACACTTACAGTACAACTGCGTAAATTTTCAAGAAAATCGGTTCAGCCGTTTCGGAGTCTATAGGTAACGGACAGACAAACACAGAGACAAAGTTTCGTTTATAAATAAGTTTAGATTTAGATATTTTTCTGTCTCTACACACGATTTCAATTTTTACGTCCACCCACACACAAAAGAAAATGCTGTTTTTTTTTTATACTTTTAAGGTTAGTATAATTCAGTTGTTTATCTGATGTTGTCACACAGACTTCACCCAATCCAACAGACATAATCCAGATTAACGGATTATTTTCCCCACACACAGTTTACTATTAAAAACTAAAACAGCTACACTGTGATAAATTCGAAACTTCAGTTCACAGACAGAAATGAACAACACATCAAGGTCACACACTTGTTATATTCTTACTCACTATGTACCATGTCCCTTCAGGATGTAGGCTATTACGGCTCTCCACAATTTCCTATTCTTTTTTTTGTACCTCTTAATAAACTGTCTTATTATTTCTCCTAATCCTTGTTCCGCCATCCATTTACTCAGGCTCACTATGTAGATTACACACCATTTTCCACTTTTCCTCTTGCCTTCAATTTGTACTGTGAGTAACAGATTTTCCAAGCCCACTTTCCTCATTATGTGCTCTAGAAATGTCAACTAACTCTGATGTTAAGTACAAGTTTCCTTTTTGCTTCCATTTTATCTAAAGTTTTGTCATTATGTTCAGTTCATGATATTCTCAGCATCCTTCTGTAGAATCATATTTCTGTTGTTTTAAGTATCCTCTTCATCTGTGAGGAGACTGTTCATCATTCATGCTATGTAGAAGGACTACTATTATATAACAGTGCAGTACACTTTTCTTGGTTTCTAATAAAATTTTTGTTTCTTAATAATCAACCTAGCTTTGGGAATGAATCTTTGAAATCCAAAAGAGCTCTGTGATAGTTAAAGTCACACTTTCTACACTCTGTTAAAACACACTACAGATATTGGATTTTGCTATTTCCAATTCATAATTTATATGTTTAAAGACACTTATTCCTTTATATCCTGGCCTCTCTTGCAATAAGCATGCTTTTGAAGACCTTTATTCCATTATATCCCAGCCTCCCTTGCAATAAGCATGCTTTTGAAGACCTTTATTCCTTTATATCCCGGCCTCCCATGCAATAAGCATGCTTTTGAAGACCATTATTCCTTTATATCCAGACCTCTCTTGCAATAAGCATGCTTTTGAAGACCCTTATTCCTTTATATCCCGGCCTCCCATGCAATAAGCATGCTTTTGAAGACCTTTATTCCTTTATATCTCAGCCTCCCTTGCAATAAGCATGCTTTTGAAGACCCTTATTCCTTTATATCCCAGCCTCTTTTGCAATAAGCATGCTTTTGAAGACCCTTATACCTTTATATCCCGGCCTCCCTTGCAATAAGCATGCTTTTGAAGACACTTATTCCTTTATATCCCGGCCTCCCTTGCAATAAGCATGCTTTTGAAGACACTTATTCCTTTATATCCCGGCCTCCCATGCAATAAGCATGCTTTTGAAGACCCTTATACCTTTATATCCAAGACCTTTATTCCTTTATATCCCTGCCTCCCTTGCAATAAGCATGCTTTTGAAGACACTTATTCCTTTATATCCCGGCCTCCCTTGCAATAAGCATGCTTTTGAAGACCCTTATTCCTTTAAATCCCGGCCTCCCATGCAATAAGCATGCTTTTGAAGACACTTATTCCTTTATATCCCGGCCTCCCTTGCAATAAGCATGCTTTTGAAGACCCTTATTCCTTTATATCCTGACCTCTCATGATAAGCATGCTTTTATCTATCCATTATACATGTACCAAAGAATTTTGACATATCTATATGGGTCATGTTTAATCCTTTTATTATTAACTAAGTTTTTAGAGTGATGAAAGTTTTTAGAGTATGAAAGACTGAACGAACTGAGCTTCAACATTAGTTGTGTGGAACCCACTAATCAAGCAGTGGCAGGAAATGACTGGGAGGTAACATAAATATGATAACACATGTGATACTTCAGTGGCCACACAGTATGGAGGTTAAGAAGAAATAGGTATGCGACCACCAAAACCCAGATGTGCTTTGTTTGGAGGGAGATTCACATTTGCTCCCAAAAGTAAGATACATCAACATTCTAGAACACAACAGATGACCCAGGAAGACCAAAAGATACCCAACAAAAACATTCTTTGGGGAAAGGGAAAAAAAGTGAAGAAATTAGTTCTAAGAAAACCATATATGCTAGCGAAAAATGTTTTTGCACGAGGGAGATGGACAATTTTAACATAAAAATAAAAAATGATAGGAAGTCCCAGTAAACAAATATTGTGCATTCAACAGGAATCAATTGGGTCAATTTAGGCCAGTTGTTATTAATTTCAGTGTTTAAGAAAAATCTCAGCTCACAAAAAATAATGCTTATAGTAACAAGTCTTGTTATTTAACCCATAACTGAAGACAAGAAACGGATTAATACCTTTCGCAAGGGTATTTGCGCATAAGTGAATGCAAGGAATTCAATGGGAATTCGAACTTGGTTCCCTGATTTCTCGTTCCAAACCAATATCAACTGCACCACAATGCACATCCACAAAGCTAAATTACAAAGCTAAATTATATACCATTTTAAAGTATTTGTATACATCTAAAAGGTGATCTTTTTATTTTTCTGTGTAAAAGTCAAATGAGATAACTGAACATTAACATTTAACTTTTTATTTCTCAAAAAGAGAAATTTTTTTTTAAAATTAAAGATAGACAACAAATTTTTTTGCTTTATAGCAAGGCATACAAAATTTTATGATGGACTTAACTGTGGCCAGAATTACGAGGGATTTACAGAGTTCAAAATGGCAAATTTTGCTATTTGCCACAATATGCATTAATTTCAGGTGAAAATATAGACAAAAATTCTCCAACATTTGGATTGTTTGGATTTAATGTAGATGGCCTCCAATATCTGAAGGTTCTTTTTACTATGTGTAACCCACACTTAATAAAATCACATTTAAATCTGGTCATAACACATTACATTGCATTTAAATATATGGTTCTGTTAACATTTCGAGCTCTCATGCAGTGTGACGTCATAGAACAGCATTACAAATTTACGAACTGCGTTTGCTATTTTTGGTAACTGTTATCGTTCCTTAGCAAAGTTTTATGTCAACACAAGATAAAATCGTCACTGATGGATGTTTTTATGTTAACCTCCTTGTAACCTCTCTGAAGATGGCTCATGTGAGCCGAAAGCTTAGAACCAACTTAATAAAAAATATCCAAATGTTGGAGAATTTTTATCTTTATTTTCACCTGAAATTAAAGCCAAAATATGATGTTTAGAATGGCTCATGATTAAACATAATAGACATTCAATATCTCTTATATTTAACAGTATATATTTAGAAAATTATCTGCTGCCTCAATACACTAAATATATAATATGAAAAAGACCCAGACATAACGTGGAGCATTGTAAAAACAGTCAAGCCTTACAACGGTGGACAAATATGTAAACTGTGCCAAAAAGGAAAATTAGAAATTATGATATTCCCAAATAAAGACGAACTGTTAAATGAAAGAAGAGAAATTATGACTGAATGCATCCACACTAAGAAATACCTCTTAGGTTCATACAACCATTGATGAAAACGTCATAATCTATTTTAATTTAAACAATACACGTTCATAAATTCCCTGCCACGTGAACGTTCAAATAAAACATCGTTACAAGAGCATTCTTAAAAAGAATAATGGTAAAAGGTAAAATCAGTTATTAAAAATCGCCTGAAGACACCACTCATGGTAGAAACCTGGGTAGCAAGACAGCTCGTTTAAAAATGGAAAATATTCAAAAGTTCTACAATATAATTGTATCCAACACTTTAATACAAATGTGTACTGGTCTAACCCTATTAGGACCAAAAACTAAGTATTAAACAATCAATATATATATATATATATATATATATCTCACACACACACACACACTGAATAGTTATAGATCAGTAAACAGTTGTATTAGAAAGTGCACAATATGTGTTTGGAGGAAGATGAAAATTCAACATGTAGAGCGTTTAGACAGGGAAGATCAGCCACTTACGCTACCATGGTTTCAATTTTTTCAGTTTTGTCAGGCAATTTGTTTTTCAATATATATATATATATATATATATATATATATATATAGAGAGAGAGAGAGAGAGAGATAGATAGATAAGGTCTATTTAGTCACAAGAAGTACGTTTTTCTAAATTCAACCAACAAGACCTCCTGTCTAATTTTTTATAATATTTTGCCAATTTCTGGATGTGACATTGAATATTGGAAAATTAAAATTATGAATAATCTGTCCAAAGTTAATGTCTTCTTTACAAGTTTTGTTCTAGTATTTTTTACTACCTCAATCATTATGAAGAACTGGGTATTCTCAGTATTGTCAACAACATTTTTGTTTTTAGATTGCTGAAATTGGAATCAAAATCAGTTTAAAATGACATCTGTAAAACTTGACAGGATAAAAAGAACACTGGTTATTGCAAAGTCCTTCATGATTTAAGGGGAAAGCATTAGAGATCAAACAATAGTTTCCCCACAAAAAGGAAGATGCAGGTTTGATCTGTGCAAGAGAACACTTGCTTTTTATTTCTTCTTCTTCTATGTGCCCTGTCCCTTCAGGACGTAGGCGGTCATGGCTCTCTACGTCTCCCTATCCTTTGTGGCTCTTAGAACATTTGCTCCTGTTGCTCCTGGCAACCCCCGTTCCGTCATCCAAGTGATCAGGCCCTGCAAATATGTTATCTGCTGCCTTCCTCTGTCTCTCCTTCCTTCTATCTGACCAGTCAGTATCAGATTCTCCAGGCTCTCCTTCCTCATTGCGTGTCCCAGGAACTTCAGTTGTCTCTTCCTGATGCTCAGCATCAATTTCCTTTTTGTTGCCATTCTTTCTAACACCTCGTCGTTGCTTGTATGCCCAGTCCACAATATCCGTAGCATCCTTCTGTAGAACCACATTTCGGCCGCTTCCAGTTTTGTCCTCATTTTCGATGATATTGTCCAGCATTCACTGCCGTATTGAAGAACTGACATCACGTAGCAGTCTAGCACTCTTTTCTTCGTTTCTATCGAGATTTTCCTGTGTGTTAGTATTTTGCTCATCTTCTGGAACGCGTCCTTTGCCATGCCAATTCATCTTTCGGATCTCTGTGTCACACTTTCCATCTTCTGTTAGAACACTTCCTAGGAACTTAAATTTTTGTACTTGTTTGATTCTGTTATCCCCCACCTGTATTTGGCATTTTGGGTTGTATCTTTTGCTGATGACCATGCACTCAGTTTTCTTAAAGTTTATTTGTAGCCCCTTCTTGTCACTCTCCACTGCTACTTTCTGTATGAGGTCTTGTAGTTTCCTTTCCGTGCCCGCAATCAGCACTGTATCGTCCGCATACCTTATGTTGTTCAGGTTGTGGCCTCCAATAACAAATTCTGGTGTGTCATCTAGGGTCCTCAAAATATTCTCGCTGTATTGGTTGAACAAATCCGGTGAAAAGACACATCCTTGTCTTATGCCTTTTTCTATCTTTGTAAATCTACTGAGGTCGTTACCTGTCCATATGCAGGCCGTTTGCTGCCAGTAGAGATTCTTGATTATTCTTATGTCTTTGCCAAAAATGTCGAGGTTGCCTAGCATCTCCAATTCTTTGTGTCATATTTTGTCGAATGCTTTCGTGTAGTCAATGAAGCATAGGTACAAGTCTTTCTTCATTTGTATTGCCCTTTCAGAGAGCATCCTAATCATGAATATGGCGTTCCTTGTTCCAGTGTCTTTGACGAATCCGCACTGTTCCTGCCCTATCTCTGGCCTGATTCTGCTTCTCGCTCTATTCATCAGGATTCTGACAATCAGTTTTGTAATGTGACTCATTAAGCTGATAGTTCTGTGTAGTTCGCACTCGTTTGCACCAGGTTTCTTCGACAGCGCTATAAATATCGACTTGCATAGGTCGTCTGGTATTATTCCGCTGCTATAATTTTGTTTATTATGTCGGTAATCTTTTCTATGCCATATTCTTCTAAGGCTGTCAGCAGCTCTATCACTATGCCATCTAGACCAGGTGCTTTGTTTCTGTTCATTTTGGCCATTGCAGCTTCCACTTCGGATTTTAGTATTTCCGGTCCATCCATCTCCTTGTGTATTCTCGGTTGTTCTCTCTTGTCGCAAAAGAGATCTTTTATATATTCTTCCCATCGCTGGAGTATTTCCTCTTTCTCTAATATGATTGTCCATCCTTGGATTTTATGCATCCTGTTGAGGAGCAGGTTTTTTGTCCTGTCAGTTCTCTTATCTCTTTATGCATCTCTGCTTTGTTGTTCCTGCTCAGTCTCTCTACTTCTACACATTTGTTGAGCCATTCCTCTTTGGCTTGTCTGCATTTGTTCCTTATCTCCCTGTGAAGTTTTTTTACTCTGCTCTGTGTCTTGGCGTTATTTTTTGTCTCCTTTGCATCATGTGGAGGATCTCTTTGGTCATCCACTCATTTTTTCTTCTGCGTCTGATTTCCTTTGGGGCTATGTTGTTCGCTGAGGTCACCATCGCTTCTTTTAGTGAATCCCATTTTGAGTATCCTTTTCCAATTTGTTCTTCATATTTCTTTCTGCAGGGTGAGATCGTCCTCTAGTGTGTCGTATTGCAGCCTTGGTGATATGCTGGGCTTCTTCAGTCTTCGGAGTTTCACTTTTAGTTTGCAGATAACTGGGACGTGGTCACTTCCGCAGTCGGCACCTGGGTATGTTTTGCATTGGACTACTGCATTCCTGAATCTCTTGTTTATAGTTATATAATCTATTTGGTTCTTCGTGTCACCTCCTGGACTTCTCCAGGTCCATAAATGTCGTGGATGTTCTTGGAACCAGGTGTTAGTAATGACCTGGTCATTGGCTGAGCACCATTGGATCCATTTTTCTCTTTCGTTGCGCTCTCCTAGTCCAAAGTTGCCGTTCGTGTCTCCTTCTCTATCTTTACCTACCTTTGCATTTAAGTCCCCCATTATTATCCTAACTTCTTGGCTTTTGCACTGAGCCTTAGCACTGTCCAGTATTGAATAAAAAGATTCTATTTCGTCCTCCGAGCTTTGAGTTGTTGGCGCATAAACTACTATAATATCTATATTGAGGGGCCTTCCCCACAGTTTAACCAAGAGGACTCTCTCTGACAGTTGCCAGTAGCCAAGTACACATCTCTTCACTTGTTTGTTTCGTATTAGAGCGACCCCTTTTTCGTGTTTTTTACCTCCTGCATATATTATCCTGTGGGTGTCGCTACTGAAATCTCCGTTATTAGGCCATCTTGTTTCACATATGCCTAGGATGTTGATATTCAGTCTGTTCATCTCCTGTTTGACATTCTCTAGTTGTCCACAGTTGAGTGTCCTGACGTTCCATGTTCCTATAGTGAGTTTGTCTGATGCGCACAGTTGCAGGGCAACGGTCCAGAGACACCTGTTGCTCATGTCGTTCTTTCCCGGGCGAGAGACAAAGTTTGGAGTAAAATGTCCCTTTACGCCGTTGGTGCTAACAGTCGCCGGATGACGGTCAGGTGGCACCTGTTGCCCATGCTGTTCCTTACTGAGCAAGGAGTTGCTTCCTTGGGAAGCAACCCCCTTCACGCTGTTGGCTTTAATATATTTGTTGTAACTATCCATGACTGAGCGGGAGTAGATAGTGGAGTGGTATCCTGTTGCCTTCTCCACGATGGTTTATTGAGACATCACCTCTAGTTAGCAGGCCGTTGACTCTTTGAGAGTTCTTCTGCACTTTGTAGGTTTATATTTTTTGGACCTACAGGGATGCTAACATCCCAATTAAATATACATATATATATAATTAATGTAAAAAAAAAAATCTCAAAAGAAAAACACAGGCTAATAGACATATTATATTTGATAGATAGATAAAAAATAGAATGACTCTTTCAAATGAAAATTGTCCACGACAATGTTTGAATTTAAGATATATATCGATATATAATAGATGATTACTCATTTTCTGAGCACAAATGTTTGCCGGAGCAATTTGTTAATCACTCACAGACACAATCTGCAACTATGTTTAGTGGACCTTAGTTACAGTTTTTAGGAGAGCGAGCATTATCTGGCCTGATCAATAGTCTGAACAAGTTTAATATATTACCTTGAATGGCAGAGGTAATTGACAGGTACATCCAGCCATGGGTGAGGCCAACAAAGGACAAGGGTGGTTGACAGATATATCCGGTTGTGGATGATTTCAGCAGAGTGCAAAAGCGCGCACACACACACACACACACACACACACACACACTAGCGACAACCAGCTTTAAAGGCGATGATTAGCAAGGACATAGACGACAGATACATTCATAGTTAAAAGCCAACTGGGGACAATGATAGTTGACAGATATATCCAGCCATAGATAGCGTCAACAGAGCAACAAACCAAAAAAGTTAAAATGTGTGAGAGTTTTAAGGTTATATAAAGTTTGGGGTTTTTGGCTGAAGAGACAAAACTCTCGCTGGCTTCAAACTCCCGACAGCCTTTTCGTATACACAACTCACTTCAGCCGCCCTCCTGCTCCACACAAGTATCACTGACAAAGAATAAAAATATAAGATTATATTTTTATATATACACAATCCTCATTGTTTGCCCAGATCCAGCAACAGTATATAACACAAAGCCAGTACACACAAACACTCAGTCACGATGACCTGCAACTTTGTGCTAGTTCAACAGCTCCCAAATAGTTCTGTCTACCCAGTTTCACTCACAAGGCTTGGGTCAACCCATGATATTGTTTTCAGGCACTTTCCAAAGATACCACATGCTGGAATTACTTCTCCAGACTGATAACATGAAGAAGTCACCTTCCTGACAAATCGACCCTTGTGAGATTCAAACCCAGGTTTCGTGGTCAAAAAGTCAACATTCTAACTGCTCAGCTATGGGTCCATAACACAATTATGAAGCATCTTGCAAATATCAAACTCATTACACTGTCATAATAGAATGCTAGTCTCCATGGTAAATGTTGTTAATGTGGCTTCTGTCACATTAAAAAGTGGAGCTGCTAGCCCAATATCAGACTGTTTTTTAATTCACAGTTGTAAATCTCAACGAAGATAATGATTGATTTGTTTAACAAAATATCAACTCTTTATGAGTCATTTAATGCTGGAATCACATTTTTGGGGCAGATTTCAAGTAATAATAACGTGATATATGCTATTCTACTTTCACAATTGAATACATGGTAGATGGTACTCAGCTTTTGTGCATATTCATGTTTGTGTAGACATAACTGCAAGAGGCAGTGATATGTGGTTTATGTTGTATTTTTGTTAAAGTTATATTTTGGAAAACAATTTGATTTCTTTAAGAAATTATCAGATGTTATATTGATTAATATCATGAAGGTTCTTTCTTGTTTTCCAATGATTGATTTTCTTTAGCAATATATCAACTTCTATAGGTTATTTTATGCCAAAATCTACATATTATGGTCGCAGTTGTATGCCTTCGACTACAGATAAAATATATTGTTGAAAAGTTTACTATTAATTGGTATTGTTGGTAATTTTTTGGTGGACCTGAAGGAGACTACCACCACTTATAAATTTGTTGTTTTTCTTTTTTTTTTACTTTTTTCAGTGCAGTCTTATCGATTATTACATAAAGTTTAGAAAGATTTCAATATTTAAACAATTTTAACTCAGTTTCTCATATAATGTTATGGTAAATTGATCCTCTATTTTGGAACCACTCGCATTGGGGTCGCTTTGTTTTGTTTTGTTTTTTTTAGATGAGTTGTTGCTCGTGTTTTCGTCTTTTTCAAGTTTTCTTCAGTTCTTACAATGGCATCTTCCTCGGAAACTCCAAGAATGGCTTTATTCAAAAATTTCGCAAAAGATTCAGTTGTTGAATATGCACAAACAAAAAAGTTAATTGCCGAGGATCAATTTACTTAGTATGAAAAACTGAGCTCCCCCACCCAATTGATTAAATGTTGAATTTTTTACAATTTTTTTATGTCAATCAGAAAGTTTAGGGTTTAATTGATAAGATTGCACTGAAAAAAGTGAAAAAAAATTGGTAATCAACAAATTTACGGGTGGTGGTAATGTCGTACCGGTGAGTGGTTCCAAAATGGAGGATCGATTTATTTATTTATTTGTATGAAAAAACTGAGTCCCCACCTCACTTAAAATTGGTTAGATATTGAAATTTTTCCAAATTTTTTTTGTCAATCAGAAAGTTTAGGGTGTAATCAATAAGATTGCACTAAAAAAAAAAAAAAAAAA
This sequence comes from Ascarosepion bandense, assembly GCA_037127315.1. Taxonomy (NCBI): domain Eukaryota; kingdom Metazoa; phylum Mollusca; class Cephalopoda; order Sepiida; family Sepiidae; genus Ascarosepion; species Ascarosepion bandense. Next base: position 1,768,451 of record JBBBDQ010001935.1, read on the forward strand.
AAAAAAAAGAACAAATTTAAAAGGTGGTGGTAGTCTTCTTCAAGTCCATTTTTTTTTAAATATAAAAATGTACTGTTGTTTTTTTTTTTTACTATATAAAATGTATTTTTATACTTTCATATTGTTTTGTTTATGTTTGGGGGTTCACTATTTGCCCATAGTCAAGACTATTATCACCCCCAGGTCAGGATGGACCAGGAAACAACAGTAATTAAGAGGTGGTTCCAGGCTCCTCAAAACTGCCAATCTCCCCATCAGAGGCCTTGCTGCCAGACGTAGTTTATCATCATACCCAGGACTACAACACAAATAAAATCTAAAGAAGATATAAATTCTTATTTTTAACATTGGTTAAAGAAAGTATAAAGAGCAGTCAGTTTAATGCTTATGGAATCTAATGTCATTACAAAGGCAGTTAAGGGGTTTATTGATGCAACAAGATAAAAATGGGCAATGTTTTTTGTTTTTTTTACTCCTCTTAAGTTGATGAACTTTCCTTATACCATGGTACCATGTACTTGACTTTGAAGCTAGTGAATTAATCCAAAAGTCAATTCTATAAATTATGGATCCTTCATGAATGAGGAAATACAATGTATAATTTTTATTTCAAACCAAAAACCAAGAGTCATTATACTCCATCTGGGCTTTCATAATGTGAGACAGTACCAATTCGGATTCGCTCTAACCCAAACATCCTCTGTAGTTTACACATCCACCAACTCAAAGAGGAAAAGGAAAAGAGAGGCAGTAAAAAATTAGAAAATAAAAGAAAAAATTTAATTGTATTCTGCTTGGTGTGTCCCAATTTAAACAGTGCCATTTGTTTTTCATTTTTATTACAACCATTTTTGTTTATTCCTCACACTATTATTTATAGTACAATAAAAAAAAATCTTTCTTGGAATATACCCTACATCAGCAGCTTTACCTCAGACATTTTCCTTCAAAGAAAATTTTTTAAAAATTGTACAGATACATGTATATTAATTGGTTGGTTGTTTGGGAGTGTATAGCATATCAACCACTATGGGTTATTTAATGCCAAATCCAGTTTGTGCATGTATATTAAACTAGCAGTATAGCCCAGCGTTGCTCAGGTGTAATGAAAGCTTTAAATCTAATCCATGGTCCTGGAGCTCAGACACTTTGGACATTGGCACAAAAGACTAAAAAGCAATAGTTGTTTCCAGTTAAAGTGAAACCGTAGACTGAAAGAAAAATGAATGGATGTAAGTTAAATTTTGATTTCCTAGTATTGATATCAAATAAGTTTTTTTCGTCGTAAACTGAATTTTGAAGGCTAAATAAGTCCTCTGAGTAAATGGTATCATGGCTGAGACTAAAAAACTACAATTATACCTACTTAGAGCCAAACCCGAAGCAAAAACTAAAATAAAAGGGCTGAAAAATACAGACATACAGGCAGATAAACAGACACACAAAACCATCTTGCCTTATATATATATAAAATCGATTTTCTGCACTATTGTAAGAACTGCAACCTTGAAACTTCTGAATATCATTTCTTATGTCTTTGTCTATGAGTGTATCAAATTTGATTCAAATCAGACCACTCCTTCTATAACCCGATTTTTTCGATTTTCGATATTTATCTGGGATACCTCAACACAAGACCTAGCTAAGAACACTCGCAGACGCTTATAGTACAACTGTGTAAATTTTCAAGAAAATACATTCAGCCGTTTCAGAGTCTATAGGTAACGGATACATACACACACAGACAAAGTTCCATTTATAAATAAGTTTAGATATATATGATTTGTAAACATAATTTAAGGATAACGTCCTTAAACCACAGCTCATTTACTCGTAAATGGTTTCCAATGTTTCTATCTGAAATGGGTTAGTTTATTTAACAGATAATTAATTCATTTACGTAGCCAATTGATATACAACACTGAGTACAATGCTGTCTTTTCCATGACCACCAAATATTTCAGCAGCTCTAGTTTGATCAGTTCCTTGTAAAGAGCATCAAAATTGATGAAGTTATGCGACATTGAGTACAGTGCTGACTTTTTCATGATCACCAATCATTTCAGCAGCTCTAGTTTTGATCAGTTCCTTGTAGAGAGTCATGTATATTGGTGGGTGCTAAGTAGATCCCAATGAGGATTGATAGTGGCTAGCAAAGTTGTATGTGAGAAATGGCTTGATTGCATTTAAATAATGTTGAGAGGAAAAAAAGAATTAAGAAATTTAATGAGTTAATGGTTTCTTAACAAATCAAACTTGAAGAGTAACTAGGAAATAACCAAGTCCAATTGTGGACGGTCCAATACCCACCTGCTACGCTTGCCAATTTGTGCAAAATTATGTCAAGTGATAAATTACATTTATTCAGGGGAAGTCAAACATTATCTGTAAAAACCCTACAAATTAAGTTGTTAAAAACTTATCCATCGGAATTCTGTGGTTTCTTTGAATAATTTCAGAAGATTGACTCTTTTGAGAAACCCAGTAAAACTGTTTGTTTGGAACTTGCTTTTTTATCAAAGAGATACAAAAAGGAATGGTTATTTGAATATTATGAACTTTAGAGAACATAAATTAGCAGTCAACTCTTACCAATTTATTTAACAGCCAACAGACTGAGCTATATATATATATATATATATATATATATATATATATATAGTTTTGATCCCGGCCAGAGGCAAATGGATGTCTAGCCACACTGATGAGCTGTGATACACCAAAAAAGGCTTGTATGTGGATGACTAATATATATATCTAAAAATATATATTTTCTGTTATCATTGCATAGCCATGTTTTATGTCAACAAGATAATATCTTTGATGCCTCAATACACACACATTTATATATATATATATATATATATATATATATATATATATATATATAAACATACCTACACACAGCAAATTTTATAACACTGACTTCAAAACAGTGGCTACAAATGCCCTGACATTAAATACAACAAACACAATAATAACAATAATAATAGAAATAGAAAATTTATTTAATATACACCCCCATTTAACCAAATGATTAGTACTAAGTTAAGGCAAAAATTCCTCAAATTATATTAGCAAAATTTTAACAGAAATACGCTTAAATTAATTTATAGCTGTATGGATAACCCCAAGAAGATCATCACAAAACCTAAGTAATCAACAACATCCTACAAAAATTAATGATAACAATACCAATACTTGCAATTTTCAGAAACCAATTGAATGCTTATTACAAAAGAAATGACTAACTGATTCCATAGTCTACCTTTGCACTACTTCTACCATAGAAAATTTTACAGTAAAAAATTTTTATATTTTTTCCTCAACAATCTCCTTGATGTAGTCAGATCCAAAGTAAGCAGCTGACGATACCACCATTTACACCTGCCTAAATAAGAAATCTGCCGATGCTGAGAAAACAAACCTTGCTGCTGCGCTCAAAAAGAACCTTCAGTCAGTGGTGGACATTGGGTAAGAAATGGCTGGTAAATTTTAATGCTTCCAAAACAAAGCTGCTATCCTTTAACCACCATAGACAATCTTTCCTACCCGCCATCAGCATGGATCATGCTAGTCTCCCTGAAAGCAAAACACTGCCTCACTCTCTCAGCTGACCTTAAGTAGAATGACTACATTAAATTAATAGCTAAATCTACTGCGAGCAAGGGCCCTGTGTCATGTCAGGAAATTTTTCCCATCTTAATCCATCATGCACATATACAAATCTACCATCCACCCGTACACTGAATACTGCTGTCATATCTGGTCAGGTGCCCCTGCTATTCATCTTAGGGTTCTCGACAAAATCCAAAGAAGAATATGCAATGCAGCTGATCCCAACCTGACAGTCAACTCTAGTCTCTCTCACCAATGAGATGTGACTTCCATCTGTCTCTTCTACAAATACTTTTACAAACTCCACTCTGATGAGCTTAGCTCCTTGGTGCCCTCTCCCCTCTGCACAAATTTACTTGAGCTACTAGACTAGCAACAATGCTCCACTCTTTTACAGTAAAAACAATCAAGTGTAACCACAACTTCTACTTTATCAGCTTCTTTTCTCACACTTCCTGCCTGTGGAATTTCCTCCCCTATTCTTACTTCCCTGACAGCTACAATCGCAGTTCATCCATTTTACACATCCAAATTTTTTGCACCAAGGTTTCGGCTCATCACTTATTCCTAAATATGGTTTTTTATCCATGTAGGCAAGAAACAGATCATGACTTCATATTTTAGAGAGCTCGGTGGTCATCTGCAAAACATCCAGTCAGATCACCATGCTTTCTTTCCATAATCCAGTTTTTGAGGTATCCAAAGCAATCTATCTCATATAAAAAAACACACACACAGTAACAACTACCTCGAAAACTATTATGGACATTATCAGATCTAAAAATAACCGAAATGATAATGATGAACAAGCAGATGTATACGGAATAAATTGCCGGGATTGTTCCACCTTGTACATCGGAGAAACAAGTAGAAATCTAAAAAAACGTATATATGAACATAAAAGAAACATCACTAATAATAATCTCACAAACACATTAGTGATTCACAGAAGTAAATTCAACCACAATTTTGATTTTAAAAATGCCACACTAATAAAAAGAGTTCCTGGAAGATCCTATGTCTGGCAACAGGAATCTACACTATGCCACACAAGCAGGAGAACCCAATCATGGCTTTCAGACAATTTCTGTGACCACATCATCCCTTACATCTGGCCACCAAACTCCTCAGACTGCTACTCCTTGTATGTGTGGGGCACAGTTGAGTAAAAGACCAATAAAACTCCATGTAACACCAAAGATGAAATGAAGGCAAGGATTATGGTAGCATTCACTAAATTAAGGAAGAAGACTGTCCAAAAGAGTTGCAGGAGATTCCAAAGTCATCTGAAGATCATTACTCTTTAGTATTCCAATATATTTTTGTGTAATTTTTGTAAATATATCTGTATATACAGTGTGCGATGTATAAATTGTCTAAATCGCACAAACATGAAAATAATACTGATATCTCATTTTTACAGATATATTTACCAAAATTACACAAAAATATCCCACCACTAAGCTGTCATAGAAATTCTCTTAACTCTGAAATTTCTATACAAACATTCTCAGCAAGGTAGTTATCTTATGTTCTTTTTGTCATTAAGCTAATTTGAATTAGGATGTGTGTTGTTGTGCAGTAATATTGACTCAGAACGACAAATTAGGGTGCCGAGTTCGAATTCCAGTTGAATTCCTTGTATTCACTTACATGCAAATACCCCTGGGAAAAGTATTAATCCATTTCTTTCCTCCAGTTATGGGTTAAATAATAGGACAGATTGAGTTCTGTAGCCTTGGCTGGCAACCAGTCTACCACAGAAAGCAATAGCAACCTACTGCGGGATAATCTTCTGCCCAGTCAGCCATGTCTCTTTCGAGACATGATCGTCCAAGTGTGTATCACGTATGGCACTTAATTGACTGATATGTAATGCACTGATGCATATAAGAAATAGCATATTTAAATTTTATTATTTCAAATGTGTTTTTGCATCTTTTGAGGCATGATCGCCCAAGTATGTATCACGTATGATGGCAATCAGCCTACCGCAGAAAGCAATAGCAACCTACTGCAGGATAAGCTTCTGTCCAGTCAGTCATGTCTCTTTCAAGACATGATTGCCCAAAGTGTGTATCACATGACTGAATTTGAATTTCTCACTCTGAACATAACATAAAGCTAACCATGAGAAAAACATTTGAATAATTTTCTCATAATTCAGCAAACTATTTTTTTTTACTTATTCACATAATTCTGTAGAGTTTTCAAAATCTAATTAAACAGATTATTTTAACTTAAGATAATTACATAATTTTTCTTTTTTTTTTTTTTCTTTCCAGTTCCATTCAAATAGTTTGCAGTTGTGTTAGTTGGTTGGTTCATTTAACCAGCATATCAACCTTCATTAGGTCATTTAATGCTGAAAATGGTTTTGATTTGTTTTATTTTGTTTATTTGTTTTATTGTTTTTGTTTGCAAGATTCATTGGGATTTGTTTTTAAGGGCAGGGTTCCCCAAGTCCTACCCTTGTTATTTAACCCATAACTGGAGGGAAAGAACGGATAAATACCTTTCCCAAGGGTACCAGTGCTTAAATAAATGCAGGGTATTCAACTGGAATTTGAACTTGGCTCACTGATTTCTCTTTCTGAGTTAATACCAAAGAGCCGACTGGGACTCGTTCAGGGACTTCCTCTGCGACGTCCCCTGGAACAACGTCTTTGATCTTCCTGTCGAAGACTGTGCCTCCGAAGTCTCCTCTTGGGTTAAGGCTGGCATCGATGCTTTTATCCCTGCCAGAAAATTCCAACTAAAACCTAATTCGTCCCCCTGGTTCTCACCCGCTTGCTCGGCCGCTATTGCCCACCGGAACCATTTCTTCCGGCTCTATCGAAGCTGCTCGTCGAACCAAAACAGGCGCCTTTTCACCTCAGCACGGAACAAGTGCAAAAAAGTACTGAACGAAGCCAAGAGGGCGTTTGCTACCAGAATTAGGCAACGCATAGCATCCTCTAAGTTTGGCTCCAAAGATTACTGGCGTCTCTGCAAAAGCGTGCTCAGCAGGAACAAGACTTCAATACCCCCACTAATCAATGAATTTGAAGTTCTCACCTCCCCAGCCGACAAGGCTGAGTGCTTTGCCCGTAAATTCTCAACCAATTCGACACTGGACTCGTTAGGAATACCTACACCAGACTTCCCACCCAGAACTAAGGCTCAACTAAATAACGTCCTCATCTCGCCCTCGCTGGTCGCCAAGATAATTGCGCAACTTGACCCACACAAAGCGAGCGGCGGTGACGGAATCCCAGTCATAGTACTGAAGAAATGTGCCCCAGAACTCTCCTCTGTCCTCTCTAAACTCTATAACCTCTGCCTATCTGCTTCCTGCTTTCCTGCCTGTTGGAAGTCCTCCTGCGTAGTACCTATATTTAAGAATTCTGGCGAACCCTCGGACCCCGCCAATTACCGTCCTATTAGTCTCCTTCCAATCTTTGGCAAAGTTTTCGAAGCCATTATCAACGCCGAGGTGATTCAGCACCTTATGACCAACGGGCTTCTCACTGACAAACAGTATGGGTTTCGCTTCACCAGGTCTACTGCTGATATGCTAACGACCATTACCGAGTACATATACCAGGCACTCGACAAGAATGGTGAAGCCCGAACCGTTGCCTTGGATATCTCCAAAGCATTCGACAGGGTCTGGCATGCTGGCCTCCTGTGCAAACTGCGGAGCTATGGGATAACTGGACATCTGTTTGACCTCATCCAGTCCTTCCTCTCTAACCGCACATTAAATCTACCATCCGCCCGTGTATTGAATATTGCTGCCATATCTGGTCGGGTGCCCCTGCTGCTCTCCTTGGGCTTCTTGACAAAATACAAAGGAGGATCTGTAACGTGGTTGATACTAACTTGGCAGACCGGCTGCAGCCGCTCTCACACCGGCGTGATGTAGCTTCCCTGTGCCTCTTCTACAAGTACTTTCATGGCTTCTGCTCCGATGAGCTTAGATCACTGGTGCCGCCCAAGCACGAATTTACACGAGATACTAGATTAGCAACTAGGTCCCACCCTTTTACAGTTAAACAAATAAGATGTAACCGTAAATTCTACTCCAACAGCTTCTTTTCTCGCGCCTCCCGCCTGTGGAACTCCCTTCCACAAGTCTGCTTTCCCGACAGTTACAATCTCCAGGTGTTTAAATGTAGGGTCAATAGACACCTCCTATCACACTAACTCCCAACTATTCTCACAACACTCTCATCTACCAACCCTCATTCTCGGTATCCTCACCCGCCTATCACCCACCCTCTTAAATGTCCTATATTTAACCAGCCTTTCTCCTCTCTACGTAGCCCCCTGCACAGTAGTGGCAGTGACATGCCTTGCTCGGGGTGAAACGCTTATAAAAAAAAAAAAAAAAAAAAAAAAAAAATATCCACCGCACCACAATGCACATCCGTCCATAAATGCTTACAGCACCTGGTATTCCCAAGCAGTCACCCATCTAAGTACTGACCGGGCTCAACATTGCTTAACTTTGGTGATCGAGTGAGAACCAGTGTATTTAATGTGATAGGCCGTAAGCTGCAATTGTGTGTAATAGCAGATAACAATACTTATTACGAATATTGCAGGTTTTCCGACATTAAAATTTTAAATTCCTAGTGCGGCCCATTTGCAGACATGTCTAATCGCATCAACATAAACATGGCCTGATGAACTTCCAAGGAATGAAATGTGTCACATAAAAACATTTTCTACTTTTTCATACATCTTTCCTTTAAAACTGTTCTTGATATATAAAAATGTATCTATCTTTATCCATTATATATATATATGTGTGTGTGTTGAGCTGTGATAATGCTAAGCACTAAAGTTTTGTTTTTTTTTCCAGTGGTTTTACTGATAAAATGTATTTTGGCAAGCAGATTTTATATCATAAAGTGCTTAAGATTGGAGTAGAGAGATAGAGCATTGATAAGTGCAAAGAGTGTGTCTCTTTAACTGAGCAGGTTCATGCTGACTTGGAAGGTTCATGAGGACACCATTATGCTCAGTTAAAGTGGCAGACTCTTAGTGCTTATATATATATATATATATATATATATATACACACACACACACAAGCTACATATCTTAAATTAATGTGTATAAAATAAATTCCCTTCAGAAGAAATTAAATCTATATTTGAAACTTAAGTTGCTGAGCTCTGTTGACAAGGCTACAAATTTTTATAAAATTGTGATAACTTTTTTGTGAAGAAATACTTGCAAATTTAATTGTAATTCAGTAAAGAAAAAAATTACAATGTATATAGAGTAAACATTAAGTCAGCTACTTTCATCACTTAATATACACAAAATGAAGAAACTAATTAAAATATTTATATCTGTCTAGTATTCCATATATATATATATATATAATTTAAATAAAATAGGAAATGGTGACGCGTTCTATGCCTTGAGGAACTTGTAAGGTTTCTAAATAAGATTTTTACATTTACTTTGATAATGTTTGTCTAAAATTTATATTTTTAATTTCACACATACATGTTGTTAGATTTTGATTTTGTCAACAGCACAGTACAGTAGGGTCTGGGTGTCAATCTGAGGACAGTGCAGATGATTCAGAAAAAGTTGGATGTGTAATGGGGATTATGAAAGTACAACTCACTCAGATCCTCCTGAAGAAAAGAACTCTCAAAGTTGTTAGTGAGGGCCTCAGACAGAGGCCCTCACCAGAGGCCCTCACACAGAGGCCTAAATCAAGTGCCTTGGGGAATTAGAGCTAAAACGTTGAAGGAGATTCCGAAGTCATCTGGAGGTCATGGCTGAAAACAATGGGGAATGTAATGAATAAATTTACTGTTTAGTATTTCAACATATTTTTGAGTCATTTTGGTAAATGTGACGTCAGTGTTATTTTTCATAATTTAGACAACAATTCATCCATTGCAGCATGTATATATATATATATATATATATATATATATATTTATTTATTTTAAACATATACTGTTAAATATAACAGACAGTGAATGTCTTGTGTTTAATCATGAGTCATTCTAAACATCGTAATTTGCCTTTAATTTCAGGTGAAAATAAAGACAAATTCTCCAACATTTGGATATTTTTTTTATTAAGTTGGTTCTAAGCTTTCAGCTCCCATGAGCCATCTTCAGAGAGGTTACAGGGATGTTAACATAAAAAGATCCACCATCAAAAATGATTTTTTCTTGTGCTGACATAAAACTTTGCTAAGCAATGATAACCGTTACCAAATAGCAAATGCATTTTGCAAATTTGTAATGCGGTTCTAAGAGATCTTGAAATGTTAACAGAACCATAAATTTAAATGCAATGTAATGTTATGACCAGATTTAAACTTGAATTTAAAAAAAATAAAATACAAACTTATTTACTCCCCATGTTCATCATTTTCAGTAAATTAAATATGTTTGCAGATAGAATAAAAAATATAGTTTTAAAGTATGCTATATATATATATATATATATATATATATATGTGTGTGTGTGTGTGTGTATATACACACACACACACACACTGCTTGCCTTAAAAGACATTATCTGCTTGAAATAAGCACAAAAACAATGTTTTTTTTTTGTAACATCTAGGCAAAAAGTACATTTCTACCTACCCACCAACATACACGGATGAAGGGTCATATCCAGAGTGCCAACTTTTAGCCCACATTTTAAAACTGGAAATGTTATTAATTTCAGAAAAAAAATTTAAATGTCTTTTAAAAGAAAAAAATACTCAAGCTTTACAGACAGACATTGAATAAAAATCCTAAAGAGTGAGATAATGGTGAATTTTGTCAGAACTTGTACGCTTGATGTTTTTTTGTTCATTTGATTTCTTGCAGATGTTTTTTTTTCCTCCTACTTTGTATAAACAAGAGTTCAGATAAAATCTTCAAGGTCATGAATAATTTAAAAATTTGACCAAGTTCAAATTAGTGATTTTCTTCACAGCTGTTTAAAAGTTTACCATTTGCCTTGTAATGTGTCGGCATCTCTGCTGAGAAAGTCACACAAACTCATACATTATGTATAAGGACAGATGTCTTTTGTAAAATGACACCATATGGAACAGGCGCCATTAAACAACTAAGTAGGTTTGAGTCTTGTTTTGTTCCATTTTCAGAAGTTTATAAAAAAAAATTCAACTCAAGGCTGACTTTTATCAAGAAAACTGGTTTCTAGGCAGCAAAGGACTAGGCAAGCAGAAATAAATATGATGCTGATGATGTTGATCCCACCTCTGAATTGGTTAAGTACAACATTTGTTTAAAAGTTTCTGCTAAAGTTCATTAGCACATTACATGTTTATACTGAAGACTATTTCCAGTGTAACTCTGGGTTCATAAAATAGGCAGAAGAAGTTTTAATAAAAGTGAAACATGTTAAATTGAGACAGAGTAGGACAGATTGGGTTCTATAGCCTTGGTCGGCAACCAGTCTAGTGCAGAAAGCAATGGCAACCTACTGCGGGATAATCTTCTGCCCAGTCAGTCATGTCTCTTTTGAGACATGATTGCCCAAGCGTATCACGTATGGCACTTAACTGACTGACTGACTTCCTACCTTGTTCTTCATTTATTTTATCATGTATATGTCTGTACGCATGTGTGTGTGCGTGTCTATCAAGCATTGTTTTAAATTAATGTTTTGGACATTGTAAATTTTTCTTCATTCCTTATTCACTCAGATATATATATATATATATATATATATATATATATATATATATATATCCGAGTGAGTATAGAATGAGGAGAGAAAAGAAAAAAAATTTTTTTCCCGTACAAAACATTAATTTAAAACAGTGCTCGATATATGATGTATAGAGCTGTGAATATTTATTATAAATTATGTTTTAGAACATGTACATAATGTCTTCTATATATGTCCTATATATAGAATTTATTTTTATTCTAATTTATAAAATTACGTTTAATGAATTTACATCTTTGTATTGCTTTTGAATATCCTTTATTTTATGTTTTATAAATAATATTTCTGTTTGTGTATGGAATTTTATCATTTTTTTATAAAATGCCAAAAGATTTGAGCTGCAACATTGTAACCTATGTCAATATCTGTCTGAAATTCATTTCCACCCCAAATATAAAATCTCTTAACCTTTTTTCATTGGCTCTTTCCTCTACATTTTTTCACTTATTTTTCTCTTCACTTTCTATTTCTTCTGTATCTTTTCTTTTCCTCTTTTTCTCTTCTTGATTTCTCATTATTTTCTTCCCTCTTTCTTTCTTTATTAATATCTTTTTACCACCAACAGAGAAAGTTTTTTTCCAACACTAAATGAAAGTGTTGTTTCCATATAATCAAAAACATTTTTCAACAAAAACATTTATTACCATCACTTAACTACTTGATATGACATTGTTCTTTCAATGTTGAAGCAAAATGAATAATTTTGGAATAGTTTTTCACATGTTCTAATGCAATAATTAATAATTATATATAATTTATTTGTTTGAACATTATTTTTAATTGATACTCATATTTGAGTAGATATTCTGTCTTTAATCAAACAGTATATTAAACAAGTATTGATTAAAAATAATGTTCGAACAAATAACTTAAATATGTCAGTTGTTAAAACCATTTCGTTAATCTTCGGGACTTTCTATAACATTACATATGTGTGTATGTATGTGTGCACATTCTGAAAATGATGGGTAGCAAGAACTTACCAGCTGAAATAAATTATAGTTTATAACCACATTAGATGATGTGCTGTGTTTTCCTCCATGTATATTATATTGCTCTGGATAATACCTATTGAGATCTCTTTAATAGTTTATATTTAATAGATTTTTTTTATTATCCTTTCTGTTTATTGACACAACATAATTATCTAATTACACATATGAGTATTTGTGTGTTTAATTGTGATAATGTTTAGTGTCATGGTTGTTGTTTTTAAGTGGTTTTACTGATAAAATGTATTTTGGCAAGCAGCTTCTTTTTTATCCTAAAGTGCTCAATATTGGGATGTAGACAGAGTGTTGATAAGTTAAAGAGTTTGTCTCTTGACCAGAGCAGATTCATGCAAACTTCAAAGTTTCATGAGGACACCATTATGATGTTCTCACTCATGAGGCTGTTTGTTTTCATATATATATATATATATATATAAAATACACACACACACGAGTGAATAAAGATCAAAGGAAAATTTACAACATCCACAACATTCATTTAAAACAGTGCTCGATATATAACATAGAGCTGTGAATACCCACCCCACTTTTTTCAAAAGTCTAATGGACAATTTACAAGACTTATTCCCTTATCGCTAACCCCCACCAACATCCCACACACAACTCACCAAATATAAGAAAAGAGGCTTTCCATTCCTATCCCCACCACCTGATGAGACATTGTAATTTCAATGTCGAAACAAAATGTACAATTTGTAGTGGATAAAAAAAATTTGTACATGTTCTTTATATATATATATATATATATATAGTATTGTAATAGTTGTTACAATGGTTTATAAATTCATAGACTATGAATTTATAAACCATTGTAACAACTATTACAATATAACGCTCTACGTTGTATCAAGCACTCTTTATGAAATGCATGAACACCAGGTAAAAAAACCGAAGAGTTCCACAACTTTGTTACAATACTATATACATTAGTCATCCACATACATACCTGTTTCACTGTATCAAAGCTCATCAGTGTGGCTAGACACACACATACATACAAAAGGAAATTATATTCACCCACAATTTGTGATATCTGCATGAGATTTGTATATCTCGAGTCTTATAAAAGTCTAACATGCAACATCAGAACGTGCAATAGTTCTGTTGATGAGCAAAAAAGTTATAACAATTCTCAACACATTATTTAATGTTGATATAGAGTTAAGAGGTTCTTGCTAATGTTATTTTAAACAAGTTAATTTAGCAAAAGACATTTCACATTTTTTTCTGATGAAATAATAGCCTTTCATTATGCCTGTGAATACAGCTAACTGTAAATAGTCTAAATGTTGACTGAACACAACACTAATATAACTTGATATACTAGACAAACATGCTTAATGGATTCAATACATAAATTTAATCTATACTTATTTATAAATGAAACTTTGTGTGTGTGTATGTGTGTGTATCCGTTACCTATAGACTCCAACACGGCTTCGTTATGTAAGCATTAACTTTTGCAAGCCATTTTTTACCCCAGTCCACCACAGACTGAATGTCTTTCTCAATATAAGCAGCGAAGTTATCTTTGTTCGCCTTGCCAGATTTCTTACTGAGGTGGGAGTAAATGGTGGTATCAAATCAAATGAATCTTCCTTTGAAAATAGTTTTATACTACAACAGATCGTCTAAAAATCTAAACTTATTTATAAATAGAACTTTGTCTGTGTGTCCGTTACCTATGGACTCCAAAACGGCTGAACCGATTTTCTTGAAAATTTACACAGTTGTACTATAAGCATCTGCGAGTGTTATTAGCTATGTTTTGTTTCAAGGTACCCCCGATAAATATTGAAAATCGATAATCGAAAAAATCGGGTTATAGAAGGAGTGGTCCGATTTTAATCAAATTTGATACACTCATAGACAAAGACATAAGAAACGATATTCAGAAGTTTCAAGGTTGCAGTTCTTACAATTGTGCAGAAAATTTGATATCGATACCAGGAAATCAAAATTTGACTTACATCCATTCATTTTTCTTTCAGTCTACAATTTCGCTTTAACTGGAAAAAACTATTGCTTTTTAGTCTTTCGTGCCAACATCCGAAGAGTCTGAGCTCCAGAACCATGGATTAGTTTTAAAGCTTTCATTACACCCAAGCAACACCGGGCTATACTGCTAGTACTTTATAAATATTTCATATCAGTGGGGCAAAATGTCAGCATTCACAGATGAAAAAAAAAAAAAAACATTTCTTTTTTTAAAGAACTGAGAAAAGAGAGACAACAGATTAAAAAAGAAATTATTTTGAAGATTTTAAAATTCACTTTAAAATGTTCATACAGTATTTTCAGTGAACAATTTCTTTTTATTTAAATACCATAGCCTCAAACAAAACTGAGCAGTTAATGTTACTTTTTATTAATTCAGTTTTTTTTTATTTAATTTTTAGTTTGTCAGTGACAAATTAAATAAAAAAAGTTTCTAAAATGCTAGAAGCATACATTGTAGAATTTTGTGATTGAAATTCATAACGCCTCAAAAGAATACAGGATGAAATCAATTTTTGTCACCAAACCTTGAATCAGTCTGGAAACAGATGCATATTTCAAAAGAACTGTATGTATCTTTAGAGCTGATCTCTGTAGCGTAAACTAGAAGATCATTTTACAGTTTTGAGCAATCAAAAGGTAAACCTTTTTCATTCAAAGTATTTTTTTCGATGCAGAACGTATGTCAATGGCACAGATTGAGAAGGGGTAAAAAAAAAAAAACTACTTTATAATTTAATTGAATTAAAAACAGTACCCACTGAGTTTGTTAAAATAATTGTTTATAAATTTGATCTCCACTTTTTTATAGTGGAAGGGTCAGTGTCGTCATCATGTGATGGTGGTGGCAGGGTCAGTGTCCAACCCTTGAGATTCATTTTTATATTCATGTGATTCAAGAGAAGAAAGTTGACAGTATTTTTGTCTACTAGTCTGTCACATCTCTTATTGGTGTGCATATCTAAAGAGATGCCATTTGTGTCATACCTTTGATGGCATACAGTAATGTTTCACATTGGGTGATGTTGAGGAAATGTTGAGGGACAATAACAAAGTCATTAAGTGGAAGTTTATTCAGAGGAAACCTTAGTCCATGAAGGCAGTCAGCAAACAGATGATGATTTTTGTAACTGAGACTGATAGTGGAGTTTTTTGAGATGACGAGGCTCAGACATGTTAATAAGAAACTGATGTTTCATGTTCATGATGATTGAAAATGTCTATTGTCTAAAGATTTCTTGGAAGATGAAATTAAGAATTGACTGCTTTGTTGGGTAAACACATATATGTAAACAAACAGTTTAAATCAAATGCAACAATCAAGAAGTCTGTCTCAACATTTATGAAGATATATATATATATATATTTCTTTGTGAGCAGGATGCATACTTTAGATCAGCATTTCCCAACCAGTGCACTCTGGAAAGTAATCAAATATGCTTCAGGTTAACAGAGAATAATTTATTAATTATTTTTATATTTAAAAAAAAATAATCTTTATTTCTAAAAAGCTAGAGACATGAAGCTATCTTATGTTTTAAAAATAAATGCTTATTTTAGAAGATTTCTTTATTATTTCCCAATTTTCAAATTTTTTAACTAATTTTTCTTTATCAAAGTTTCAAATGCACCCCAGAGTTGTTTTTTTTTTGTTATTTTATAAGTACACCCTGAAGTAAAAAAAGGTTTAAAGTCATTGATCTAGATAGGTATATCCTCTACTGTATTAACATAAATAAAATAAAAACTGACCATATATGAAAGGAGATCACCATCCCCTATGTTAAAAAGTTGAAATAATTTATAGAGACCACCACTGTAAACTTCATAGACTTGATGAATTGGTGCATATGCCAGGTCATAAAAATCTCCTAAGCTGACCAAGCATAGAAATAAATACAATATGGGAACTAGTAGTCATTGTTTAAAACAAAATACTCACAGATGAATGAACCTGAAGACATATTCTTTGAAAGGGGGTTGTTGTTGTTGTTTGAGACAAATAAGTAAGTAAGCTGATACTAAGCAGTTCATACATTTGTTCAGTATCTACACACATTTTGTTTTCCATGGTTACACTTATCCCAGCCTATCCTCGGTTGTTCCAGTTCAATTTTTTTTTTTTTTTTTTAATGACAACAGTCAATTTATTTGGTACAAACTAGAGATATCTAAATCTGGTGGAACCAATTGCTTGCAATTGTTTTACAACACCAAAGTTCAGAGTTCTTCAAACATTGACTAATTAACGCCAAATAAACAGTTGGTTTTGAGTAAGAAGGTAATGTAGAATTTAGCAGAGGGGGTATTTTTTTTTGTAATTAATGAGAAATACTGTGATAAGTTATCATATATATATATATATATATATATATATATATATATTTATTTTACATTTAATGGAAGCTATTAATAAATTTTTTTTTATTTTTTTTATTTGTAAATAAGTTATTATGCAACCTAGGTTTTTACCATGTGGTATCTTCAGGTGATTTGCAATAACTGACTTTACCATTTTTTTTTTTTTTGAAGAACACTCATGTAACAATTTTTTATAAACGAGCAATTTTCAAAAATTAGCAGTTATAACATTTTCAACCATGGTTGTATAACCCTAATAGCTATTTTATGGTATGGTTGCACTTAGTCATATACATATGTACATACATATAAACGTGTGTGTAATATATATATATATATATATATATATATATATATATATATACATACATACATACACACACGTTTCATTAAAAACAACCGACAAAAAAGATTTTATTAATTTTTAAATTAATTTTTCCAGTATACTTACATATTTAATTTTTGCTAGAGATAAGGAGTGTAAAAATGTTCAATAATTTTTTTTTACACTCTTTATTGCCAGCAAAAAGGAAACATGTAAAAATACTGGAAAAATTAAATCAAAAATTAATAAAATATTCCTTACTGGTCATTTTTAACGAAACATGTTTAAATGAAAAATTGCTGCTCAAATGTGTGTGTGTGTGTGTGTGTGTGTGTGTGTGTGTGGAGTTGTGATAATGTTTAGCACCAAAATTTTTTTTTTCAGTTATTTCTGATATCCATAGCTTCAAGGTTATTGCATGTATTGTTGTAGAACTCACCATGAGCTTATTCAGTCATTAACTTAATCCAGGTTAATCAGAAAATTCAAATAGGAAAGCTGAAATTTTTTACAGGTAATTCTTTTTTTTTTTTTTATTCTTAATATTACAATATTTTGGCTGTTGATCCAAGTAACCTTCAAGGAATTTTAAGTGAACCCTTTATTTAATTTACAGAAGTAGATTGTTCTTGTTCAACTGCCGATGTCTAGGTTAATACTAGCTGTCTATGCCTCAATTATTGCTTGCCTTATTTTCACCAAGTTCATATTAGCTGGCCAAGGGACTGAACTCACAATTGCAATCCCACCAAATTCACAAACATTTTAATCCACTTGACCATTGTCTTGCAGGACAAATTCTTAACTTACAACCTGGAGCCTTAAATTTGACATTCTTTCCTTTCTGTTGCCAATGAAGCTGCCACTGTCTACTTACCCAGAGCTAGGGAAAAATAGATTCATGACTCCACAAGGGATTTAGTGTGAAAGCAAGAGAATTAAGTGTAATTTGAATTTAACTTGACATTTCTTTATCCAAACTGATAAACATACACTACCCACACATACCTATAGGTAACATCTACAAGATGATAATGATGATATACTGATTTATAAACAAATTGCATTAAGAGTATTATATTCAGAGTTTATAAGACAGGTATTTGAGTAGTCGGCACCATAAATCTGTGAGTTGGATTAAAGACTACAATTAAATAAACCAATGGTGACACTAAGTTGTCTGCTTTGAATTGTACTAATTAGTTAATGAAGGGATATCCATGATTTCAAGGAAGATAGCTGTCAGCAATGTCAAGTACTGATTACATGCTCCAAATACTGTGTTTTTTTTGTTTTGTTTTTTTTCAGCTACCTCTTTACAGCCATCTCCTCATCATCACCCTCGCCTCCCAGAACTCTCTCAGGCAATTATATTTTCCTATTTACTTTTTACCACCACCTGCTTAGTTATTGATTTTCTTCTTTCTCAATGAACTTAGTCTCTTGTAATGCTATTTTCAAACCCTGTAAATCTCCTAGAGTTTTCTTACATTTCAATTTATAAAAAGCCTTTCTAGCAAAACAAACATTTTTACTTTTCCTTCTGAATGTACCATAAGTTATATCTCTTGCCATTTTTATTAGTTTACGAACATTTAAAGATTATTAGTAGTACAAAAATTATTTATAGCAAAATATGTTCTCACACCCTGATTGAGCACACTGGAAGAATGATAGGCTTTGATAAAACAGTGGCTACTCTAGCATCTACACATCGTTCATTCAGTAATGAATTAGAACAATCTCAGCCACTGGCATGTGTGTACATGATATATCACAAGCTAAAAGTCTGCCTTCTTCTACCGAGCGCCCATAGCTCAACTGACGCCAAATCGGTTGGGTTTCAATCCTGGCTAAAAAGCAATCAGATGTCTAACCGAACTGATGAGCTGTGATACAGCAAAACAGATATGTCTGCCGATGACTATATATATATATATATATATATATATATATATATATAGTGTTGAGTTATGATGATGCTTAGTATCAAGATCACTGTTTTTTAAGTGGTTTACAGATAAAAAAAAAATGTTTTGGCAAGCAGGTTTTTTTTGTAAAGTGCTCAATATTGAGATAAAGATAGAGTTGATAGGATTCATATAAATTAGTGTGTCACTTAAGTGAGCAGAGTTATGCTAACTTCAAAATTTTGTGAAGGCACCACCATGATATCCTCACTCCTCAGAGCTTTCTTGTTTTTTATTCCGTGTGTGTGTGTGCGTGTGATATTTACCCTACTCCCCCACTGGAGCGAGATGTGACACAAGGTCTTTTTCAACGTGGGGAGCCCGATCGCATATGGACGGAAAAAGGAACAAAAATTCCCTAGCCCCCTCAACTGCCGGTTGAGCTGGCCCCGGTGACGAGCACCTGGTCCACCCCTCTGCTGCAATGGGGTGGCACAGCCACGGGACACTGTTCCCTGGTACTGAACATCTACTCAGTGTAATTTTTCTCAGCTGCAACCCTGCCCTCACGGAATGAGTTACAACTGAGCCGCACTGTCTTCGAGGACAGAGACACAACTTTTGGTCCCTACTTGACACAAAAATGTGCCAGGTAAGTGTGTTTGTGTATATATAATATTTTTATAAGTTATTATAATAAAATCAGTTTACTGCCTCACAAGAGATATCATGCTTCAGTACCACTTGTTAGTACCTCATCAGGTAATGAAATATTTTACTATTAGAAATTGATTATATATATATATATATATATATATATATATATATAGATAGATAGATAGATAGATATTATATAGATTGGTAACACATCAGTCAATAAGTCCTGGTCCTAACTAAGAAAACAACTTTTACGCAAAATTCAACTTTATCCATCAACCTTCTAGGGTGATACATTAATTCTAATGCTTCTCTAACAATTCGATGTCATTTTTTGTAGAACGATTTGTCTTTGGCCTCAAAATATGCCTCAGTTTCTGATATTACTTCTTCATTGGAGCCAAATCTCTTTCCCGGGATCATTCTTTGAGGTCTGTAAACAGCTAGTAGTTGCAAGGGACCAGATCTGGAAAACAGAGTGGATCAGAAGCAATTCAAAGTGCAATTCATGTAGTTTGGCCATCAGTGTGATCAACTCGTGATATAGTGTGTTGTTTTGGTGAAAGATCACTTTCTTCTTCATTTGTGATCATTTTTTTTGTGATTTCTTCCTTCAAACGTACCAATAATACTATATCCGCTATTGATGGTTTTTTCTTTCTCTAGGTAATCGATGAACAAAATACCATGCACATCCGAAAATACTGAGCCCAAAACCTTGCCTGTTGATGTTTACCTGGTCGCTTTAAACTGCTTTTCCCTGCTGCTGTCCACTCAGCTGACTGCCGATTTGACTCTAGAGTGAAGTGGTGGATTCATGTTTCGTCCACTGTCATATATTTATGCAAAATTTCCTTGTTGCATTGAAACAGTTACAAACAACTCTGAATTGTTGACGCATTGTTGTGTTTGATCAACTGTGAGCACCCACTTTTAATAAAGCTTTGTCCTTGACAATTGTTCATACTAAATGGTGAATATACTGCCTTCTGATATATTCAACTTCTCTGCTATCTCATGCAGCTTCAATTTACGATTGGCCAAAATGAGTTTGTGGATTTTTTTTGGTGTTTTCTAGTACAAATGCCAATTTTGGGTGACCTGAGCATCATTTGTGCTTGTATGGCCACATTTAAAGTCAGCATACCATCTTTTAACCATTGTTTTTGACAGAGCAGATTCCAAATAACATTAATCAAGCCATTGCTTTGCTTAAACAGTATTTCGCCCCCCCCCCCATAAAAAAGCAATGCTTTATCAACATGAAATTCAGATTTTTTTTCATTGTTTTGAAAATTTGCAACAGTAGCTTCACTTACATAATTTATTTGTAAACTAATAATCCAATTGAGCCCAAATTTTGTCATGTGCCATTTGAAAATTCTTCATAAAAATCATATGGATTTTTTTATTGGTGGTGACATCTGTCAGGCCTGGAACTTATTGAGTGACGTGTTAATTGTCAGCTGATTCTTGACAAATTTTCAAAGCATAATGTTAAGTTTCTGTTTCTAAGGAGACATGGTCAATAAATAGTGATTTGACCCAAATGATTTCGAGTTCAATACCTGGCCACAGAAGAGGTGAACAAAAACTTGGAGAACTGAGGTATCCAGAAAAGGCATGACACATGGAACTACAATCTACCCCAGTGGACTAAGAGACTGATACATTGTGAATATGACAATAAAGATGAAGACAACAGTCCAAACATTATAAATAGTGTAAATGTTCAATCAGTTTCAATAAGATTCAACATTTTGTGTGTGTGTGTGTGTATATATATATATATATATATATATATATATATATATATATATATATATTAATTATATATGTAATAGAAATAAATAAATATTGTCAAAAAAATACATTTTTAAACTTATAACTTTTTTGTAGTTTTTCCTATATATATATTAAAACAGTATACATGGATCATCATTATGCTATATATATATATATATATATATATATAATCCAAGAATGCCCATCTATCAGGGCAGCTAGTTAATCCCTGTTGCAAATGCCTGCTCAGGCACATTTGTACCTGTATGACATCCTCAGAGCTCACCTGTGATTTATACTGCAACTATGCTGAGCCAAGACCTCCACTATATTACCAATATAATAATATGGTAATATAGCAGAGGTTGTGGCTGAGCAAACCTTAGTTAGTTTCTGGGAGATAGCACATTATCTGGCTTGATCAACAGTTTGAACAAGGTTAGTATACTCAAAATCTCAGTCATGATGACTTGCAACTTTGAACTAGCTCAACCAATGACAGCTCCTAAATAGTTCTGTCAACTCAATTTTACTCACAAGGCTTGGGTCAACCTGTTGTATAGTTTTCAGACACTTTCCAAAAGTGTTGCATGCTGGGATCACCTCCTCCAGACCAATAACATCAAGAAATCCCCTTCCTGACAAACCGAACCTGGTGAGATTCAAACTCAGGCTTCATGGTCAGAAAATAAAAATTTTAACAATTCAACCATGTAGCCACTGAGATTATATATATATATATATATATATATATATATATATATATATATATATAAAACAAGTTTAATTGAATACAACTGAAAAGGACAATAGAAAAAGTAGTTTCAACCACCTCAGTTATTTTCATGAACAAATGTGGTGTCTGTGTGGTAGGTAGATTCCTTTGTTTACATCCTGATATTTGAAAGCTGAAAGTCTGAAGTAGTCATGGTCTCGTGTCCAATGGTTATAGGGAATGAGACCACATCAAAAAGAATGTTATATATATATATTAGTTGAATATATGGATCAGAATCCGACAAGATGAATAGAATAAATAAAAAACAAGTAGGAAAAAAGTGTCTTTAATCTAACATGTTTCACTTATAACAAGCTTCTTCAGAGATTTTTTTCCTACTTGTTCTTTATTCTATATATATATATATATATTTTTTTTAATTCAGATACTTCAATCCAAGGGATTTTTATTTTATTATTTATTTTTTAATTTCTTTGCAATCTATTTAAAAAGGAAAAGTTGACTAATTTTTCTCCAGTTTCTGAAAGGTTTTTTCTGTTGCTGAGGTGATGTGTCGTCCCCCGTGGGGATCTTCAGATCGAAATGGCCATTCAACATCTTTGAATTAATCTTTTTTAATATATATATATATATATATATATATATATATATATATATATATATATGAAATTTGTTATATATATTATATTATTTATATATTATATATGTCTGGAACTTATTTGAAAGCACTCAATATCAGTGATAACCAATTTTTTTTAAAAATTGGTCAGTTTGTCTGATGATCGCAAGAGTGTGAAATCCAGGGTTACAAACTCACACACACACTACCGACCATAATTTTTAGACCACTCCAGTGTTTTTTTTAAAGAAAATGATGTAATTCATCCTAATTTTAGCATTTATTGTCAAGTGGATAATTCTAAATGAAAACAGAATGGTTCTTTTGTTATTACTTTGTAAAATTTTACAAGTCAGCCACAAAGCTAGTCAATAAGAAGAGGAAACCAGTATGGGGAAGAGAGCACAAAAACTGGACACCAGAACAGTTCATTTGATGCACATGCTACTGTGCAGTATTAACAAAAGAACCATTCTATTTTCATTTAGAATTATCCACTTGGCAATAAATACTAAAAATAGAATGAAATGCATAGTTTTCAATCTACAGGGTGCGATGGGTAAATTGTCGCTATTTGCCTTGTAAAATCTTGCAAAGTAATAATAACAAAAGAACCATCCTATCTTCATTTAGAATTATCCACTTGGCAATAAATACTAAAAATAGTATGAAATACATCATTTTTTTTAAAAGTGGGATAGCCTAATAATTATGGCCAGTAATGTGTGTGTGTATATATATATATATATAATGAAAAAAGCTGTAAAAATTGAGAAGATAATAAAAAAATTATCTAATTAATATAAAATATTAAATAAAATAAATAAAAATAGAGAGCTCAAAGCAATGTTTATGATGACAAATGTTTAAGATAGCAGCACTTCCAGCCAGAAAACGCCCATACAAACTCTCAAAACAGGAACATAGTAAATATATATGTAACTAAATAACACAGTCAAGTGCCATACATGATACATACTTGAGTGATCATGTTTCAAAAGAAACATGACTCATGAGGCAGAAGATTTTCCTACAGTAGTTTGACATTACTTTCTGCAGTAGACTGGTTGCCAACCAAGGTTACAGAACCCAATTTGTCCTACTATTTAACCTATAGCTGAAGGAAGAAGAGATGGATTCATATCTTTCCCAAGGGTATTTTTGCATAAGTGAATGAAAAAAAAATTCACTGGAATTCAAACTTGGCTCTTCACTGCACCACAATGCACAAAAATATGAAGTCAGCCAAAAACAAGCAAAAATTGATGCATTTTTTTTTTTTCATAAAAAATAAACTGGACAAAACCATTAACAAAATGTTTAAAATGGTAATCTGATAATGTTACATTTCTTTTAAATGACTCATTCTTTTTGGATAGTTTAAGTATCCAGATATCAAGGATTTTGAATTATTCTAACATATTTTTTCAACTCCTGTCTCAAGGTGTCCAGATGATCAAGGAAGTCCTTAACCATAAAATAATGACAACATTTAATCTTGAATTGCATGACTTTTTCTGCATGAGTTGTCTAGGATTTTATAGATGAAAAAGTTTAAGAAAATTCTACTTTATAAATCATTACAATTAAAATATATCCAAAGAAATCTATCAAAGAACAAAAATAAAAAGCAATGCATAAACAGGTTAGTCTCACATTCGAATGGGGAGTAATTCAACTTTTGGTGCCAAATAATGTCTACTGTTATTATAACAACTGAACATATCATTACTAAGTCACTGTGCTTTACATTACACAAATCACATTCTTAAATAACCTCATCAGATTGAGATTTCATGTCATGCATGATGCAAAGTCGTTCAGAAACATGACCATGGAGGATGATGTATTTCACATGCATTCAATGGAGAAAAGCAAAAAGATAAGTTAGACCTTTATATTCATCTTATTTACACACAGTTTGTTTTTTTAATGTGCTTTAATGTGTTAGAAAAATTGTTTAGCAGAATATCAATTCATTTTATGCCAAAATTTAATTTCCTTCAGATCATAAGTAATTTTTTTTTAAAAATGTATTGCTGGTATTTTTATACTTTTCAAAGTGTTTTGACCCCAGTTTGGGAGTTCACCATTTGCCCATAGCTGGAACCCTAACAGGTGCTACCACCCTGGGTCTCTGTTTATCTGAGAATAACAGTAATAAGTGGTGGTTTCATACTTTTCTGCTGGATATAGTTTATCATCTTACACAAGATGGCGGATAATTTGTGAATTGAACCGCAGAGAGGACCATCCTTTCTTGTACCTTGTAGACAGAAATTAAAGAATCACAAACAAAGAACTGTACCAAAAACCAAAACCACATCACTTGAAAACCTACAACAGCAGCAACAACTAAAACAGATAGCAAATTTAACTAAAAAAAAAAAAATCATGACGTAACTCATATATTCATATTTCAACTTACTTTAAGGAAACCTTTATCAATAGTGAAGAGAGAGATAATAGCTAATCGTTAAGAAAGTCTAATGGCTTTAAGTGGCTTCAAGCAAATTAAATCATGTCTTGCTGAGGACAATCCTATAGCCTCAATCTTTTTGACTGAGGCTATAGAATCACAAACAAAGAATTGTACCAAATAACAGAAACCACCTCGCTTGAAGACAACAGCAGTAATAACTAAAATGTGTAAAATAAAAAGAAAATAACAATCAAAATATTAAATGTTCCAGACTACTTCAAACAAAAGGTTAGGAAAGAAACACCCATCAATAATGATGACCATAGAGCTATATTAGATCTCTATTATCATCATTATTGATGGGTAGAGCTACTGAACTTGAGAAACCTATTTTCCTGAAAAGCTGTTTTAATAGGATTTTATAAATTTCAACCAACAGCAGCACAGTCTCCTCAGTCAATGAATTGAAAATATTTCTTTATAAAAAAAAAAAAAAAAAAAAAAAAAAAAAAAAAAAAAAAAACTAGAGGTTGCCATTACTTATAATAAAACCTGAAAACCAAATTGATATTTTCCAAATGAGTTTCTCCAAGTTAAACTGCCCACCAAGTTTTCTCATTCTTAAAATATCTTGACTGAGCTCATTCACTAAAACCTGAAAACCAAATTGATATTTTCCAAATGAGTTTCTCCAAGTTAAACTGCCCACCAAGTTTTCTCATTCTTAAAATATCTTGACTGAGCTCATTCACTCTGCAACAATCAGATTTAAACAGACCGAACACTGAACTTCACTTGTGTAGCTACAATAACAATCAATAAACATCCCTACTTCTCTTGTAAAGAATGCATTGTCATGGTGACAAAGAATTCTACAACCAAGTATAAAAATTCAGTAAGAGACAATAACACAGTATAAGGCAAGGTGAAAGAGGGTTCCATTGTGCACAAAACATGCAGTTCTGCAACAAAAGTCTGCACATTTGGCCATCAGCAGACACGGGTGAAGCACAGTCACTGTTAGTTATATATATATATAAGCAAGTGACAGGCAGAATACAAATCTCTGAACACCACAAGACAGCTGTTACTCTTGCTTGAGCAGCAAGTTTCCAGTTTAAAGCAATACACGATATGACTACAAAGACAGCAGTCTGTTTCAGGATTAAAACTAAGTTGAATATTTCATTAAAAAATGATGCATCTTAAAAAAAATCAAATACTGAAATAGATAACTTGCTAATTAATACATAACATGTTGTTGAAACAGAATGACTAACTTGTTACACATAGAACTGACATGGTGCTAAAAAAAAAAAAAAATTCAATTTTACTGAATTTGTCTATACTTCTTAGATGAGGGATTATTTAAATTGTTCAGACTGTTGTCCTCATCTTTATTGTGATTATGATGTTTTAGCCATTGTACTGGCATTCTTCAGGTTCTAGGAATTTCAAACAGAACTCTTTATTTCAATTGAAATAAAGGGTTGTGTTCAGTTCACGAAAAAAAAAAAAAAAAAAGGAGTACAATAAAATTTTTGGTTAATCATATCATTTTTGACTGCACCTGCAGCCATCACAGTTTAATATTGAATGTGAAAGATTTTTACTGTTTCTTCCTCATTCTTTACCCTCACACAAATCTATCTTTTACTCCAGCCAGATGATGACAACTATAAGGGGTGTATGGCTGAAAAAAATTTTCTACTTTGTCTTCTTAATGTATTAATAAGAGTATATATATATATATATATATATATATACATACACACACACACACGAGTGAGTACAGAATGAAGAAAGAATTTTTTCCGTCCAAAACATTAATTTAAAACAGTGCTCGATATATGATGTATCAAGCTGTGAAAATGCAAGTTCAGACTTTTTAGAAACAACTTTGCCTAAATACAATAATACCCGAATAAACACCCCGATCCCGCTAAAATAAAAAAATTTAAAAAACAAAAATAAAATACAAAATATGCCGTACTGAAAAATTAAAAATTAAAAATAAAAAACACCCCACCCCTATCTAAGGAACCCTAAGAAAAACAGCCTCGCCACTAAATGAAAGAGAATAAATAAAATTTGTCTGGTAATAACAGACACAAATAAATCAAACACTAGCTAAGAAAGACGACTAAAAATTCTTAAGGTCAACAAGCAAGATAAGTTCCCAATCACACACACAAAAACCCCACGCAAACACACAAAACTGACCAAGTAATCAAACCCCTCCACACTCCAATCTCTGCGAAATTCTAACCAAAAGATATACCCCACCAATAAAAACAAAAACGTACACTCCAACAGATAATACCATTAATCAACAATTTAGCACTTACACACCAGGCTCTTCAAAAGTCTAACAGACAATACAAGACACATTCCCTTCATTATTAATAACCCCAACCAACCTTCCACAACAACAATGAACCAAATATAAGGAGCAGACGAATTCAGTTTTGCTTTTACCTCCCGAGGAAACGTTGGGCACTCAACATTGAAACAAACATGATTGTAGAGGACATATATTAAAAAATAATGTACATGTTCTAAAACATAATTTATAATATATATATATATATATATATGTGTGTGTGTGTGTGTGTGCGTGCGTGCATACAAAATCATGATGGTTTTAAATAATTTTAAAAAAAAAAAAAAAGATCAATTTTTTACAGATAGATAATTCAAGAAATTCTATAGAGAGATAATCCAATTTATATTTTTATATAGAAACGTTCAAATATATAATTAGATGTTAAAAAATTTGCAGACTGACCCATATCCAAAAATCTTACCAAACGATCAAACATTTAAACAATCTTTTTATGGTTCCATGGTTGGATAAAAAAATTTTCAGCATTTCCTTTTACAAAAATATGTTGAACCAATTCCTAAAATAAAATCTTCAGGCAACTAGATTTTTTTTTCATACAACACATGAAAAAAAAAAAATTAGAATCATTTAACTTTTTAGAATTCATTTATAAGGCTTTGTAAAAAATATTTTATTCAGAATAATCTCCAATCACCTTTTGACAATATTTTGCAAATAGAAAATTGCCTACAATTTGATAGAAATAGATTTACAAAACAGCATGTTCATAATGTGCATTTCTAAGATCAAATTTTATTATTAACCAGTTTCATCATCTGTAACAAAAATATTTTAAAATTACTAAGTCATTCAGTTTACACAACATGAATTATAAATAATGCAATTGATGAATGCAAAAATAAAAACCTTGATTTATCAGTTTAAAATGAAGAAAAATGAATAAACCAGCAAAAAAAAAAAAAAAAATATATATATATATATATATATATATATATATATATAAGGAAGTGAAAGAACAGGTAGATGTATTGTTCTGAAACATGAAAGTTTTTGTGTAGCACTATAATGCTTTTATAAACCATTGTAATAACAAAATTTATATATATATATATATGTTTTTGATGGGACAAAACCGTATTATGATGTTAAAGGTAAGAAAAGTTTTTCTATAGGCCATGATAAATTTTAACAAAAAAAAAAAAAATAGTCAACCAGTTTTTTCCCCTCATCAGAGCTGTAAACGGGGGGAAAAAAATTATGAGAAGAAAGTCTGATGTAGATTACATGAATGAATGGACAGGGAAGAAATAATAAAGTTATGAGATCTAAAGATGCTAGAGACACAAAGAGAGGGTCACCTGGACCTGATGAACAGCGTCTCCAACACCTTAAGATAGAATAACGAGTGAGCTCTGGCCAAAACAGAAAACCAGTTCACACTAAGATCCATAGCACCGGTCATATTATTTATCAAGTATCTGCAATAGAAATTCTTGTTGAGTATTTTACAGGCACATGTTGTTTAATCCTAACATCCAAACACTTTTAAAATTTATCATGGCCTATAGTAAAACATTTCTTGCCTTTAACACCATTATATATATATATATATATATATATCACAGACTAAACATTTGTTGCTTCTTTTTTTTATTGATTCATTTCCTACAGATCTTGTAGGTTATTTAAACCCAGAAAATATTTTTTTGATTGTAAGAATTATTTTAGAGTGTGGGGAGATAATAATGTTTTAGTGATAAAAGTCTTACTAATTAACCCATAGTTGGGGGAGAAAAGTGGATTTATACCTTTCCCAAAGGTATTTGCACATAAGTGAATATAAAAAACCCAACAAGAATTGGAACTTAGTTCTATGATTAGCAATTCTGAATCATGATCCATTACACCACCTGCACAGCCAAGCTTACAGCAACTGGCATTCCCAAACGATAACTCATCTAAGTAATGGCCAGGTTCAATGTTGCTTATCTTTGGTGATCATACATGAACTGGCCTATCAACATGAATATGGCCATAAGCCTACTAAACATTTGAGTAACAAGCAGGAGACAACTGAGGTTTCTAGGATACATAATAAGGAAAGAAGGTTTGGAAAAGTTGACACTCACAGGACATATTAAAGGCAAGATAGACAGAGGAAGCTTGGTTGGCAGAATGGAGATTAACTGTGATAATGAAAATACAAATATTATTAAAAGATGTGATCATCCATGTCCTAAAGTGACAGTGTAAAGAATATTTAATTTAAAAAGCAGTGTTGATAATTCATTTGTTTTTTTACTCATATTTCTTTCAATTTAATTTCAGCCACACTTTATTGCAACTTACATTATAATTATTCTATGGTTATTAATTACAAGTATGAGTCAGAAGTAAAGAATATGCCTCCAGTGAGTCATCCAAATCTAATCTGACAGCTTCAAGGCCTCATCAATAAAGAAGCCATTACAAGAATCTATTACCATTATACTAGCAGTATAGCCTGGCATTGCCCGGGTGTAATGAAAGCTTTAAAACTAATCCATGGTCATGGAGCTCAGACTCTTTGGACATTGGCACAAAAGACTAACTGGAAACAACTGTTGCTTCTTAAAGCGAAACCGTAGACTGAAAAAAAAAAATGAATGGATGTAAGTCAAATTTTGATTTCCTGCTATTGATATCAAATAAGTTTTTTTAGTCGTAAACTGAATTTTGAAGGCTAAATAAGTCCTCTGAGTAAATGGTATGATGGCTGAGACTAAGAACTACAATTATACCTACTTAGAGCCGAACCCGAAGCAAAAACTAAAATAAAAGGGCTGAAAAAATTACAGACATACAGGCAGATAAACAGACACATACACAAACATCTTGCCTTATATATATATATATATATATAAAAAATCGATTTTCTGCACTATTGTCAGAAATGCAACATTGAAATTTCTGAATATCGTTTCTTATGTCTTTGTCTATGAGTGTATCAAATTTGATTAAAATCGGACCACTCTTTCTATAACCCAATTTTTTCGATTATTGATTTTCAATATTTATCGGGGGTACCTCGACACAAAACCTAGCTAAGAACACTCGCAGACACTTATAGTACAACTGTGTAAATTTTCAAGAACATTGGTTCAACCGTTTCGGAGTCTATGGATAACGGACAGACAGACACACACAGACAAAGTTCCATTTATAAATAAGTTTAGATTAGATTTAGATACCCAATCCTTTCTGGACGAGGAACATCATTCTTCTCAATTTCATGTCCCTTGTAGCTTTAAGCAACATTTGACTCTTTATCGTCCCTCCTTGTCTTTGCTCTGTTACCTATTCACATAAACTCATAGGTGATCATGGTTCTCCACAACTTTCTATTCCTTGTAACTATCAATTCACAGAATCTCATTAGGCAAGTCATTTATTGATTTCCTTTACCCTACTCTAAATATCCTGTGAATATTAAATTTTCCAAGCCACTTTTCCTCATGTGTCCCAGGTATTTCAAATGTCTTTCTGATTCTTTGAATATCTTTTTAGTTCCTGTTTTCTTTAAAACTTTCTCATTGCTTATATGTTCTGTCCATGATAGATTCAGCATCCATCTGTAGAAAGAGATCTCAATTGTTTCAAGTCTCTTATTCATCTGAAAGGAAGGTGTCCATTCAGGTGGATAGATATGCTATAGCAATTTAGAATGTTTTCCTTTGTTTCTACAGACATTTTCTGATATCTTAAGACTTAGCTTAATTTCTAAGAGGCAGCTTTCACTGATAATGTGCTCTCAGACCTGTGTGCCACACTATCATTTTATTACACCATCCAGATAGATTTCTTTACCTGCTTGAATTTGATGACTCCAATTAGAAGCTCACCCTTCAGTTGCCTATTTTGATGATGACTGTACATTGTCTTCTTATAATTAATGTTCCATCTTTTTTCTTGCTTTTCTTTGCAACCTTATCACAGTTTTTTTTTGAGATATATATATATATATATATATAGATAGAGAGAGAGAGAGAGAGAGAGTTTACAATCAGCACATTAACATTTGCATATCTTATATTGTTATGATTATGGCTACCGATATTAAATCCTGGTAGGTATAATTCTCTTTGTATCTGTATAGTTGGGTTCAATGGGGTTTTGAATTCCAGTTCTACTTAGAGTTTATTTTCAAACCTTACTGTTTATAAATAATCAAAAAGATGATGTGGGAGTTACAATCAATAATGAACAAAATGAAGATAAAAAGAAATATAAGGCAAAAATTAAATCTTTAGATTTTTGGCACATGACTATTTAGCAGAAAAGCAACAAGTAATCACAATCATTTCAAAACCAATAAGGATACACTCAGCAAATAATTGTGGACAATGGAACAAGGTTTGCACATGAAATTGTACTGATAGAAACACTCTACATACCATAATACTTAAGGTTTTTAAATCTTTACTAAAACTAAACTTAATTATAAAACATTAATTCAGGATTCAAACTATTACCTCTTATTTGTCTTCTTTGTATTTGTAATATAATGACAAAGTTCTTAAAAAAAATAATGTACATTTATAGAACATACCTATAACTGAAGAGAGTGCCTTTGACAATTTACTAAATACACCCAAACCATTTAATGTACAGTCCTCAGGTTTAGTGTGTACACTTATTGTATCCAGGTAAATGTTTAAAGATAAAATAAACTTTGTTCCCATGAAGAAAGAAAGGTCTTAATTCTTTTTTTTTTGTTTCTAGATGCATATATCAGACACAAACAATGTCAAAATAAATATTTTTGAGAGAGAGGGAGAGATAGACAGACAGACATGAGAGAGAGGGAGAGATAGACAGACAGACAGAGGGAGAGATAGACAGACAGACAGAGGGAGAGATAGACAGACAGACAGAGGGAGAGATAGACAGACAGACAGAGGGAGAGATAGACAGAGGGAGAGAGAGAGATAGACAGAGGGAGAGAGAGAGATAGGGAGAGGGAGATAGATAGACAGAGGGAGAGGGAGAGACAGACAGAGGGAGAGGGAGAGATAGACAGACAGACAGAGGGAGAGGGAGAGATAGACAGACAGACAGAGGGAGAGGGAGAGATAGACAGACAGACAGAGGGAGAGGGAGAGAAAGACAGACAGACAGGGAGAGGGAGAGAAAGACAGACAGACAGAGAGGGAGAGAAAGACAGACAGACAGAGAGGGAGAGAAAGACAGACAGAGGGAATATATATTTCTTCATTTGTTCCACTGGGTTTAAGAAGGAGAAGAAATTGAATTAAAAATTGTTGTATTAAGAGAACCAGCTCATCATTTATAGTGACATCATCAGACATGAATCCCTATATATCATCTACAGGTCGATACTTCAGCTTTTAAATATCGTTTCTAATAAAACAAGTTAAAAGAAAAGTACCACCTATCCACCATTATAAAGTTTAACCAATGCCTTCACAACACATTTCTTCATGAGAACAATCTCTTAAAGAGAGGACAGGCATTATTTCACATAAATGATTACATTCATGAAAGTCATTGTCCTCTGCCTTGTAAATACCATCCTGAAATGTTAACATTTCAATTATCTCCCTTTAAATCTTGCTAACGAGAAGTAATAGTCATCAAGTGCAATGTGAAGACAATTGTTTAGACAAGACAGACTGGACCACTTTAAATCCTCAGCTTTGTCAAGACTATCTACTTGTAGCATGATAATCCATTTATTGCTTACAGACGCGTTCAGCTTAACATTTATACCTAACAAACATAAAATCGGTCACTTATTGCATATAAATTACAATGGCATTATAAGCAAATAAAATACAACTTCACTAACAAAACTTTACTGATAATAGTTTACTACCAGGTAAAAAAAAATATTTTCTTGAGTACTCAGTAAAGGACAACTAATTCACAATTAACCGACAGCAGAGGTACATGAAAATACAAAATTTACTTAATATAGACAAAATATCATACAAGGGAATTGTGAAAAATTCTGACAACGCACTTCTTAAAATCATATAAAACACAAGTTTTGTTTTATTATATTTTACTTGTTTTTCTTTTTTTAAGAGGATGGCTTCTTGGCTGGGGTCATCTAGAACTTTACAGCACCCCTCCACATGTTACTCTGATAATAGAAACAGGAAATTCAGGAATGTGGCTGTTCATTGTAAAATCTATCCAAGTGCCAACTGTGGAAGCAACCACCTCTCAGTCATCCGTAAACTAAGAATGAAACTTCAGAGACTAAAGAAGCCTCGTGTAGCACCCAGACTGCAATATAAGAGACTTGCGAATGACCACAACCTGCACAAAATATACACTGACAGTGCGAAAATTACAAGGAACAAATTGGAAACAGAAACTAAAGATGGGACATCAGTAAATAATATTGTTCCAAAGGAAATCAGACATAAAAAAAAAAATGGAATGGATAACTGAGAGGATTCTCAACATGATGCAAAGGAGACAAAAAACAATGCCAAGAAATGAAACAGAAAACAGAACTACATAAGGACATAAAGAGCAAATGTAGACAGGCAACTTAAACAGGGTGACTGTCCAGAAAAGTTGCAAGAGATTCCAAAGTCGTCTGGAGGATGTGGTTGTGGCCAATGGCAGCTTCATTGAATATATTTACTCTAGTATTTCAAGATATTTTTGTATAATTTTGGTAAATATATCTGTTAAAATAAGATGTCAATGTTATTTGCATTTTTGTATAATTTAAATAATTCATCCATTGCACTATATATATATATATATATATATATATATACTACCAGTATAGCCCGGCATTGCTCAGGTGTAATGAAAGCTTTAAAAGTAATCCATGGTCCTGGAGCTCAGACTCTTTGCACGTTGGCACGAAAGACTAAAAAGCAATAGTTGTTTACAGTTAAACCGAAAACCGTAGACTGAAAGAAAAATGAATGAATGTAAATCAAATTTTGATTTCCTGGTATCGATATCATGGCTGAGACTAAGAACTACAATTATATTTACTTAGAGCTAAACCAGAATATATATTATCGATTTTCTGCACTATTGTAAGAACTGCAACCTTGAAACTTCTGAATATCATTTCTTATGTCTTTGTCTATGAGTGTATCAAATTTGATTAAAATCGGACCACTCCTTCTATAACCCGATTTTTTCAATTATCGATTTTCGATATTTATCGAGGGTAACTCGACACAAAACCTAGCTAAGAAAACTCGCAGACGCTTATAGTACAACTTTGTAGATTGTCAAGAAAATCGGTTCAGCTGTTTTGGAGTCTATAGGTAACGGACACACACAGACAGACAGAGTTCCATTTATAAATAAGGATAGATTTAGATATATACCCAAACACACGCATATATGTAGAATTAATACAAGCAAAAGGTTTGTCATTCAACTGAATAATATTACCTTCTGCATCTGACTGGAAAGTTTTGTAGACAGACAACTTTGGGAATTACAGTGTCCACTTGTCAGAAGGCATCAGCAATTGACTGCTTATACTTCTTGATTGTTTTTTTTTGTTTTTGTTTTTTTACATAGTGTAGAATGTCATGATTATTTTTCCTTTCCATAGTTTTATTTTTGCATTCACTCCTTAACTTTGTCTCCCTTTTTACACTTTTCTTTCAACTGTTGCTATTTGGCTTCCGAGGTTTTTATTTTTTTTTCTTCTTTTAGATATATGCTGTTAATTTTAAAGCTTTCTAGTGTTATCTTGAGTTAGGAAAATTGTATTTTATTTGTTTTTTTACATAAATAATTACCTAAGATTACTTAAACTTTAATTAATCCTCAAAATTGAGTGAAAAGTTATAAAAGTTTGTACAATTTTTTAAGTTTTCTAGTTTAAATGTAGACCTGTGATTGAACCATCTGGTATTAAAAGTATCTTTGGTCAATCGCAAATATGTACTTTTACTCTGTAAAAGACTTTTTGTATTACAAAGTCCTTGAAGTGGGAATTTATTTTTGTCCCTGCAGTTACATTTCATATTAATGATCTTGTTTTGTACATTGTTATTTAAGTTTCTGCGTCTTCATAAAAAAATCCTCATTACATGAGCAATCTTAAAAAACTGGTAAAATCAGTTATTGTCAATCGCCTAAAGACACCCAATAATAAAAACTTAAGTTGGGTAACTCATTTACAAATTAAATATATATTTAATTTAGAAACGAGTTATTTCGCAAAATCAGTCTACCTTTCGGTGTCTTCAGGCGATTTACAATAAATACCTACTAGGATCATTCAATTATGGATGAAAGTGTTCTAAGACCTTTAATAACTTATATAATTGTATTGAAGACTTTAATACAACTGTATATTGCATTTACTTACGCGCAAATACCCTTGGGAAAGGTATTAATCCGTTTATTCCTTCCAGTTATGGGTTAAATAACAGGACAGATTGGGTTCTATAGCCTTGGTCAGCAACCAGTCTACTGCAGAAAGCAATGGCAACCTACAACAGGATAATCTTCTGCCCAGTCAGTCATGTCTTGGGGTAAAATGATTAAAAAAAAACTTATAACTTTTCACTCAATTTTGAGAATTAATTAAAGTTTAAGTAATTTTAAATAATTATTTATGTAAAAAAAAATAAAGAAATAAATACAATTTTCCTAACTCAAGAAAACACTAGAACACTTGAAATTTAACAAATGGCAACAATTAAAAGAAAAGAGGAAAAATAGAAACAAAGTTAAGGAGTGAGTGCAAAAAAAAGAAGAATTGGTTGTGTAAAAAATATATTCCAAGTTATATTTAAATATCTAAATCCCCCGTTTCCCCTCTGGAGCAAATTTACTATGTACAGTTATTGAGTTTAATTTGAAATTAGGATTTGCATTGTTCTATTTAATTTTTTTCGATCTATAAAAAAAAAAAGAAAATGTCTAAAATGGTTTATGGTTTGAAAATTGAAACTGTCTCTTGTAAGACTGGCAGACATGCACATGCTAGTGCACGCTATTGGGGTGTTGCCTACATAAAACATCTCATGCTGCTACTTTGGGATTAGATTCACTAAGGCAAAGAACAAAAGGCTTTCTAAATAAATTTCTGCCTGTAATGGAGTCACTGTTCTTTATTAATAACTGCTGTGAAGTTGGGGTTGGGGAGCTCTTCATAAAAAAAGAAAACAAAGACATCAACATGAAGACACTGTTGTTTTTTTTTTTTTTTTTTTTACCCACATACAAATATCGACCAACCAAAAGTACTTAAATGTCACAAAAAAAAAAAAAAAAAAAAATACAAAAGAAAGAGTGAGAAAAGAGAGAAAGATGAGAAAGAGAGAAGGGAGAGAAAGAATTTAGAGTGGAGATTTTGATGCGAAAATACATTTGAAATAATAAAATTTAAATATTTTTAATACTATTTCTGACTTGCATCAGTGCATTACATATCAGTCAGTTGAGTGCCATACGTGATACACACTTGGATGATCATGTCTCTTTCGAGACATGATTGACTGGGCAGAAGATTATCCCACAGTTGGTTGCCATTGATTTCTGCAGTAGATTGCTTGCCAACCATGGCTATAGAACCCAGTCTGTCTTATTATTTAACCCGTAACTGGAGGGAAGTGATGGATTAATACCTTTCCCAAGGGTATTTGTGCGCAAGTGAATGCAAGGAATTCAACTGGAATTCGAACTTAGCAAACCAATTTGTCATTCCGAGCCGATATCCACTGCACGACAACGTACATCCTCACATTTGCATCTTAATTTGATGCGAAAATACATTTGAAATAAACACACATATTGCTAACCACTCATATCTGAGAATGCCTCTTCACATGGGTGGCTAGCTAATCCCCATTGCAGACACTTTCTCAGGCACATTTGTGTTTGTTCAACACCTACAGAGCCCACCTGCGGTTTATACTGCAACTATGCTAAGCAGACCTTAGTTACAGTTTCTGGGTAAGAGCACGTCATCTGGCATGAACAAACTGAAATTTGAACAAGGCCAGGATACTGAAACCCTTGGTCATGATGACCTGCTAGCACAACCATCGACAGGTCCTCAAAGAGAGCCGTCTACCCAATTTCACTCACAAGGCTTGGGTCAACTTGTGGTACAATTTTCAAGCACTTTCTATTGGAGTAGATAGACTGAACTATCGCCCGGTTCACACTCCACCCACGTCTATTGAACAGGTGTAGAGACTCATCCCTTGTTCCCTGTTTAGAATGTGGCTTCCAGCTTTCTCTATTCCAAATCTTTTCACTTTCTTTTTTGTTTTTTTTAATTGGAGTAGATAGACTGAACTATCGCCTGGTTCACACTCCACCCACGTCTATTGAACAGGTGTAGAGGCTCATCCCTTGTTCCCTGTTTAGGATGTGGTTTCCGGCTTTCTCTTTTCCAATCTATTCACTCTTACGTAGCCCCCTGCACACCAGTGGCCTTACCGCCTTGCTCTGGGTGATGTGATTAAAAAAAAAAAAATAAATAAATAAATAAAATTTAAATACTGCTAATACTATTTCTGACTTGCATCAATGCATTACATATAGTACACTAATTTACTCATGTTGGCAAAAAAATATTATGAAGATTAACGAATGGTTATAAACAACCAACAATTAGAAATTATTTGTTTGAACATTATTTTTTATTGATACTCGTATTTAAGTAGATATTCTGTTTATGATCAATCAGTATAGATATATATATATTTATTTCTGCGGGTCTGATTATTTACGATAAATTTTCTTATGAAAATATGTGTCATTCAGCAGGATTCGAACCTGCGACCCCTATCCACTTTATTGTACAAATGACCCTTTGTACAATAAAGACGGAAGCTGATAATGGTTTGCCTGAAATAGGCCTATACTTCCGATTTACCATGAAATAACGTGTCTGCCTTAATTTTTTTTTATATTTGCTCTATATGTATTTATATACATACATATTTAAAACTCTCTTAGAGAGTTATCCTACCAATGTATGTACAAGATACTCCTTTAGATTCTTGTATACCCACACCACATGCTTATATATATATATATATATATATTGATTGGTAGAAACCTGGGTAGTGAAATCACTCGTTTAAAAATGGAAAATATATATTGTTATGAGGATGCATTTTTATATAAAAATAATATTAATAATGTCTAAATAATTGTAGTAAGGGATTCTATTGAGTCCTACTTATTATTACAAAAATGGTCTAATTCATGAAGTAGTCATAAAAATAATGAAATTAGAAATGTAACGTTTAGAAGATGCTAGAATGTTCAAGAAAATTCCACTAGTTCAAAAGTTGTATATTCATATTTAGCAACGGTTAAAGTTACATACTATATTATTTTTCAATGTAACCGCCTCCAGTAGCAACGACCATCTGAAGTCAAGCATGAAATGAGTCACACGCTTTGGCATGTCTTTGTCTATAGTAGCGAATGCCTCCACAATGACAGCTTTCAGAAATGCTGAGAAGCGTAGTGAAGCCCTGGATGGACAAGATCGCTGTTGGACGCCCCTACATCTTCCAGTAGGACTCCATTCCTGCACACAAGGCCAAGACGACCCAGGTGTTGCTGCTTAACAATGTTCCTCAACACTGGTCGCCAGACTTGTGGCCGCCCTCCTCACCCAACTGCAACCCACTTGACTATTTCTTCTTGGGGGCACGATCGAGGCCAAGACCAACAAGCATGCCAACAACATAGTCGACCCTCTGAAAGTTGCCATCATGTAGGCGTTTGGCAACCATGTCCTTGTCCATAATGTCAAAGTGTGTGACTCATTTTGCACCCTCTTTGAGATGGTTGTCGCCGGTGGTGGTAGTTACATTGAAAAATAATGTAGTATGTAACTAACAGTTGTTAAACAAACTGTCAGGTCTATGAATATACAACTTGTTTTTATTGCTTATTTCGTTTTCTTTTTGTCAAGTGTCGGATTTTACCTTAGAACATGTACAAACTATCCATGTTAAAATTTATATTAATGGCAAGAGTGCTCAACCTTATATAGGAGCAAATTATCCAAATGAATAAGGAATAAAGAAAAATTTCAACATTCAAAACATTAATATAAAACAGTGCTCAATACAAAAATAGACCAATGAATATATATTATTAATTATTACTTGAGAATATATTTGCACCAATTTAAAGTTGAGCACTCTTGCCATTAATATAAATTTGATCATGGATAGTTTGTAGTTTGTACATGTTCTAAAGTATTAATAACAAATATTCGTTGCTCTATTTTAATATTGAGCACTGTTTTAAATTAATGTTTTGAATGCTGCAATTATTTTTCTTGTACCTTATTCATTTAGAGATATAAGGAATGGGGGGGGGGCTATAAACAAATGTCAGTTATAATTACACACCAAGGGTTAACACTGAAGATAACTGCTTTTATGTGCCATGTCCCTCCAGGACATAGATGATCAAAGCTATCCACATCTTCCTGTCCCTTGAGTTCTTAATATAAAGTCTTTTTATCTCTCCCAGCCCTGCTCTACCATTCATTTGCTTAAGCACATCAAGTATGTCACACGCTGCTTTCCCCTGTCCCTCTATCGGCCATTTGAGTATCAACATCTCCAAGACCTTCCTCATTACATGTCTCAAAAACCTTAACAGTCTCTTCTGAAGTTAAGTAAAAGTTTCTTTTTTGTTTCCATTCTCTCCAAAACCTCATTGTTTCCCCACACATTCAGTCTATGGTAATCCTTAGCATCTTTCTGTAGAACCTCATTTCTGTTGCTTCAAGTCTTAATCTTCGAGGAGATGGTCTAGCATTCACTGACATATAGGAAGACAGATGTCACGTAAGAGATCAACACTCTTTCCCTTGTTTCTAACAAAATTTTCCTGTCTCTCAATATTCTGCTTAGCTTTTGGAATATGTCCTTGGCTGTCCCAATATGCCTTTCAATCTCAGTGTCACACTTTCTGTCCTCTGAATACTTCCCAGGTATTTAAACATTTGAAGTTATATATATATATATATATATATATATATATATATATATATATATATATAGTACTGTGCAAAAGTATTAGGACAAGAACTATTTTATCTATTATGAGACATCAAAATAATTGCGACAATTTACCAATCGCACCTAGTATATATACAGTACTGTGCAAAAGTATTAGGACAAGAACTATTTTATCTTTTATGGGGCATCAAAATAAAGTTTAAAATCACCTCTGTCCTAACATTTTTGCACACTACCGGTAGTGTGCAAAGATATTAGGACAGGGGTGATTTTTCTAAAGACCTCACTAAAATTCAAATACAGGGTGAAAAACCAAACCTTTGTAAGAATTATTTAACTAAAAAGGAAGAGGAAGGAAGACTTTGAAATTTGAATTGGCCCCCACAAAGCCCTGATCTCAATTTTATTGAACATCTATGGGATATTTTGGATAAAAACATTGATAAATCTAATGTTACTTCACAAGACACATTTTGGGAACAAATACAAGCTGCTTGGCAGGAGATACCATTAGATACATTGAAGAAGCTTGTGATGTCAATGCCTGACAGAATGAAGGCTGTGATCAAAGCTGTTATACTAAATATTAAATTTATTTTGTAACAAGTATTTTTTTCTTTTTAAAGCATTTGTTGAGTAAATCAAATAGAATTACTTTAATTAAATTATTTATTTTCTGTCAGTATGCCTCATAAAAGATAAAATAGTTTTTGTCCTAATACTTTTGCACAGTTCTGTATATTGTGTGTGTGTGGGGGGGGGGGGGGGGAAATTGTAATTAATGGTTTCATATTTAATTTTTATTTCTAATGTTTATTCTTCTCTTGATAAGTTTACTGTATACACTTGTGTATAAGCAGATTTTGGGTATAGTGGGAATTCTGAAATTTTGGGGGACATGAATATTAACCTGTCCAGAAAAAAAATTTACCTGTGGATAATAGTGCAACCAGTTACCAAAAATACATGATTTTAACCTCTTCAAAATTTTACCTGTAAAAAAAATTTTTTTTTATATGTAAAACACTGGTGCTAAAAACACTATTCTTGAGTATATACTTGAATGTGAATCATGTTCACCCTAATTAAGTCAAAAGCTCTTGTCATCTCTATCCTTATAACCTGGCCATTCAAAATCAGAGTCTGGTAAAATTCCTTGAATATAAAGCAATCTTAAACACACAACTTTTCCCTAAATATGCACCAGAATCACATGAAGCATGATTAATTTTTTTCTTTTATTATGACACAAAATCAAATGATGATGCCTAGAGCGTCAGATTTCTGACTAAGGCAACTGATTGTGTCGGCATTCTAGTCATTTGAATTACTAACTTTTAATGAGATATTGCATTGGCTTAGAAAACAGAAAATGGAACTGTTAACTTCATTATGCATGTTATTTAAGAAAACACAAGTCCAAACAAATAACTACAATTTATTATTATGGAATTGAAGTAAAGAATCAGATAATCGCTAGACATTATTTATAGAGTACAAAAAAAATGTTAAATATTCCAAACAAACAACACTCCTGGAACAAATGTCTCATACTGCATTTCCTGCAAAATAGGCTTTTATTTTGCTATTTTCTTTGAAACCACTCAAGAGAAAAACAAAAATGCAGGCATGAATAACACAAGTTTACGGTAATGTGAAAGTATTTCACATTTACTATGGACCGATTATGTGAGCAACAACAAAGTTTTATAGGACAAAAAAAACTTCACACCAGGAAGAGACATTTGGAATTTCTAGAGCACATGAGGAAAGAGTGCTTAGAAAATCTGATATCCACAGGAAAGATTGAAGGTAAGAGGGATAGAGGAAAACAATCATATACTTAGGGAGAAATGGATGGTAGAAAAATGTTTAGGACAAATACAAAAAAAAAAAATAAATAAATAAAAATAAACATTTATTAAGAGCTACAAAGGAGATAAAGTTGTGGAGAACTTAGATCACCTACATCCTGAGGGAACACGGCACAAGAAGAAAAAGCGAGATGCCTGACTTTTCTTGATCTATGTAAACTGAAATCCCTGGCTTGAGAAGGAGATAAGAACTCCTGCAACAAAACATTTAAAGAAATGGAACCATTTTTTTTGTTTTTTTTAAGTACCATCAGAACATAAACAGTCATTACTCTCCATAGAGGTCACTTCAACATGATGTAATGTTTAGCAAGCTTGTCTCGATAGATTAATAACAACTGAATAGAGAGTTCAATCCTCCCTGGATACTCCATACATTTGGCCTTGTGCCGCATTTAAGCTATGTGTCACTATTACTTTCAACAGATTCTATGATTTTTTATCTGTAAACTTCCATGCATCTTCAAAAAGATATTGGAGTGGTTACCTGTTGACTCCTTAATAGTCTGGAGGTTTTCTTCTTAGACTGGTTGCTACCCAAAACGAGGGAATTAAGACTATTCTCCTATTAAGGCCATAGTTGAGGGAGATAAATGTTCTTGCCTTTCCAAAGGTCATTAGTTCAAAAGTGAACACAAACAGGTTAGCCTAGAATTTGAATCCAGCTTGCAAATTCTAAATTCCATGGCAATCTACATTACACAACCAACACATCGACAAATTTTGACAGACATGCCTTAATTCACGGCCAGACAATTACAGTATTATAATGAAATAGAAGAGAGTTTGACAAATTGCTTCTATTATTTAACAAGTACATTAAGTCTTATATATTTAGTGTATCAAGGCAGCAGATAATTTTCTAAACATATACTGTTAAATATAAGAGACAATGAATGTCTTATGTTTAATCATGAGCCGTTCTAAACATCATATTTTGGCTTTAATTTCAGTTAAAAATAAAAATTCTCCAACCTTTGGATAATTTTTATTAAGTTGGTTCTAAGCTTTCGGCTCACATGAGCCATCTTCAGAGAGGTTACAAGGACATTAACACAAAAACATCCACCATCAGCAACAATTTTATCTTGTGTTGACATAAAACTGCTAAGCAACGACAACAGTTACCAAAAATAGCAAACGCAGTTCGCAAATTTGTAATGTGGTTCTATGACATCACACCATATAACAGCTCGAAATTATAACAGAACCACATATTTAGATGCAATGTAATGTGTTATGATCAGATTTAAACGTGATTTTATTAAGTGTGGGTTATGTTGATGGCCTCCAATATCTGAAGGTTCTTTTTACTATGTGTATGAGTGAGGATTATTGTATTGTTGACTAAAATCTGCCTGATATTACCTACATGGTTATATTTTTCTGCGAAATATTGTTTAATTGTATTCTGATCAGAAAGGTGACAGGTAAGTCTACAGGAGAGTGTGGTTGTAATAAAACCAATATATGTAGTGAGTTTATAATTTCGAGCTCTCACAGGGTGTGATGTCATAGAACTGCATTACAAATTTGCTAACTGCGTTTTACAAATCCATGGATAATAAATATTTTGAAGCCAAGCCACTCCACAGACCTAAATCATACAACAGTGAATTTTGTCTCTGTTAGAATTTACCTTACAAAATACTAAGGATTCTACATTATATATATAATGTGTGTGTGTGTGTGTGTGTGTGTATACATATTCAGTAATCTTAAACAGAGGTTATGAAACACCAAAGACATGTCTCTGTGGTGCTGA
Source organism: Ascarosepion bandense (assembly GCA_037127315.1). Taxonomy (NCBI): domain Eukaryota; kingdom Metazoa; phylum Mollusca; class Cephalopoda; order Sepiida; family Sepiidae; genus Ascarosepion; species Ascarosepion bandense. The sequence goes on from JBBBDQ010001935.1 coordinate 1,812,607, forward strand.
AACTTAGACCCTATGCAGCAAACACATAAACCAACTCAACACCTTTCATATGTGCTGTCTTCATGCCACATGTGGTATAAAATAGGATGACAGGGTCAAGAATAGAGCAATACTGAAGAAATGTAAAAACATCACATGTATCGAAACTATTCTAGCAAAGATATAACTTAGGTGGGCTGGTTATGAAAATACATGAGTATAAGCTTCCAAAAAAGGTGCTGTATGGAAAACTATAAAACTCTAAGCATTCAGTTGGATGTCCACTCTTATGCAAAAAAAAAACAAATTTGAAGACAACATGAAGTGCCTCGAACCCGGGAAGTCTAAGCATCAAACCAAGACAAGTGGCATAATAAATGTTTCATTAAGTTAAAGGGTTTTGAAGACAGTAGACTGAAGTACTATGAACAGCTTCATCAAACTCTAAAGCAGAGAGGCCATCAAAATCCTGCTTCAATAAATTTCATCTGTCAGTGTGGCTTTGTCACTTTCAGCAAGGCTGAGCCTGTATCACACTCAAGAAGTACAAATGAAATGTCTTCCTCTTACCAGATTTTTCTCACAATTACACAAAGCAAGCAAGCATAAGTCAAAAATGAAAGGCACCATCTACTACTGACCCTCATTTATTGTTCATGATAAGAGAATCCACTATATGTATGGTCAACAAATTGATAATGGTCAACTGACTCATCTCTTGACTAATTTCAAAGTTTTACATTCACAACAATGACTCATGAGCCTTTTGTATGCAAATTTATTAACTACTTTATTCGTCTAGTTTCTCTATTGACCATTTTCTTGACAAAAGTTCTGCTCAGATTGAAATACATTAAAATCAAATAATTTTACATTTTGATAAATGTTATACACTTATTACGAAAAGATCTGGGAATTTACAAAATCGATTAACAACAGACATATTTTCATTTATTGGTTTGAACATTATTTTTAATAAATACTTGTATTAAAAACTTAAATTAAAAACAGAGTATCTACTCAAATACAAGTATCTATTTACATTTGTTTACATTAAGATACACTTTCAGAGCAATGATAAATATTATGAGGAATCAAAAATTTGTGTTTGTAAGGCTTGGCTTGGCTTCATTTAGACTATGAAATCATTTGTGGTTGAGCGGTCTAAGACATGTCAAATCAATTGACAGCTCCACCGGTGTTGTGAGGGGTCACAGGTCCAAATCCTGCCAAATAACACATTTTCCTAACAACATTTCTCAAAAATATTCAAGCCGGTAGAGTTATATAAATAAATATATTATTGAAATAAAAACAGAGTATCAACTCAAATACTAAAAAGAAAACATACACAAACAAAATTTAATATTTTTAATGATAATTTTCTTCTGGATTGATAAAAAAAAATATTTAAAAAAATAACTGATTTATAGAGTAGTTTTCAAAGAATAGGTTGCTAAGATTGGATTGTAAGGTTATCTAACTTCACTGACCAATAGGTACCTCCACTCACTTTTGATATCTAAATTTTAAATTGAATTTTTAAAAATAAAGTTTTCTTAAAACTTTTATCTTAGTTGTAATTGAAAGCTAAATGATTAAATTTACTATTTCCAGTAAGCAAAATATTCTGGTATATTTTAAACAGAAATTATATTAATTGGAATCTGAAATTTTGAAATTTTTTAGCCATTTTTAAGTGATCGACACATTCAGGGTTTTAAAAATCTTGCAAAAATAAAATATACATTTGTGACACATTATTTTAGAAAAAATTAGCAAATTTAATGTTAAATTAATCTGATTTACACAAGTATTACTTATTTACAGCATTAAATTTAGAATAAAACTATTTCTTTAACACAGAGTTCAACTTTCTGGCCTTTCCATTATGTATGTTGACAGATTTGACAAATGTGAGATAAGTGTATGGCAATCACAAGTGACATAATGTTACAAATTTTTTTCCCTGTAAAGTGAAGAAAAATTGAAACACATGACCTTTTAATTTACATATGAAAATTACCATACAAAAAGAAAAATTTTTGAATTATTTAAAAAATAGGAAGGCACGACAATTTAATTTTTGATTAGTAAATATAATCTTTGCTTAATAATTTTTTAAACTAACCCAACAAATCTTTGAAGTACTTTAAAATTATTTTTGAAACTTTATAAATTATTATAATTAAAAAACAAATGAAAACAATTCTTTTAAAATTTCATTTTTAATCAAAAAAAATTTTCTTCAGACTATAATGTCCTTAATTTATATTATTTATTCAAGCAATTAAAAATTTACTAAATTAAATAATATTATAATTATATTGCATTTTTTATTTTGTTACTGGAAGCAGATTTTCAGAAATAAAGGCAAATTTTTTTTAAAAAATAATGATTTACATTCCCTAATGAGTCTTGCGTTGAACTAATAAAACCAATTTTCACAACAAAATTTATTTAAAATTTGATAAATTTACATGTGCCCACCCACACACATGTAAATTCATGAAATTTTAAGTAACAGATGTAAAAAATTTTAAGTAACAGATGTAAAAAATTTTAAGTAACAGACGTAAAAAATTTTAAGTAACAGACGTAAAAAATTTTAAGTAACAGACGTAAAAAATTTTAAGTAACAGACGTAAAAAATTTTAAGTAACAGACGTAAAAAATTTTAAGTAACAGATGTAAAAAATTTTAAGTAACAGATGTAAAAAATTTTAAGTAACAGATGTAAAAAATTTTAAGTAACAGATGTAAAAAAAAATATATATATTTTTACCAAGATTTTGTAAAAGTAATAATTTCAAAAATAATTTCATGCATTTGTGAATACATCCTGAAAGTTTCATTGAAATCTGACAATTATTTGATTTTTGCAAAAATTTCCAATGGAATTAATTAACGGAATAAAACCGAGTTATATAATATTACATTTTCCATTGTCAACTCTCGTAACGAATAGGTTACCCGATAACTAAAATCAAAACAAGATTCTTTTTTAGCAAAATTTCCAACATATTAGAAAGGATTAAAAACTTAAAAAATAATTAAAAAATACTTTGATCTTTTCTCTTAATAAAAACAAACTTTTTTCATCAAAATGTTTATATTATTATTATTACTAAGTTTGGGGCCTTTTTTATTCATACTATGTTGTTTTATCAGCAATTTAGTGGAGGTACCATCATTACAATAAGTAATGTTTATATTTTAGACAAATGGTAATCTGTTTCATGGCTGCATCTTAACAAGAGAATCACTGGAGGAAGAAGCATCAACATTAATAGAATCAAACCTCATTCACAACTTGCAGCTGGTAAGAAATATTAGATATTTACCCACATGCTCAGTAAGTTGCGCCAAAAAATTGATTTCAAATAATTTTTGTCCACCAAGTCTTTGGAATTAATCCAAATTAATCTGAGATTGGAGAGAAGATAAATCTGTCCAAGAAGTCATAAAAATTGTCCTACTTCATTTTTTAATTGGCAAAGATACTTCACCCCCCACCCCACCCCAAAGAAAACGAAGAGATTGCCTTAAGTTTAACTGGGTCCAAGTATACACTCTCAATCAATTGCCAGTCTAGGCTAAGTATACTTGAACTCAGTGGAAACTGAGCAGTCAGTCAGTTAAGTGCCATACAGGAAACACGCATGGGCGATCATGTCTTGAAAGAGACATGACTGACTGGGCAGAAAATTATCCCGCAGTAGGTTGCCATTGCTTTCTGCGGTAGACTGGTTGCCAGCCAAGGCTATAGAATCCAATCTGTTCTGCTATTTAATCCATAACTGGAGGGAAGAGACGGATTAATACCTTTCCCAAGGGTATTTGTGCGTAAGTGCATGCAATGGATTCAGATGAAATTCTGAAATGAGCAGTACTAAGAATGAAAACTAGATGAGATATCCCTAGACATAAGCTGTGGAACAAGAACAGTCTACTCCAGTGGTTCCCAAACATTTTTCCCCCCGGTTTGTATTTTCGGAATAAATATTTGCTCAGGCCATACCAAATTTTATATGATAAATAGCACATTTAAGAAAAAACAGAGAGAGGTTTAAAGGGAGATAACTATGGATTAGAAGTCAGAATATGATTGATAACTCTCTCCTCTAATTTGCAGACAGTAGTTACTATATTCTTTATACTTGATATGATGCAAACATATCACAATGATAAAATTGTTCAATAATTATTTATAATGGGACTGTAGTTAATTTGTGTCGCCAGTCATTTGTGATGCCTGAAATTGATTGAAGCATTTGCTTTCAAGAAATAAACCTCTTCCATCTTTTCCCATTCTCATTCATTCGACACCACACCAACCAAAGTCTTTTTCGTTCTAGCTCAGAGACTTGCTTTTTATGCCTACATTGGGGAAAACTAATATTTGCATACAGGACTCAATTCTCATTCTTGCGGGACTTCTTATTTTAAAAATTCAAACTGGTTCAAATTCTTATTTTTTCATTGTACATCTGCACGCAAGACCACGGAAGTCAGAATAATCATTTCACTTTTAATGGTGGTCACAAACTTTCTACAAGACCTGACACGCCAAACAAATTTGCTTTGCAGGAGGTAAGTTTTCTTGTTCCTCACAGGGACTCTCATGCATGCAATTACAAGTAATCCATAATAATATTTTAAATTTTGAAATCATATTTATTTTTGGTATATGAATTTTAAATACTGTTTCTAAATCTTTGACAGTCTTTCAATCATTCCACTTCACCTGCTATCCTCTTTTGCCACACCTATGAGGTTTGACACACAATTTGAGAACCACTGGCCTATCCCCAGAGATTAAATAAAGGGATTCAGTTTGGAATTTCCTGTGGGTTACTCAGACTAATATATACTTGATGAAGGTCGAAGAGCAACAAGAAACACTGTGATAACAACCACCAAGATGATGACAATAGTCTGATGTAAATAATGGTTATTTTTGTTTCAGTCTTTGTTATCTGGAAAAATAAAAAAATCTTGTTTGGAAACAAACAGATGAATTATTTCTTGTTCTAAGCTTTTCCTGAATTTTCTTCACACTAATATGTGCAATGAGATAAAACTAGTGATAACTATACATTTACATAAGAAACTCTCTAAATGTATTAGCAAATAAATGAATATAATAAATTCAACTGGAATTCAAACTTTGCTCTCCATTTCCTCAAGCTGAGCTACAATCCATTACTCCACCATGCTTCCTAGTGTGTGTGTCTGTTGGTTAACACAAAAGATTAGAGAGTATTCAGTAAGGTTTGAACTTAAAAACAATGGTTCACAAGACTCATTAATTGTAACACATTACTAAATTAATTTTTTTTTTTAATATGTACAGTACCATACAAAAGCTTTAGGACAAGAACTATTTTATCTTATGAAGCATATAGACAGAAAATAAATAATTTAATTAAAGTAATTTTATTTGATTTACTCAACAAATGCTTCAAGTAGAAAAAAATATTTATTACAAAATAAATTTAATATTTCATATAATAGCCTTTTGCTTTGATCACAGCCTTCATTCTGTCAGGTATTGACATCACAAGCTTCTTCAATGTATCTAATGGTATCTCCTGCCAAGCAGCTTGTATTTGTTCCCAAAGTGTGTCTTACGAAGTAACATTAGATTTATCAATTCAAGAGTGGGGAATAAGAAAAAAGTCAGTCATATCCAAGGATAATAGAATAATGAGTAGTTTCAAAATAACTTGTTGAATAGAAAATAGAAAAAATTAAATATAACTTCTTTTTAATACATTTCATTTACACCTAGTTTTAAATAATCAATATTTATTAGCAATTTATTTGGCATTTAACCCTGTATTTGAATTTCAGTGAGGTTTTTAGGAAAAATCACCCCTGTCCTAATATTTTTGCACAATACCGGTATTGTGCAAAAATGTGCTGAAAGGGTTGATTTTAAACATTATTTTGATGCCTCATAAAAGATAAAATAGTTCTTGTCCTAATACTTTTGCACAGTACTATATATATATGTTGTGGTCAACATGTGTACAGTAATTTTAAAATGGATTTTTCTTCTTCATACATTATTTTTTATCACTTTTAATTTCATCATTATTCTATGTGTTGTAATTATTTATTGTACTATTATTTTTAGTTTTATCACTATTTATTAGTTATATTTTTATTTAGTCCACTATAATTTAACTATTATTTAATCAAGACAATAAAAATAACATTGATAGTAAAAAAAAAACATATCTTCTCTGTGCCTTTCTATAAACATTTTCATTTTAATTGTTCTGATGAATTTTTCTCGATAGTACGTAGACTTTACAAATTTAATTGCAGTACTAGGTTGATAGCAAAGACAGATTTTACAGTTACTAGGCGTAACCATAACTTGTTTTTTTTTTTGTTTTTTTTTTAATTGTTTCACCCCGAGCAAGGCATTCCACTGCCACTATTGCGCAGGGGGTAACATAGGGTCGGGGAAGTGATGGGAAAAGGATGGTTAGACATAGGAAATGTCAGAAGGAGGGTGATAGACAGGTAAGGGTACCAAGAATGAGGGTTGGTTAGATGGTGAGAGTGTTTGAGAGAATAGATGCAAGTTAGTGTGTTAGGAGGTGTCTATTGACCTTACATTTAAACTCCTGGAGATTGTAGCTGTCGGGGAAGCAGGCATGTGGAAGGGAATTCCACAGGCAGGAAGCGCGAGAAAAGAAGCTGTTGGAGTAGAAATTATGGTTGCATCTTATCTGTTTAACTGTAAAAAGGTGGGACCTAGTTGCTAATCTAGTTTCTCGAGTAAATTCGTACCTAGGCGGCACTAATGACCTAAGTTCATTGGAGCAGAAGCTGTGAAAGTACTTATAGAAGAGGCACAGAGAAGCCACGCCAGTGAGAAAGTGGTTGCAGCCAGTCTGCCAAGTCAGGATCGATCACGTTACAGATTCTCCGTTGTATTTTGTCAAGAAGCCCGAGGAGAGTGGCAGGGGCACCCGACTAGATATGGCAGTAGTATTCAATACATGGGCGGATGGTAGATTTATATATGTTCAGGAAAAATTTCCGGGCCCTGCACAGAGAGCTGACCTTCATAGCAGCGGACTTAGCAATGGATTCGATATAGTCATTCCATTTGAGATCCGCCGAGAGTGTAAGGCCAAGGAGGTATAGTGTTTTACTCTCAGGGAGGCAATTTATGCTAACTTTTTCTTCTCTTGCATTTCTTGCTTATGAAACTCATGTTTTTCAGTCAACTATGATCTTCAAAAATTAAAATCTAATATCAATTCAAAAAGGTACGATTATATTTTGTTATTGTAAGATTATTTTAAAAGAAGTCAATATCAAATATATCAATATTTAATATCAAAACTCAATGAGGAAAATAAAGAAAAGATTGAGTTATTTTATGTTTTTATCAAAGGACGATTAATTGTCCAAATTCAAGGATTTGAAAAGAGAGAAGTCTTCATAGTGAATTTGATTTCTCTCTCTATTTGCTTTTAAATGATATCAAAAACAGCTTTTTTCTATCATTAAATAAAACCAGATATTCATTTGTTAACACAAAATTTCCTAAATCAATATAAATTAAAACTATTCAAACTTTTATTCAAAGAAATAAGCCAACAGAACTCACTCAACTATACAAATTCTTAGAATAAAGTTCGATCATGAAGCTATGATTTTTGTAATGAATAGATAAGAGAAACCAGGTGCAAGTGAAAATGAAATCATAAAGAAATCAATGAAAAATGCTACTTTAAAAAATTCATTAAAAGAAAAGAAAATTAGAACATGGAAAGATGATTGTTAATTTGAATGCAAATGTTTGAAATTTACAATACAAAAGATATTTTTAAATATTAAATTTTTTTTTCGTTTTTTACATCTTAATTCTGAGTGGATTATTTAAAGCAAAAACATTTTTTGGACTGTAAGCATATTCCATTTATTTTCAGAGATAATGATTTTTCCGAAGTACCATTTAACCCATAGCCAGGGAGAGAAGAGATAAATTCATACCTTTCTCAAGTGTATTTGCATGTTAGTGAATGTAAAGTTCTGATTTCTCATTCTGAGTCATTATCTATTACATCACCCAGTCAGTTAAGTGCCATACATGATACACTCTTGGGTGATCATGTCTCTTGCAAGACATGACTGACTGGGTAGAGGATTTTTTCACAGTAAGTTGCCATTACTTTCCACAGTTGATTGGTTGCCAACCAAGGCTGTAGAACCCAATATGCTCCACTATTTAACCCATAGATGGAGGGAAAAGCAACGGATAAATACCTTTCCTCAAAGTTATTTGCACATAAGTGAATGCAACAAATTCAACTGGGATTTGAACTAGGCTCTCCAATTTCAGGTTCTGAGCCAGTATGCACTGCACTACAAGAAACATCTGCAATCTTACGCATCCTTATTTGAAGTAACCTTTCTAATTTAGCTAGGAACCATTGTTTACATATCTCCCTATGCACCAGGACAAATTTAAGCCAACCATGAAGTATACAAATCCAGTGACAAAAGCTTTTCTTAACATTTACACCAATGGGCACACAGACACTCAGATGACATCAACATATATATTTTCAAAACTATGAAATGTCAGACCCTAGCATAACCTAACTAGCACTTTCCAAACCTGTATAGATATATGGAAGTGTACAACATACCCTGTTTCTGTAATATTTTATTGTTTGAGATATCATTTAGTTCAGTCTCTACTGTAGTGTATCTGATTAAAATTAAATGATAGCACCCCAAAAATGCCCATGTCTTATTTATTTGCAATAAATGTCAAATTTGTATTACTCCACCCCCAGAACAGGTCAACACAGCCAAGCAAGAATGCTATAACAATACAACAGTGAAAGTGTTAACAACCTTTTAACTCTTATTAAAACAGATTATCTTGTATTATTCTATTAACTACCAAAAATTTAAACTGACTGAGACAAGCTCACTCAGGAACACACACACACACACATATATATATATATATATATATATATAGGAGGGTGGTACTACTAAAAAGAAATATCGCATCAAATGTAATAAAACTGAAGGGAAAATGATAAGATCAGATAAATATGAAGGAAAACAGACAAGAGAGGAATAGGGTCAAGGAAAAAGAAAAAAAAGGAGGAAAAAAGTTGGTTAGAACCCCAAAGTGAATCTCCATTTTGATTAGCCACACACACACACCCGCTTACATTCATAGTAAACCAAAAGTATTTGTCATTTAAATGTAAATCGGCTGCACAACCACACCAACATTGCCTGATGATGAGAATTAATCTCGAAACATAGAAATTTCCATGTAGCAATGTAAAATTGACATAACCATATAATTATATTATATTAAGCTCTATAATACTCATTATATTGAGCACTGTTTATAATAAAATAAATACCAGAGCACTCAAAATATAAAAAAAACCTTGAGTCCTCTTCACTTGGAATTATATAAAAATAAAAAGTAAAATCGCCTGAAGACACCACTCATGGTAGAAACCTAGGTCATGTAATAAGTCATTTAAAAATGGAAAATATTCAAAAGTTCCAAAATATAATTGTATTGAACACTTTAATACAAATGTGCACTGGTCTAACCCTATTATGACCAAAAACTAAGTATTAAACAATTATATATATATATATATATATATATATATATATATATATATATATAAAAATAAATAGATAACACCTAATGAGCCAGACGAACCTACCTAGATTTCACCTAAACGGATCGTCAGGGAAAGCTGGATCGTCAGGTAGCCAGCCTTCCCTGACAATCCATTTAGGTGAAACCTAGGTATGCCCATCTGTCTCGTTAGGTGTTATCTATTTATTTCACTCTACCTTTGTATTGAGCGCTTCCTGTTAGATGATTACTCATATCGGAGTATTTTCATTAGGCTTTGTGCTGAACTCGGTCCGAACACTTGACTGACGTTCATGTACTAAGCTCTTTCTTTTTATGAAACCATTTTTTTCCTTCCATCAAAAGTTTTCGAGGAAGGCTTTTGACATGTGTACAATTATAATCTCATTTATATATATATATATATATATATATATATATATAGTCAACAAGGATGATTTAATCAATCTTTTACTGAGTTTTTCCAGAAATGTAACATTTTTCTTTTCTTTTTTTTTTTCGCAGGAGTTAAAAAATATAAAAATTGTCTATAGTTTTTATTGTTCTAGGCCCTTTCGGCCAGTACTTTAGCCATTCTCAAATGTGTTGTCGTAGTAAAATCTACTATGAGAACAAATATACCTCCGTGAACATTCTTGTGGAAGAGTGGCCATTTAGAGCAGCCATGTGCCATGCATGGGTGGGTTAATGTGAAAGTCACTTTTATTTTTAGAAAACACTTAATACGCCATCTCCGATACTGAACAGTCAGCGTCAGATTGAAGTGGGAGGTTCACTTAAACAATAGGGCTTTCCTAATAATAAGATTAGAACGGTTATATGATTTTAAAAGGATTTTTGTGTAATCAACTAAAATTTTCCATGGGGCCTGTTAAATTATAGGTTAATAAATGGTCACTCTTCCATGTCAGACGCAGTGAATGAAAGATACTTGAAAGTTTGCTGTTCCATTATATATATATATATATAGTACCATGCAAAAGTATTAGGACAAAAACTATTAACTATTTTTATGAGGCATATTAACAGAAAATAAACAATTTAATTAAAGTAATTTTATTTGAGTTACTCAAAAAATGCTTTAACAAAAAAAAAATGCTTGTTACAAAATAAATTTAATATTTAGTATAATAACCTTTTGCTTTGATCACATCCTTCATTCTGTCAGGCATTGACATCACAAGCTTCTTCAATGTACTGATGAGGTGTGATACAGCGAAACAGATCTGTCTGCGGATGACTATTTATGCTCTCACACCCTGATTGAGCACTCTGGAAGAAAGGTAGACTTTGAAAAAAAAAAAAAAAGTAGCTACTCTAGCATCTACACATCGTTCATTCAATAATGAATTAGAACACTCTCAGCTATTGGCATGGGTATTCATGATATATCACACGCTAAAAGTATGCTTCCTTCTACCGAGCACCCATAGCTCAGAGGTAGAATTGCCGACTGATGCTGATATGGTCAGGTTTCAATCCTGGGTAAAAAGCAATTGGATGTCTAACTGTACTGATGAGCTGTGATACAGCAAAACAGATCTGTCTGAGAATCACTATAGTACCATTATAAAGAACATTTTTGAAATTAGAAATATTATACAAACAAAGAAGGTAGTCATCAAAAATGTAATTATAAGTCATCTATTTTAAATAGAATTAATTAATATCATTAAATTAGCAGCCTAAAATTACATTTATTACAATGATGTTCACTCTGTACAAGGCCGTACAGCAGCTTGTGGTGAAGAGTTACACAGTAAGGGGCACCAATCCAAGTAAGGTTACAATGACATCAAGAGACAAGTAAGAGATGAAAAATCTTTGGAAGGATCTAGAAACCCAATTCGGAACAGGAAAAAAATGGATAAACTTCTTCCCTCTTGTTCGAAAGACCAAAGAGGAGTGTGGACTAAATGAAAGGCAAATTCATCTACTTCTATTGAGGAAGAAAAAAATGTAAATAAATAGTAAAGTAACTAAAAGTTCAGAGTTTTAGGTGGAGATATCTAAATCTAACCTAAATCTAAACTAATTTATAAATGGAACTGTGTGTGTGTGTGTGTGTGTGTGTGTGTGTGTGTGTGTGTGTGTGTCTGTCTGTCTGTCACCTATAGACTTTGAAACGGCTGAACCGATTTCCTTGAAAATTTACACAGTTGTACTTTAAGCATTTGCGAGTGTTCTTAGATAGGTTTTGTGTCGAGGTACCCCCGATAAATATCGAAAATTGATAAATCGAAAAAAATCAGGTTATAGAAGGAATGGTCCGATTTTAATCAAATTTAGTAGACTCATAGCCAAAGACATAAGAAACAATATTCAGAAGTTTCAAGGTTACAGTTCTTACAATAGTGCAGAAAATTGATTATATATATATATATATATATAAAAGGCAAGATTGTGTGTGTGTGTGTTTTTGTTTATCTGCCTGTATGTCTGTATTTTTTTTTTTCAGCCCTTTTATTTTAGTTTTTGCTTTGGGTTTGGCTCTAAGTAGGTATAATTGTAGTTCTTAGTCTCGGCTGTGATACCATTTACTCAGAGGACTTATTTAGCCTTCAAAATTCAGTTTACGACAAAAAAAAAAAAAAATTTATTTGATTTCAATACCAGCAAAACAAAATTTGACTTACATCCATTCATTTTTCTTTCAGTCTATGGTTTCACTTTAACTAGAAACAACTATTGCTTTTTAGTCTTTCATGCCAACATCCAAAGAGTCTGAGCTCCAGGACCATGGATTAGTTTTAAAGCTTTCATTACACCCGAGCAATGCCGAACTATACTGCTAGTATTACCATAGTTTTGTTTTTTTGCTTTGTTTTTTAGCACAGGAGGGCTTTTGGCTGATGTTCTCACAAGATTTCTTTCTAAACAAATTAATATAGAGTCTATCTTAACCACCATGGGCACCTCAACATTGTGTAATGGTTAGCAAGCTGGTCTTGCTAGAAGAATCTTGCTACAACTGAGTAGTGAGTTTGATCCTCACAGTGTACCCCATACTTTCGGCCTTGTGCCACATCTAAGTTGTGCTTAGAAAATCAACTCAAAAAATATATAAGTTATAAGAGGATGGAATACATGGTTGTCAGCAAAAAGAGCAACCCAACATGGAAATTATAAATTAGAGATACCAAATTGAACGGGTAAAGAGGCTCATCCCTTGTTTCCTGTTTAGGATGTGGTTTCCGGCTTTCTCTTTTCCAATCTTTTCACTCTTACATAGCCCCCTGCACATCAGTGGCATTACCACCTTGCTTAGGGTGATATGATTAAAAAAAAAAAATAATGTTCAAAAAATTTAAATATCTAAGAAGAGTTTTAACAGAGGACTGAAAGTGTGATGGCAAACTAGGCCTTCTAAAAGCTAAGCAAATTATTAAGAAACAGGAAGAAACAAAGAAAAGAGTACCAAACTTTGTTTTTTTTTTTTTTTAAATCATGTCACCCAAAGCAAAGCAGGAGCACCAATAGTATGCAGGTTGTTACAGTGAGAGAAAATACTACGTACAAGAGGTACTGAAGAAAGGATAAAAAATGAATGGGATTCAAGGAGATAGAAGATGGCAATTGACATTGTATTAACTTTTTGGAAATTGTAGCTATCAGGGAAGCATGTATACAGAAGGGTTTTCCCCAAGCAGGACGTGTAAGAAAAGAAACTATTCGAACAGAAGTGGCGGTTACATTTAACTATTTCAATGGTACAAAAGTGGGATCTAAGTGCCAACCTAGTAGCATGCTTAAATTTATGTGAACTGTTATATAATGTCAATATTTTGTATGGAAGTAAATATTAGGCAATACAATATAAAAGTAAATATTGCCTCTCAGAAAAATGGACTTGAACCAACAGAAATAATAAAGTGGAAAACAGTACATAATGAGCTTGTGGAAATGGATAGCAGAATAGCGCTCAGAAGAGATTGCAGAATAGCGCTCAGAAAAGATGTAACACCCCAACAGACTGGTCCGAACATTTTCTCCGGCGGCCGTTCTCCACACTGTGATGTTTGCCGGGAGTTTGTTGAAAATGTCGGCTGAACAGCTGGGGGTACAAGATTAAACTATAAGGAACGAACTTCCACAACTTGGATGAGTTGAAAGGATGCTTTATTTCATTTAGAGTTAGCCTTTTCAGTTGGGGCAGGCGAATGTGACACACAGCTCTAACTCTAATGGAGATCAACAAATCCGAACCGACCGAAACAAGACGAACGGAGGTTCACTTCACTCAACTGACTGACTCACTTAACTGACTCTCTCACTCTACTCTACACTACTGATCTGACTCGGAAAAATTACCTGAATTTATTTAAAATTGATCCGGAAATCTGGAAATGCTTTAGACCACCGGTGATAAACATTGGTGACTGTAAGTCTGAAATTTCAGTTATCTTTTTTTTTTTTATCTTAATAAAGCTTCCACCAGAAAATTCTTAATGTGTGGTCAAGATACAGTAAAAGACAGCCTTTGACCTGGTCATTCGAAAACCCACCTCCCGAACTCTATTTCCTGAACTTATCTCTATCACATTAAATCACTGAGTCAAATATTTACCGGAAGAGTGGTAGGATTTAAAACAGTAACCTTGTCTCTTCCACAATTTTCCTCATAAAAGAAAAAGCGTTTATTTATTTATTTTTTCCTCTTTTTTCACTTTTGTTAAATGTTTTTAAACTATTTTCTATTAACCATTTTCTATTTTAATCTACGATAATAAAATACATATTTTACAAAGCACCTTAATATACGCCTAGTTATCGTGTCACAGAGATAGCAGAATAGCGCTCAGAAGAGATAGCAGAATAGTGTTTAGAAAAGATAGCAAAAAAACAAAATTCAATAAGAGTTACAAAGAAGAGGAAGTTGTAGAGAGCTATGATCAGCAACGTCCTGAAGGGACATGGCACATAATAGAAATAATCAAACAATCCACCATAAATTTGCATGTGAACTGCAAAAAGTGATTTCAACTTCTGCATTTATAAAACAAGAGATTCAATAGAATGCAAGCCTTCCAAATTATAGTCAATGGGTTAAAAACTGAATAAACAAAGCTGTGAAATTAAGGAAATTTTTATGAGGAAAGTGAGAAGATTGTATAATGGTTTGGGAAATAGAAATTCAAATGAAAGAGGGAAAAAAAAAATTAGAATTTTTTGTTATTGTTAATCTTTATAGAACATAAATTCCAGTCACCCGCCCAACACATCTTTGTGAACAAGGCATCAACTACAAAGACTAAAGTGAACCACATTCCAACTTTGCAATTATCTGCCACTCTCCTTACCAGTTTTTTCACTAGTGTAACAAAAGAATGAAAGATTAAATGTTTCAAAAGTGTTCATAGTAAAGAAAAATGTGACCCATAAGGTTGTTGATTTACTTGGAAAAAGAAAGAAGTACATAAATATCCATGTGTATTAAATGCTGCCCAGAGACATGCATATTAAGTAAAACATTTAATTAAAATAATTTGTAATAATACAGAAACTGACGGCCATCTTTACTCCAATATTTGAGTATTGTTTGATATTCTTTGTTCAAATCTTATTGAATACTCTATAATTGTGAGAGTGTGCTAATTAGCAAATATACCCACACACAACATATATATCAGCATGCGGTGTAGATATAGAAGAATTCAAAGGAGTATCTTGTACATACAGTGGTAGGATAACTCTCTAAGAGAGCTCTAAATATATATGTATATAAATACATATAGAGTAAATATAAGAAAAAATTTAGGCAGACATGTAAATTGGAAGTATGGGCCTATTTCAGGCAAACCATCATCAGCTTCCGGCTTTATTGTACAAAAGATTATACAGGAATCTATATAATATATATATATATATATATATATATATATATATATAGAGAGAGAGAGAGAGAGAGAGTCCTTAAATGGCGAGGATAATCCAACAAGATCAACTTAATATAAGAGTGACCATATAATGACTTTAGGGTCACCATCAAAGAAAGATGACCTCTTCATGACTGGTCTAGGTCCCCAACTGAGATAAATCTAATGCCTTTGATTTTAAATCTTTTTAGTTGTTTTCATCTACATTTTAAAGAAATGCTTATTCCGGTAAACATTTTTGTACCAAATGGAACAAATATAGTATGATCTGATGAAATGACCTAATTCAGCTCATAGAAATGAATTATAATTTATAACCAATCTAAATGACATGTTGATTTTTCCTTTATATATATAATAGCACCGAATGAGCCAAATGAACCTACCTAGGTTTCACCTAAACGGATCATCAGGAAAAAGCTTTCCCTGACGATCAGTTTAGGTGAAACCTAGGTAGGTTCGTCTGACTCATTAGGTGCTATTTGGTTTGCTCTACTTTTGTATTGAGCGCTTTCTGTTAGATGATTACTTGTGTCGGGTTTTTTCTTTGGGCTTCGTGCTAATTTCGGTTCGAACATTTTTGACTGACTTTCATGCCCTAAGCTCTCTTTTTTTACAACCATTTTTCCCTTCATTCGATAGTTTCAAAAAAGGTTTTTGAGATGAGTATAATTGTAATCTCGTTTTTATATATATATATATATATATATAGGAAAGAATATTAATAAAAAGTTTTGAATTTAAAAATGTACTTTTTTTGGACAGTATTTGTTTATTTTTATTATTGTATTTTATATTTCAGACCGCTCTCGGTCCTTCATCAGAAACGAGTGATTTTTAAATTTGAATTAGAAACGCATTTCACGATAGCGTCTGAATATTTTTTTGTGTTTACATCACGTGGTGTGTTTGTTCACAACATGCGGCACATCTGTAGAGAAAGTCTGTTTGTTTTAGATAAAAATTTCTTGGAATATCTGAAAAAAAATTTTTAGCTCTTGAAATATTTGTAAAGATTCAACACACCTAAGTCCCTATTTAACCCTAGCTTGTGTGTATTTAATTTTAAAAGCCAGTATTTTTCTTTCTTTCTGCATGTGTATGTAGAACTAAAATTGGAGTCTATTAGTAAACATTTGCAATTTTCTAAAGTATATTTACACGTAAATGAATATAAAGATCTCAACTAAAATAGGCACACTGATTTCTCATTCTAAATTATCCACCTGCACATCCAAGCTTACAGCACCTGATATTCCCAAGCAGTCAGCCATCCAAGTACTGACCAGGCTCAACACTGCTTACCTTTGATGATCAAACAAGAACTTATGTTTCAGAATGATAGGGTTATAAGCCCATTGTACTACTCATAAATCCAAGTGTACAACATCTAGTATTCCCAAGCAGTCACCCATCTAGGTACTGACCAGGCCCAATGTTGCTCAATTTAAGTGATCATATGAGAACCAGAGTTTCAACACCATATGGCTGTAAGCCCATTACATTACTTATACATTCAAGAGTGCAGTACCTGGAATTCCCAAGCAATTACCCATCTATGTACTAACTAGACCTGACATTGTATGAGCACTGAAGTTAAGCAGTGTTTCAATAGAATATGGCCGTAAGCCCCTTATGCTACTTGTACAGATAAGAATACAGCCAAAGTGGTCACCCATCTCTGTACTGATCAGGCCCAATGTTGCTTAACTTTGGTGATCATACAAGAACCAGTGTTTCAATGGAATATGGCTGTAAGCCCCTTATGCTACTTGTACAGATAAGAATACAGCCAAAGTGGTCACCCATCTCGGTACTGATCAGGCCCAATGTTGCTTAACTTTGGTGATCATAGAAGAACCAGTGTTTCAGTGTGATATGACTGTAAGCTGATAAAAATGAGAATTTACATAGCAAACATTTATGAAGCCAAATAGTAGTATTAATATTTCAGCTAATTTCATATTTGTGCAACACAGAGAAACCTGAGCCAAATGATCATATCTAACATCCCAACACTAAGAACAGGTTCATTGATTTGTCATAGCAGCTGAAGGTCTCCCACATAATTATAGTTTTCCCCCTCTCATTCCACTACTTCTACCACCACCACCACCACTACTACTGTTCCTCACAGCTACCTCATTTATATCTCCAGACATGCAAACACCTACACATCATCCACATCATTATCTTCACCCCATTTCTCTTTGCCCCTGGGTGGCTGTCATGTATGAATTTCGACAGAACACCTACAATATCCTGTCGTCTGTCTTTGCTTTTTCTTTTCTTTCTTTTAAAGTAACGGATACTTATTCCATTAAAAGATAAGTATCTTGTAGTATATTTGAAGATTTATGAATTAAACTTCTTTGTATATTTGAATATTTAACAAGATTATGGTTTCTTTTCATTCAACCCGAGCAGGACATACATTTTGTAAAAGTATTTCAGCATGATATTGGCATTTAAATATGAAATATATATGATATACTCACACTTAAATGTGAGAGATTTATGTATAATATATACACGCTTAAATGTGAGATATATAATATATACATACTTAAATGTGAGATATATATTTAAGTGTGTATATTTTATATGAGATATATATACTATACATACACTTTAAGCCTTATATTCTTAGTGGATACATGTGTTTGGATAGATGCCATGCTTTTTTTTTTAAACAGTTTGAATTACATCTACCAGCTCTAGCATTTGCAAGTCTTAATAAATAAAATGCCCTCCCACACAGACACACTAAAAATATAATGTTTAAGGGACTAAGAAATAATGTCAGAATAAAAAAATTTAAAAACATCTATTAACTTCTTAGAAATTACTGGTGAAATACGTGCATGAACAATTCAACCAATATACTTGTTTATGTATTTGTTAACTAGCATAAGGTCATAATTTTGAGTATTCAGTAAGGACTGAACTGACACTCCCTAATAAATTTCAATTGTTGGGACACAAAAGGCAAATTACAAATTAATGTACTGGTGTGTTAATAATATATACACCTGTCAACAACATTTAATACATTCGTGTACATATGTATTTACGTCTTTTCTTCAGGCAATTGTCATATGATTCAATATATATATATATATATATATATATATATATATATATATATATATATAAAATTGTACATACAAAAACATAATAAAGCCCAAATTTTCCTTTTCAGACTTTCTTACGTATTCTTGTTTCTATACTTTAAGAAAAAAAAATTTTAATATGTCAAATAAACATGTGTACATCAGTTGACATCTGTGCATATAAAACAAAACATCAATGCAGCAGCAAACCAAATTACATTAATTTGATAACATTTAAAATATCCCTTTTTTTAAAATAACATTCAAGTAACATTTTCACCCTATTTGAAAACGTGATCTCATGCAGACCCAGTGCAAGATCTTGTGACCTCCTCCGCTGAATCTCTGATATGAACACCACCTCCCACTCTACTACATCTCAATTTTTATAAAGTATTCAAATAAAATACCAATTTTATTGTAAATTAACCATGTACAATAATGGATCATATGCTATATAGGTGAACAATTCAACCAGAAAAATTGAAAATAAATATAAGGCATCTAAATACAAATTTGAGACATGTATGTGCGTCGTGGTGCAGTGAATATCGGCTCGGAATGAGAAATCGGAGAGCTGAGTTCAAATTCCAGTTGAATTCATTGCATTCACTTACGCACAAATAGACTTGGGAAAGGTATTAATCCATCTATTCCTTCCAGTTATGAGTTAAATAACAGGACAGATTGAGTTTCTATAGCCTTGGCTGGCAACCAGACTACCCTAGAAAGCAATGGCAATCTACTGCAGGATAATCTTCTGCCCAGTCAGTCATGTCTCTTTCGAGACATGATTGCCCAAAGAAATAGATCATTGCATCTATTTTTTTTTAATCATATCACCCCGAGCAAGGTGGTAATGTTACTACGTAAGAGTGAAAAGATTGGAAAAGAGAAAGCCGGAAACCACATCCTAAACAGGGAACAAGGGATGAGCCTCTACACCTGTTCAATAGACATGGGTGGAGTGTGAACCGAGCGATAGATTAGTCTATCAACTCCAATAGAAAAAATAAATAAATAAAAGAGTAAAAAGATTGGAAAAGAGAAAGCCGAAAACCACATCCTAAACAGGGAACAAGGGATGAGCCTCTTCACCTGTTCAATAAACTCAACAATGGTTTTGTGGCAACTTATAACATCAACTTGAGATTTTTCTTGCTAAAA
The DNA here is from genome assembly GCA_037127315.1 of Ascarosepion bandense. Lineage (NCBI taxonomy): Eukaryota > Metazoa > Mollusca > Cephalopoda > Sepiida > Sepiidae > Ascarosepion > Ascarosepion bandense. The sequence continues at coordinate 1,832,418 of JBBBDQ010001935.1, forward strand.
AGTTGCATGATTTTACACAATCAACATTATGGATAAAAATTAGTAAATTTTAAATTTTATATTGTGTTTTTTTTTTTTTCGAGATTTAACATAAGTAAACAAATTCATTGATTTGGACAAAAAAAAAAAAAAAAAAAAAGTCAAAATCAAAAATTTTTTAATCTTTTAATAGTCAGTAATGCTTAGTTTAATGTGTAATGTATATAAATGTAGGTAGAAAATGCAAATGATGGTAAGATGACAAGAGTCACAAACCACTACCTCGGACCCTCAATCAAGCTTCCCTATTTCAGTCAGAAGGTGGGGGTATCCACCAGCCCTACTCACATAATGACTAAAGAGAAAATCATTTCACTGACGTACATCTTAGAACAGAAACCTTGTTAAAGAAACCTTACTTTACCAACTAGAGAAAAATACTTCACTTTTGAGAAAATATCTATGCACATCTTGTCTTTAGTAAGATAATTTTTTTTTAAATCAAGTAAAAAATATAAACAAAAGTGTGATATTGATTCCACAAGATTTTGTTAAATTTTTTTTTTTTTTTTTATACACGCAAATAAGAACCAAGAACCAAATAAATAATAAAGTATAAATTATTGACCTAACACATTTCTTCTGGTCCCATAAAGAATGCAAGTCGAAAGAAATCAATTAGTAAAACTATTTTGACAAATAACCAAAACTGTGACCCTCACAGGAGATATCAAATGCAAAAGAGTCAGAGGATGGTAGCAGGCCATCTATATCTGATTGAGCTTGTGTGAATGGCTGTCAGAATTATAGCAAGGGGAGGGAGAAACATTGCTAAAAACTACCATGGATAGAAGATTGTGGAGAGCAATGATCACCCACATCTTGAAGGAACACAGCACATAGAAGAATAAAAACTTTGAATATTGTTATTTTTACTGTTTAGGGCAAGAGTTTCATTTATTGTATGATAGCCAAGCAGTTAAAATTATAAACTTGGATATATTTTAATCTGTAAAATAACTGAATAGTCAAAATATTGGAAAAAAAAAAAAAAAAAAAAAAGAGGGTAGTTTAACAAACAAACATACTTGGAAAAATAAAAAAATAAAAAAATTAAAAAAAATAAAAAAAAAACAGTGACAAAAAGATGGCTTCCCTCTTTTCAGCAATTTCTCTTGTTTTAAAAATCTATTTTTAGAATTTTAATAGAATCCAAATATATGAAACTGGATTTATACATTTTTTTTTTTTTGAGAACTGACAACAAAAATGTCAAACACTACTTATTCATTAAGTTATTTATTGACAAGAGTAATTTTACATTTATGAAATTATAAAAATATGTAAACCAACTAAAATGCTTTATTATTTATCAAATTATAAAGCAACAGTTGATAAAATAACTTTTTTTATTCATAAATGAATACAAATGTCTCAGCTGTAAAACAAGGAAATGTAAATAAACACTAAACAATAAGTACTGTAATTTTAAATTAAAAAAAATGTATGTATAAATCCAGATACTCTTTCTATATTTTAATGAATGGCATGAGACAAATGAAAGCAATGCCTGGGAAATGTATCCATTAAAATTCTCAAAGTAGCTTATTAAACAATAAACATTTCTTAAGAAATATATACAAATAACAGTCTCAAGAAAAAAAAGTCCTTTTGACACTTTTTCCTGTTATGTCTGTTGATTTCTTTTTACTTGCATTCTTTATGGGTCCAGAAGAAATGTGTTAGGTCAGTAATTTCTTTTTATTTTATTATTTATTTGGTTTTTAGTTCTTATTTGTGTGTTAAAACAAAAAAAAGTGTGACAAAATCTTGTAGAATCAATGTTTGCTTTTCAACCTCGTGTGACAAATGTTCATTCATTCAAGCAAATATCATTTTTTAATATCATTTAATATCATTTTTTAATATCACTAACACACACAAAAAAAAAAAAAAGTGGGGGGGGGCACTCTTGTTAATATATATCAAATTAAACATTATACAATTTAAATTTTTTAATATCACTAACACACACAAAAAAAAAAAAAAGTGGGGGGGGGGCACTCTTGTTAATATATATCAAATTAAACATTATACAATTTAAATTTTTTAATATCACTAACACACACAAAAAAAAAAAAAGTGAGGGGGGGGGCACTCTTGTTAATATATATCAAATTAAACATTATACAATTTAAATTTTTTAATATCACTAACACACACAAAAAAAAAAAAGTGGGGGGGGGGGGCACTCTTGTTAATATATATCAAATTAAACATTATACAATTTAAATTTTTTAATATCACTAACACACACAAAAAAAAAAAAAAGTGTGGGGGGGCACTCTTGTTAATATATATCAAATTAAACATTATACAATTTAAATTTTTTAATATCACTAACACACACAAAAAAAAAAAAAAGTGGGGGGGGGCACTCTTGTTAATATATATCAAATTAAACATTATACAATTTAAATTTTTTAATATCACTAACACACACAAAAAAAAAAAAAAGTGGGGGGGGGGGGGGCACTCTTGTTAATATATATCAAATTAAACATTATACAATTTAAATTTTTTAATATCACTAACACACACAAAAAAAAAAAAAGTGGGGGGGGGGGGGCACTCTTGTTAATATATATCAAATTAAACATTATACAATTTAACAAATTATGATAAATTGGTACCAGGATCAGAGATTACAAATACATGCATAATGTTTATTATAAAGACATCAATTTATAAAAAGACAGTTACTTGAGTGAGCATGATAATTTAACAGAAGCTAACATCCCACAATCACCATTGTAAATACAGTCAACCATTTCATTCTTCACTGCTTCCTTCCACAACTGAAGAACCCAATAATGAAAGGACAATATAAAATTTCCAATAGTCTAGATAAGGCCGTCTCTCTAGACTGATCTTCAAATATCTTAGTCCTTTGCCACTTCAACACCCATCATGTCAAGTGCCGTCATCAATCTGAAGACACTGACCTTGCTGGCATCCAAATTCTGAACTTCTCAATTGCTCAATCTCTCACTACAAGAGTAGACTTCTTTACGCATTTACTTAGTAACACTGATGAAAATACTTTACTACTTGATCTCTTCCTCACCTCTTCCTCTAGACTCAAGTCATGTTCTGCAGCTCTGTCCTCTTGGCAAAGATCAAACACACAGTAGTGTCTACATATGTCTCTTTCTGCTCTCCCATCAGGCAAGAATCCCCTATTAACAGAACATATTTCTCTTATCAATGCACTGATTTGAACTCATTTTGTGATTTACTTTGCAGTGCCCCTTGAAATATTTTTAAACATTCCTGTTGGGAAAATAGCATGACTCATGAAACAAGAAAAATCTGCACCAGTAATCGAAATAATCGGGTTCAGTTAGAAATTCCAATCACCTGAAGAAGGTCAGAGTGCACAACAGCTGAAACGCAGTGAATACAAGCAATAAAAACAAGGACAACAGTCCAAACAATGTAAGTAATATAAAGAATGTCAGTGTTAAAATATAAAATATTTGGTACTACAGAAAGAAACTAACCTCTTTAAAGAATGATGTGCCTGAGCAAAACACCCTTGATAGCTTTAACTACTTTCTTCATCTTCTATCTTAATAAAGACAATGAACAAAATATCCAAACATAACCTTAAGCTATAAATGGCTATTACATCAATGCTACTTTTCAACTCTTCTACAAAAAAATAAATAAATTTTATTTTTCTCATTTTTTATATTCTAATGCTCTCCTGTTTGTAAAGCTACACAAAAGCCATAATGAAGTATATTTTTAAGAAGATCCATAGGTTCCCAACCTTTTTGCTGCAATCACCCCAAAATACAATTTCACTATTACCTATTACCCCAATGAGCAAATACCTGTAATATAGGAAAAGAAGTAATTATATTTTCATACATCAAAAGCACACAAAGGTAATGTAAATTATTCAATAATCAGAGGTATAGTAGCCGTAACCTAGCCATGATTCTTAATGTGAGTGTTGAGCTTGTATTGCCTGTGCCAGTTTATTTATTCTTGGCTTTGTGACTGAAAGGGCTATACGGGCATCGTTTGCCACATTTAGTCTACTATGTTTCTTAGTCTTCATTCCAAGGACACAGTGTGGAATTATAAGCTGATTGCCTCTTCCCAAACCAAACATCCATTACCCACAAAATATGGGCTCATTACCCCACTGGGATAATTTACCCCGGGGTTAGAAACCATGGAATTGCCCATTAAATACTTTATTTTAGCTAAAAATCAATCTAATCCTATTACAGTATTTTGGATGATGTTTTTTAATTTTTTTCTACTGACAACCACATAATCTGATGATTTTAAAACAATAGTAAACTACTAAGAAATAATGTTATTGATTTGTTCTCTCCTTCTCATCAATGACACAGAATACATCTTCAATCAAAAATATCTACTTCTTCATTCCCTGCAATTTGTGCCCAATGAGTAATAATCACTTTTAATATGAAATTAGGATGTGCATTGTGGTACAGTGGATATCAGCTTGGAACGAGAAACCAGGGAGCCGAGTTCGAATTCCAGTTGAATCCATTGTATTCACTTACGCGCAAATACCCTTGGGAAAGGTAATCCGTCTCTTCCTTCCAGTTATGGGTTAAATAACAGGACATATTGGGTTCTATAGCCTTGGTCGGTAACCAGTCTACCGCAGAAAGCAATGGCAACCTACTGCGGGATAATCTTCTGCCCAGTCAGTCATGTCTCTTTCAAGACATGATCACCCAAAGTGTGTATCACATATGGCACTTAACTGACCGACTACAGAAGGATGTGCCAATGCCATAAACTGAGCATGTGAGCAATGAGGTTTTGGAGAGGATGGAAATGGAAACGAAGCTAATATTTAACATCAGGGAAAGACAGCTGATGTTCCTGGAACATGTAATGAGGAAGGATGGCTTGGAGAATCTGATACTCACAAGGTCAGATAGAGGGAAAGAGAAACAGAGGAAAGCAGCACATAACATACTTGATAGGTTTGAGGAAGTGGATGACAGAGCAGGGTTTGGATGGGGTAACAGGAGAAAGTGCGCTTAGAGCC